>OX596028.1:88592496-89081496 GCA_951394125.1 Epistrophe eligans | reverse complement strand
AAAAAGATCGAGAAGCAATGGAATGAGCGCTATGATAGGGTGTCTAAAAACATAAAGTATTTAAGAGTAACAAAATTACACCACATTACATGGAAACTAGACATCATTAGCTTCATAATTTGCACCTTTTAGGTTAGTTTCATGTTGAAACAGAAATGTCATTCGATGCCTACGATATCATTAAACACTTTTATTTTTTTTTATGAGGCAATCATAAATCAGTGTATTAGAGAATTTATTATACGCAATTTAAAAGTCATCCGCTTTTATAAACAAGTCTGCTCAGCAGGACTTTACAAAAGATAATGCCATTATAGCTTCTATATTTTTGGAAACATCAGCCTTAAGTAAGACACTCCTCTCCTTTCTTTTCTCTCTAACAAGTTATTCACTTGCTTGTTAGGTAGAACAAGTTAGAATAGATTTTTTAAAACTGTCAAAATCAGTTGTTGTAGTTCAATCATTCGAATAATGAAATTCATTTAATGTGAAAGGTTGGGTCGAAATGAAATTTTGTTTGGGAAGAATTATTAATTAAGTCATCAGCTTAATATTGACATCAAAATATTCACTGATTTCGCTTCTGAAGCATTTATCAAAACTTAAAAACAAAAATTCCAATGTTTTTCAATGACAGCTATAACTGGCGCCTAAACCTTACCTTGATTTTTTTCTAATAATTATTAAAATATCGAAATTAAGAAACCGAATAATTACAACTATCGAATTATTTTTTTCTAATATTTTTGTAATATTCGTAAAAATCCAAAATATCCTCTATGCCACTGTCATTGAAGTTGTACTTGCATCAACGAAACAGAAAGTCTTTCCTTACCAGTATGAATGCGCAAAGTGTTTGTTCAAACACTATCTAAAAACTGCATACCTCTAATCTGGTAACTCGATGATGGTAGGTTGCCCTATGGCGGGATTTTCTACTAAATTTTTCTTGTTTGTTCATCTTTTATTTATTCTTTTATTAAAAAACAGTTTTAAAAAATCTAATTTATTAAAAACAATATTGAAGTTTCATAATATTTTTTTATATATTTCTTATACATTTACATATAATATGTACATACAGGGTGGGCCAAATACAAGTTTATTTTTTTAAATGCAATAAAATGAACAATATTACATTTTTTCCATGTACTATGACTTTATGGGTAAAAGAAAAAATTCCCATTAATTATGGAACACAACGTCGTTCAAGTGGTTGCCTCGGCTGGTTTCGCTGTAGCGCATTCTGTCACTCCAATTTTCCAAGACCCTGCTGATGGTTTCGAGCTGTAGATCACTGATTGCTTGGATGATATTGGCCCTAACCGTTTGAATCATTTCCCACAAAAAAAAAGTCCAAAGGGGTCAAATCGCAGCTCCGAGGCGAACAATTGACATCGCCAGGACGGCTAATAACACGATTTGGAAATTTGGTGCGTGAAAGATCAATTGTGGCATGGGGTGTGTGGCATGGCGCGCTATCCTGCATGAACCAGAGGTCGGTCGTCCAAATCCATGTCTTCAATTTCAGTAAACGCCCACCGTTGAACGAATCGTTTTCGAACAAAAATGGTCCAATGATGCCACCACTCCACAATCCGCACCAAACTGTCACTCTCTGTGGATGTATTGGCTTTTCGACAATAACGTGCTGGTTTTCCGAGCCCCAGATGGGGCAATTTTGTTTTTTAACGTAGCCGCCGAGATGAAAATTCGCCTTTTTTCAAAAAACACACTGTTTGGGCTAAACAGCATTCACTTTGGAAATAAGTTTTCAATATTTCCCAACGTTGTTCAAGTGTGAAGCGACTCATTTCATTCAGCGAAAGTATGATATACTGATTTTCTGTCAACATTTCGAGCGGGAAACAGGTGTCAGTGTCAAAATAACCTATGATTTAAAAAGAAACCACTAGGTCAGTCGTTATATTAAATATTATTTAATCAAAGCCATTTTTTTTAAAGAACCGAACTGTCTCATCAGCAACATTGCAGCAAATCAAAAATCTACGTGAGCTTTTTCAGTTTTCAGTTTTGTGTTTTTTTTTTTTTTGATTATATGTAGATATGTACATAGGTATATTGATTAGAAATATTTCATCCCAAAAAAAATATTTCAAAAAAATTCCTGTTCTTGTTTTCGTTCAACGGTCAGTCATTCCTTTAATTTTGATGTTTAAAATGTGTCACTTGCTCAAAATGTTGCTTAGCCAACACCGAATTGATTCATTCACCAGCTTTCTCGTTCACTTCGCTTACGATAATAAGTCATTAAATATGATGTATAAGAGCCTTATTATGGCATGTCTTGATTCACTTCTTTTTCAATTAAATATTTAAATTTTTAATTTGACTCTTTTTGATTTTGCGTATTGATTGTTGATATTATTTAACTCATTTTGTTAAAAAAAAAATAATATTGCTTCTTTATAAATTCGTAAAATTCTATTTTTGTTTGTCACTAACAATTTCCGTTCATTAATTTTGACTTTAAGAGGAACAAAACTTGAAATTGATTCATTCGCCAGCTTTTTGGTTCGCTTATTAATAAGGCTCTTAACTAGATCCCAAAATGAAAATGAATTAATCACCAAATGAGTGGGAATTTATTCTATATGAACTTTGAGCGGTTTGCTGATACAAAACTTAAATATTTATGTTCAACTTAAATGTTTATTTTCTACGTTTTCTTCAGCGTAAACTGTCATTTAAACTTTTATTTTGAATTTATATACAACTTTCTAAAAAAAACAAAATGTATTGTTCTGTATTGGGGTATTCTGGATGAGGCGAAGATGGTGGTGGCGGTGTGGTTGGATTGGGAACAATGATGTGTTTGTACGTGCGAACTACATTATCGATAAGCTACCAGCGCCGAAACTCAGGCCATCAGCTAGTTCACAAGGTTGCTTTTTTACCGAATTATCTAATACGTAATACACTGTAAAACGATTATTTAGCTTTTTGGCATTATAAAGCAAGAATTATCTCATACATTTTGGGAGCGAGTTTTTTGTTATGCGTAAAAGCATTTCCTTCTATTTTAAACACTTTTTTTTATCGTAAGAGAAAATAATTTTGAGAAAAAAATGCACAAACGTTTGTCTAATATTGTAACGTTTTTCTCAAAATCTGTTGCTATTACGAAAAAAATGTTAGAATCTCTTACAAATTTGCATTTCAAGTGGGATTTACTTTTTGAAGTTTGGCACATGTGCTGCTGCTTTTTGTTTGGTTTTCTTAATATTTGAATTCTTCAGGTATAAACAAATATATGTATGTATATGTATGTATTATGGTTCCAGAAAATTATGAACCTGCATAAATGTAGACTAATTAAATCTGTTTTTTTAGTTGCAATATATGTACATATGTGATTAATTTTGATTAAATTTGATGATAGCGAAGTCGAAAAAAGTTAGTCTCGCAATTCTGTTTGTCTTTCTGCCTGTCCATTCGGCTGCTCAGGTTCGATTCCTGTCACCGGCAACATTTTTGTTTTTAATTCTTATTAATAATTTTTTCTTTTTTTCAACACATTCGCTGCAAAACAAATAAAAAATATGTTTTTTTAACGCCCTGCGAAGCGGGCGGGGGTTTTATACACAAGAGCTTCCTTTAAATCTTAATAATATAGCACTAAAAATTTTCAAAAAATCAAATTTTATAAAATATAAAATTATTATTTTCAAAAACTCAAATTTTATTAAATATAAAATTATTTTTTGAAAACTCGATATTTCGAAAATAGTTGGATAATTTTTTAAATCCGCATTAATTAATACTAAAAAAAGACGTACCAATTTTTTTTCTTAAAAATGTTTTAAAAATTTTATATATATCTACATATGTAGGTACATACATACATATGTACAAATAAAAAAAAAAAAATTAAAAACCGCTCCAACGATTTTAAAAATTTTTTCTCATAAATTGAGATTTGTTTAAGAATTCGTTGGTGTCAAAACAATTTCAGAGGTAGTTTAATCTTTAATCAATTTATTGCCAATCATATTGATTTTACAATTAAGTTCCACGCATATTTTCAACACGGTGATATATTGTTCATATTATGTACTCAAATAATACTACCTTAAACTGAACTACGTTTTAAGCAGGTGGCATCAAATATAAGCGCATACAACTAATTTATTATTATTTTATCAAATGAATAGATTTTAAATTAAAATATTTAAAATTTAAAACCACAGTGTGATCATACATAAGAGCAAATTCGTGCGACCCAGTGTTGCATTTTATTTCTAATTGGGAGTGAATAACTCCCCTAAAAGCTTTATTGGGAATTAGTTTACATTTAGTTGTTGGAGTCAATTCTTTTGGGAGTAGAGCTGTACTAATTTTTAACAATGTTTCGAATTTTTATTTTTTTAAGTGGAGAAAATAATTTTTCATCGAAAGCTTTGCCTACGAAAATTTTAAAGTTTGTTTAAAAATTAAAAATTTGGCCTTAATTTCCAATATTATTTTAAAAAAAATATTAAAACTTTTGTTTTTGAAAATCATGAAGTTTCAATCTTTCCGTATTTAAACTCTAACAGATTCCGCGGCAGCAAAAGTTGTCATCGGTTGCAAATGGCGACATTTGTCTCTAATCTACTTTGAACTTATCTAGCCTATATTTAAATTTAAGATTAAAACTAAAAAAAAACTTTCTAAAGAATTTAATTAAGATAACATTTACGTGAGGCGAAAAATCAACTGATTACAGGCACTTGAGCAGTGTTGTGCCATGTACACTACACGATTGTCTACATGTAGACAATTCAACGTAGACAATTAGTAATTGTAGACAATTACGTTGCATAGCAACGTCGACATACATACATTGTCAATAGACAATTCATAATTTTTTTTATTGAACAGACATTTTTGTTGAACAGAGTATAGCTGCCAAACATTCCTATTGTAGCATGATTCGTTTACACAACAGATTATATTTTATTCTAAAAATAATAATGAGAGTTTATATAACCTATGCCTTCGAAGCAGCGTTGTCAAAGTGGCACGATCGTGCCTTTTTAACACGAAAATTTTATCATGGCACGATGGCACGAAAAAATTCAATATGGTACGTTTTTTTGTTTCCATTTTTTACTCCGAATAAAACGAATTTTGAAGAAATTTTGAGAAAATTGCTCCAAATGGAGGCCAGTTGGAGGAAAAACTGGCAGAAACTCTTATTTTTTATAGAACAATTTATTTCTTCTATTTTTTTTGTTGTATTTCACCTCACAATTGATTTATATATTTTTTGTTAACATACGAATTTTTGGTTTTTTCATATGGCACAAAAATGACACGATTTTTTAGAAAATGTGGCACGGAAATTTTTTTTTGGGCGGCAACGCTGCTTCGAAAACGGTTTTCAGCAGTATAACAATTTTTTATTGCACAATAGCAAATAGCTGAATATTTGTTGTTGGCTTTTACAAATATAAAGCCTAGCTCATCGAACGCGTTATTCTTCAGCCTTCCCGACATTTCAGTTTTGGTTTTTAAATAATAATTTCACTTAAAAGCACTTTCTGTGACCACTCCACGCGTTGTTCTGAAATGAATTTTATTGATTTGCAATTTGACAAATGTGACAGCAATTGTTTACATTGTATACATGATTGTTGACATTGTCGACATTGTTTACATTGTCGACGCAATTGTCTACCTATAAATGTAGACAATTAAAGTCGACACGTAGAGGAACAACACTGCACTTGAGTAATCAGTAAATAGTCATATTTCATGAATAAGTGATTTTTTAAAATTCTATTTCACGAGGAGATACAAAATAAATTTCCACTGAGTGTTATTCAACTTTGGATTTAGCATAAATAACTTTTCTGTGTATGGGTTAAGCTTTATTTAATTCATTAAATTTTTTAAATGCATATCTACATTTAATACAGTGGAACCGATAAACATCAACAACAATTGAAGTTTTTTTTTATACCAATTACATGGGTACTTTTACATTATTTTGTTTTTTTTTTTAATTCATATTATTGTAAATAAATACAAATTGAATGATATGATAACAATAAAATAAAAATTTTTCTTTTTAATTTCAATAATAATAAACAATGGGGAATACCCAAAGTTATAAATAGAATTGCGCACTTTCGAAACGAATTCTTATAGATAATAATTGACAAAATGTAAACCACAACAGCTCATAGTAAAAAAATGCGGTGCTATTTTTAAAGCTATCAGTACTGCTAAAAGCAAAAATTTGTTACATTCTCTACGAAAGTGATTTTTTTTGCAAACTTAAATTATTATTTTTTATTTAGTGAGTGTTTATCCCCTTCTTCAGCCCTTTATTTAGTAAATCCTATATATAAAAATCTTATGTCATGGTGTTTGTAGTCGAACTCCTCCGAAACGACTCGGCCGATTTTTTTGGTATATTTGGTAGGTATGAGAATAGGTCGTTAAGTATATTTTATACCGCTAGATGTAAATATATAGGCCGCTATACAAAAAAATTTACCCGATTTGCCATTCCAGCATAGTTGAGGAACATTAGAAAGGAAAAAAACATTTACGTATTTAGGTATGTACATTGAATGTCAAATTTAAATGTTGAGCAACTTTTCTGAACATATAGGTACCGACATCATAACTTTCCTAAAAAGTGTGAAATACATGTGGTTTAAAAAATTTTGTATTAAATTTTTGTTTCTATTAAATACGCAATTTAATAAGGTTTTTCATATATAGATTTATGTGACTGTGCAATGATATAATACAAAAAATGTAGTCCGATATTCTAGCTAAATTTTAAGACCTTAATGTTACTGATCGGATTATTAGAACCGAAGTTATAAGCAAGCCAAACTAAACACAATAGCGCGAAATTTTAAACAATTTAGTACGATGTTAAAGCCATTTTGTCATAGTAAAAATGCTTCAACATCGTACTAAATCGTTTAAAATTTTGCGCTAATGTATCTTTACAATTATTATACCGACTACAAATTTAGGTACATATGAACATTTCGCATTTTTTTTCGGACGCGAAGCAAATTTGCCACGATTTTGGTTTTTTATTGCACAAACTCCGCCGCCGCCACCGCGCCGGCTTTAGAATACTATCTCCCTCTCGCCACTTGGTGGTTGAAAGCATTTTAATGCTTTTTTTGTTTTTATAAACTTCCTCATTGAATTAAATTATTTGTCCGATATTTATTTTCATGTTTTTAGTATAAAATTTTGAATGATTGTAAGGATCCCAAATGAGAGAATGGGACCACTATACAGTAGTATACAAATAATACTGAGCTGTAATTGTCATGTGGATAAAATTCATTCTTGTGTCGACTGTGAACTGTGAAGTAACTAACTACATAAGTCTACTATTTACAGTCCTTAAATAAAGTCTTGTTAACGTATTAAATC
Source organism: Epistrophe eligans (assembly GCA_951394125.1). Taxonomy (NCBI): domain Eukaryota; kingdom Metazoa; phylum Arthropoda; class Insecta; order Diptera; family Syrphidae; genus Epistrophe; species Epistrophe eligans. The sequence continues at coordinate 89,074,080 of OX596028.1, read as the reverse complement.
GTTTGTATTTATTTATTTTGATAAATTAGTAATTTATTAAACCCGTTCTCAAGGAAGTTAAATGATTTTGAAAATTTTTGTTTGCTCTAATACGCCAGTCATTTTTCCTTTAATTATATACCTTAATATTGAAAATCGGATAATTTAAAAGCATTTAAGTAAACGCAAATCGGGTATTTTTCGGATTTCGCAAAAATCATCATCAAAAACATACCCATTTTTTTTCTACGAACATTTCTCCTTTTTTCTGTCCGTTTTATCATCTTCTTCGTATTTTGTTTCCTCAGACTAGTAAGAACAAAGCATGAACGAAATAATTTTGTTTATTTTGTTTATTTTGATTATTTTGTTTATTTTGTTTATTCCCCTCACGTTTCACCCCCTTTGCCTACTAGGCGTTTCATATTTTTGAAATTCTGTTGATTTTTTTACATTGTATGCCTCCGTTTAAACATTTCTAATGTTAAAAATAGGGTGTCCCCATACAATTTTTTTTTTTCAAATTTTCAAGTTTTGGCATACAAAAATATCTATAACAAAAAATGTTCACCCTCCTACCACCACCCCACATTTTTTAATCGCGATTTTAGCATATGTATTTGTATGAACAATCGAGATTTCAGAATCTCGAACATCTCAGCAATCTCAACTTTGAATAGGATTCCACAGCAAAATTTCTCAGCTTTGCTGTCAAAACCCTGAGGAAAAAAATATTGGATTCGCTTGCAAAATTTTGCAAGATTTAATTAATTTAAAAGAAATATGTATATATGTAGGTACGTGCGTGTTTTGTGACTGCGAAAGATTGGTACCAAAAGAACAAACACATTATCGGCATACCTGTAAATAGGTATAACAATTTTGTGAATTTGATTCGTATTGAACTAGGCAAACAGACTACGGAGCCTAAAATCGACAGTAAAAGTCATAAAATCGTAAAAACGTAAAATTTTATACTTTCAGGGGTTGATGGTAGCAATTGCTGAAAATCCCATTTAGATGACAAACAAAACAAAATTGAAAATCGGCCCATCACGAAAATGGTCTCGCTGCGTTATCAGTCTGGTACATTTGTGAATAAAAATTAATAGAATATGCCAACAAAATTCATTATAAAGAGTTGTTTGAAGAGTTTTTCTTTTGAAAATACTAAAAATTGATGAAAAATTCTGTGCGAAGCCGGGCGGACCAGCTAGTTATATGTGTAATCAAAGGGCACGGCAGTCCCCAGCCAAGTTTTGACACATACACCCTACCAGAACGTACCTACTTTTTCAGAAATGTTATCATATTTTCATTTTCACATATCGCCAAGTAAAGTGAAAGTACTTATGCAATTTCGAGCTTTCACGATTTTCCGTCTATTCCGGACGAAATTTCCTATTGTGTTCATTTTTATATGCTTAGCTTAGTTTTTTTTAAACCGCTCCAACGATTTATTCAATTTTTGAGCATAAATTAAAATTTGTGAAATTAATCAAATGGTTAACATCGCATTGGTGTCAACAAAAATTATAGGAGCTGTTTAATAAATGAATGTTTATATTGAGCATTTTTCCATTTAAAATTTCAACAATCCTAGCATATACATATGTGCAAGATTTTGCTAATTGTTCATTTGGCTGTATTCATATAAGTTAAACTACGTTTTTAGCACGTGTCATAAAAAAAGCTCTTCTACGTTTATAATATTTACTTTAAAACCAAAGTGTAATCGTAGTTACATAAGAGCATTCTTCGTGCGATCCAGTCGTGCTTTTTATTTTCACTTGTCTTATGGAAATCATTCTTTGTATTATGAAATTTTTGTTTTTAATTCAAAGCTAATAAAACTCGATTTAAAAATAAAAAAATAGAATTCTTGTTTTTTATGCATTCATAACCGGTTCTTAAACAAAACAAACAAATTTAAAAACCACCTTATTTAACCAATAAATGTATTCCTGTTTTCGTTTCGTATCTTGCTCCCATTGTGCAAATTGAAGTTGGCTTAGCTCCTAGCTGTCTATTAAAAAAATACATATGTATGTATATCGGTCGTTGAATTAACATCATTATTTACAAATCAGTACATATGTATATATGTATGTGTTGTGTGTATGTGTTGGGTAGATGTATGTACCTATGTACAATGTACATGTTTGTATACATTTTTGAACTTTTTGGGTTAGATCCAAGTTTGAAATCTTTTATTAATAATACAAAATTTTAGTACGATGTTAAATTATTTTTAGTATGATGCTAGGTTAAAAACAGGATTTTCCAAATCTTAAACGAGTTAGAATCTTATTATCTTTTCGAAATTTTATTGAAGCTAAAATCACTAAATGCCTATTTTAACTTTTTAGTATAACACTAACTCCAAAAGTCACTTTGACAGTTAAAATGTAAAAATGGTATGTTTGCTTCCTTATATACTATTAATTAATTGTATACTATTAATTACTACTATTAATACTATATTAAAAAACATCTAAAACTAATTCTTAAAATGATAACACAAATTTAGTAACATTTAGTAAACACATTGCAGTATCTATAATTTGTATGTATAATATTAAGTCAATGAACGGAAAATATTGTAATTACTCTTGCTTAAAGCCCTGATATTAATTTAAAAAAAAAAACAAAATTTATTTAAATAAAGAAATTTTTATCGTCGTTTTTAATTTGTTGAATGTACCAACATATACAATATGCACACATAAAAACGAACCAATAAACCCATAAATAATTTTTTTCTCACCGCCTTCTTTCCTAACTCTTTATTGGCCTTCAAAAAGTTCATTATCAATCACAAACAAACTGTTGTTCTACACGTAAACATGCTGCCTACTTATCACTCGTACAGCGTACGTGCAATTCTCACCCCCTTTTTTCCGTTCAACTCTATCTAATGTCAACATTAAAAAGAAAGAAAAAAAAAGTGCCGTCCATTTTCATCATGAAGCAGAACACGTATACGACATACGTATCGCAATCGGAAAAATTAGCTTACATATTTAATTCCACCGAAAATTCATCACCACTCATAATAGCAGCGCACACAGCACACACCCACTTAAAAAGAGAGAGAGAGAGAGAGAAAGAAACTTGTTAATTGTAAAATCTACTTCAACCTAATATAAAAAGAATTTATAAAAAAAAAAACATTCTATTGATCATTAAAATAAATATTTAAATTGAATTGAGTTTATAACCAAATTTAATTCTCCCCATTTTTGTTTTCGTTTTGAAATAAAAGCATCGACTCAAAATGTATTATATTAAATGAAAAATTGTTTACTTTGTTACAACAAAAGTGTTGAGAAAATTTCAGAAACAAAATAATAATAAAAAAACATATATTTTTCTTTCAAAATCAGATCTTTTAATAGATCTAAAAATATGAATTTCTCCATAGATTTACAAAATTTTAAAACAGTTATAGTTATTTATATATTCGTAATTAATAAACTTTTGAAAACATCTTTGTCATTAAAAATCCTTTAGTCACAATAATTCGACGTTTAGGTATCATTTAAAATTACTTTTAAATTAAAAAAAAAAAAAATAATTTAAAATTTAATGATGTTAAGTTTTTTAATTTATATACAAATTATTATTTCATGAGCTAAATAAATACCTTGGTTCGCAGTCCACTGTGATAATAGGCAATAAATATCAACTATTAACTATTCTTCTATTCCTTTTTTTGAGGTGCCCTGATATACGGCCATATGAAACATGGCCGTGTGACGCTTCCGCAATTGACATTTTCATACCACAAATAATTGATCTCCTCTTGGCCAAAATATTTTTCTCGCTGCGCTTTGAGTACTTAATACTTATTTTGGCCAAGAGAAGATGAATTTGTTTAAAATTAAAAATTCGCATGATTTTTTAATTTCGAGTAGTTGATTAGTTTTATCAATTAAAATTAAAATTAATTGCGTTAAAAATACCGCGAAGAAAATTATTTTTCAACAGCACTTTACCATACAAAAATATAGTTTTCAAACAGTGAAAATAACATTTTTTTCGAAATAATTATGGTGTTAAGTCACTTAACGAAAGTGTCGTGAGGCCATATTTAGATATGGCCCTAAGAGGTAAAAAATGAGCATTATGGCATTATGTTCGAATATGGCTTTATGTCACTTTGTGAAAGCGTCATAATACTATATTTTGTAATATGGCCTTATGACGCATGGCCTTATATCACGGCGCCCTTTTTAATAGTGCCGTGTAATTCAGGTTGCAATTAAAAAACCCTAGGACTTAAAGGCATATAGTTTAAATTAATATTATTATTATTAATTTAAATATTATTAATTGAAAGATGAGAAACGAAAAAAGCTCATTAATAAAAAACAAAACGTTTTTTAATAATAACAATTAAAGACTAGCTGATTCACCCGTCTTCGAAAGGAATTTTTCATACATTTTAGTATTTTAAAAATTAAAAATGAAATTTATAATTGCCTCAAACAACTCTTTACAATAAATTTTTTAAGCGCACTCCAATAATTTGTATACACAAAATGTACCAGTCTAAAATTTTAACGCCATCTGATCGCACTTCCATTTTCGTGAGGGATAAAAATTAGCCGATTGTCAATCCCGTAGTGTTTTTCATTCCTTAGAATCAATATATTTTCCTTCCCATATGGAATGGAATTTTGATATATCGCCACCATCCTTAAAAGTGTTAAATTTCCGATTCTCCGGTCGAAATGTCCAATTTTCGGCTACGTTGTGTTTTTGCCTAGTTCAATACAATTTTATTAAAAAAAAAAAACCAATGCAAATCGGATGATGTTCAGCCGATTTATGTGCGCACAAAAAAACGAATTAATTTAAAAAAAAAAACAAATTAATTTTTATATAATTTAGATATCGTCAAAATGTTTTCAAGATTTTTTTGAAAGACATAGAATAACAACCTTCAATGGGCGATTCATCCGTTTCCTTGTCAATTGAATCATATCTTAGTACCTCAAGGTTGGGATGGGGAATAGTGCAGCCGCCTTGGGGTAACGGCTATACATAAAGCAACAACAAGCGTTGATTACGGAAGGATTTACATATAAAAAAACCTGTAAAGCTATCACCTATATTAATAAACACGAGTTAACGATAAGTTAGTTATGTTATAATTCGCCTTGAATCGTAGATTAAATGCAAAATTTTCGGAGATGAAAGCCATTCTTTGGCCATCTTGGCAAAAGGGTGTAAATGGTTTTTCGTGAAGTCGAAAAAAGTGGGTCTCTGAATTCTGTCTTTCTATATGTCTGTCCTGTGCTGTCCTTTAGGCTCAAGCATAAACTGGTGGTTCGATTTGTACCTAGGGGTTTTTGGGTTCCCCCAACACATTTTTAAAATTTTTTTCAGGACCAAAAATAACGGTAGGTACCTGCCGTACAATTTTTTTTTACCAATTTATGAAAATCTTTTTTTTCTCAAAAAACGTGCCCATAAATAAAATTCGGAAAAATAGTTATTAGTGGTACCTCCCATAGAACCATTTTTTTATTTTCGATTTTCTCAAAAAGGGCTCAACTGATTTTGACCAATTTTTTTTATAGAAAATCTTTCAAAAAGTTATAAAAGATTTGTACCTATACTAAAATTTTCAATTTTTCTTTGATTTCAAAAAAAAATTTAATTTTAAACTTAATAATTTGAAAATGACTTGATCGATTTTTATTAAACTTGGTACCTAGCAGTTTTTTAACATTATCTAGCAGATTTTAAATAAAAATTATTCTTAGGGCCAAAAATAACGGTACCTTCCATACAAGTGTTTAAAAACCGGTATGGAAATTTTCATTTTTCTCAAAAACGCTTCCTACGATTTTGATTAAAATTTTTATGTGAACTAATATTAATACGATCTACTATACAAAAAAAATGATACCTTTCGATTAAAAAATTTATCTCCAATAGAACATTTGTTTTGGTTTTCGACTATCTTATTATCTGTTGAACCGATTTTAATTAATTTTTTTACACATCATCGCCTCTAATAAATTTGAATAATATTGCACATCAAATTTTTGAAAAGAAAACAAATTTTAGATTAAAAGAAAAATTCAAAATTATTTTCGATATTTCAAAAATGGGTTGATGATTTTTTTTAAAAATTAATTTTCAAACTCCGCATTAATAAATACTAAAAAATGGCGTACCAATTTTTTTTCTTAAAAATTTTTTCAAAATTTTATATATAAAAAATTAATTTAAAAAAAAACGATTTTTATTTTTTTTTTCTCATAAATTGAGTTTTGCATTGATGTCAAAACAGTTTTAGAAGTTGGTTAATCAATTTACTTCTAAATACATTTTTTAACAATTTTTCAGTCTAAAGTGTAAGAACCATGCATACTTTAAAACCACAGTGTGATCGCACAGAAGAGCAAGTTCATGTGACCCAGTCGTGCATTTTTTTTTATAAAATAGATACTTTTACCGGACGCATCTGATGCTGATTTCTACGTCAACCAAAACAAAACCTTTTATTTTCAGCTTAACAAAAGTATTACAAAGAAAGCCTTTCGCGAGATCTAAGAGCAGAAGAAGAAAGACAAACACTGGCTTTCCAAATTCCAACCAATTTAAATTTAATTTAAATCTCTAACATTATTCACAATTTGCAAAACTTGAAATGAAACTAGTTTTTATTAAAACAAGTTTTGTACAATTGGTGGAACCCCAAATGGTATCATCGCATTGACGATGTATTTGATTAAATTACGTCCTCCAGTTATCATTGTGCATTATAGAAATGCAAAAGTTACTGTTGTCCAATAAAATTTTTGACAAAATTCATGAATGAATTATGAAAACAGAACATTTATGATTTTTTTTTAAATGTTGAAAAATTCTAAATTTTAACGGTAAATTCTATAATTTCCGCATTTTGGAGTTTTATAGTAGTATAACATATAGAATATACCTACTTCTATAACCTGATGTCTTTTTTCATATTTTCTTATTTGGTTAACTTTCAACAGTTGTCTACTTTTTCTTTAAAAAAGCTCCTCACCCTTAATTTGTGGGTCGCCGAAAACGATATGTCATCATCAAAATTATTTAACTACGTTCCATAATCAATCAGCTAAGTGGCTGGATAGTGGATACCTACTAGATTTTAAATTGAGGAACAAATTGTTCTCTTTCGTTCTTTAATTTATTTTAGGAACGATCTTTATATATTTATAAAAGACTGAGTACAATTTAATAAATTTGTTTATTTACAGTATCCGGCCAATATTTGAAACTATACAATTGGTCCTTAATTAATGTCTGATTTTTTAGAATATATCATTAAGGATTGCTTATGATTATGTATGATAAAAAAAAGTAGGTAGGTACCTATAGGTGTTATTTAATTTTTGGACTATTTATAAAATAACTATTTGTAAAATAATTTCGATGGCCGGGAACTGGTAAAAACGCACTTTCTTTACTAAAGTAATTTATGTTTTAATTGCATAAAAGTTATTGCTTTCTAATATTTTTTAATTGATAACATTTTTATTAAAGATTTAAAAAACAAATAATATGTAGGTTGTATACGAAATGCTAATATCCAAACGAGTTTATTATCCAACACGAAACTAAGAACAGGCGCGTAATGTGGCCGGATAACGGTACATTTAACCACCATACTATCAAACAAAATTCAAAAAGAAAGGTCAATAATAATGTAGGTAAATATGCTCCAAAAAAATCTCCGTGAATCAAATCACTCAATTTATTAAAATTTACAATCGAAATATGCTCTTTTCTTAATACCTCACTTCCACTTTCTATACCAACTGTGCGTGTGTAATGTAATAAAACATACAATTATGTACAAAACGTGCGCACTCTAGCATTAAAAAAAAAAAAAAAACACATCCCCAAGGTCACCACCACTTTGTCGAATTTCCTTGACAAAAAAGAAGCTGGCCAAAGAACCGAACCGCCGCCACTCGCCAACCACTCCACTACAACAGCCCTTGTCGTTTGTCCACGTTGTCTGTCATCACCAAACTGCTGGCCTGGCTGCGGCTGGCCAAACATACGAAACGAACTATATAAACACTCGTCTACTTGTCTCTCGTGTGAGAGTCATTTCAGTGCTGTGGCTGTGCTACGTGCTTGTTCGCATGATACCGATGGAAGCTCCACCAGCTCCAAACCGTGTGTGTATTTATTGTTTAGTCGCTTCTGCTTGGTTGTCGGCTGTTGTTAATCTAATCTCTTTTTCTTCATAATTCGTACGTCGTATCTCGTATCCGCAGTTCCGAAATATTAACAACATTTTCGTTCTCTTCAATTAAATCAAACATCACAAGAATAAAGCGTTCACAAACTATCTAATGAGAATGACTTGACTAAATGACTATACCTACATTATATACCTTCTCCCATGAACCCCCTACCTTCCACCAGTGAGGTAATAACATACCAGCTGATTCCAATTGGAATTCCATTCCGTACTCCTTCTCTGAGATTATATTATCCACATGTTTTTGAAATTCGACTCTATTTAGAATTGTGCGACGCTAGCGAAAGGGTGCATTGTTCTCGCTTCAAAATATAAACAACGCCAAATAAAAATCTACCTCCCGGTAAACCATACACTTCGGTTTCCAGTGTGTGTTTTAATTATTGTTATTATTTTGGTTCCTTTCGAAAACAGTGTTTGAAGAGTAAATAAAAAAGTATAAATAACATTTTAAGTTATTGACCCATTTCGAGGTCTACCTTAAACAACGTGCCAAGTACATTTGGTTTTTGGTTCTGTTTTTTTTTAAATAACGAAGTTTCCATATTAAACATCAACATGATAGCTTCGGAACATAGACCATTTTTCAAATATCCCGCTGATCCTAAAAACGCTTCGCAGTTTTTTAAAACTGAACAAAGGTAAAAGGAAATATAAACAATTTTTGTCAGTCTCTAGGTAGAATTGTGTTAATATTTAAATAATAACTTAAAATATGGCATCACAAAATTTTAATCTTTTGTGTAAAAAACTTAATTTGAATATAAAAAATTGTCTTGCTTTCAATTATTAAAGGTGAATTTTACTAGTAAATTAGTGTTGTTGATTAGTATTAGGATACATAATTGTAGATACTTTTTTCGTAAAAGTTCTTACTGAATGATGACAATCAATGGTGAAGATCTTTCTCGTTGCATGGAAGAAGTTGAAAGGTATCTACAAATATAGTTCCAAGCCGTAAAACGTGACTGTTGAATTGCAATCAAATTTGTATGGAGTAGTAGAAGTTGAACAGACTTTAATTTTCTGCTACAGCTACCTAAATATATTTCATTGTGTTCACCCAGTTAATCTTGTTTAAATATTTAATTTGTATTTAAACAGCGTCGTTTAGATTCTTATTTATAATCGCTTTGGAACGGACAGATACTTAACTAGACGATGCACAGTGGGCAGAAATCTTCGATTTTGCGGGCTCAAATCATTTTTTTTTATTTTGAAATCACTTAAATTTAATTTGAAATCACTTAAAAAAAAGTATTCATACTTAAAAAATACCTAATAAGACTTTTCTAAATATGTTAAGGTTAAGTAAAAAATATTCAAACTTTAAAATATCTATAAATCAAGATGTGGTGCGAAACGTTTAAAGTCCCGAATTTAAAAAAAAAAATCACTATCGAAAGTTATTGAATTCTTCATTAAACTGCAAACATCGCTTAAAAATATATTTTATAATTAAAATAATATTTAAATTATATGAAGAAAAATAAAAAAAAAATAAGAAAAAAAACTCAACTGAATTTTCTACCCATTGTCCGATGAATCCTTGTTTAATGTATCCCTATTGGCAATAAGTAGGCATACTTTATAGGTTATTTTTTACGAAACTTACAAAAAGGTATTCGCATTTAAAACTCATCTACTCGCACATGAGAGCATATTTTTCAGGTGGAAGTTCTAGAAACACGTATAACATTTTATTGTGTGTTTTTTTGACAGCACAGACTTAAAATAACAATATGCCCACATGAGATATTGAGAGTTCTAAGTTACTATACACACCCTTGTGTTCCATTAGCTGTCGACTTTTCGACTTATACCAATTTTTAACTAAGCGAGGTATAAGGTAGTCATTGGTATATCTGTAACATATCCCACAGTAACGTCAAATTCATCTTGAATCCTTTTTGAACATTGAAAATATATGAACTTTATTCTATGTAGGTATGCTTTATAAATTTTTGTTGATAATAGTATTTGAGCTATAAAATGAAGGCAAAAAAACTTAGTAATAAGATTTGAATTGTGTTGGCAGAATTTCAACACAAACAAGATAATATATAAATTAAACAAGATTGAAAAAAGACAAAGAGACAACAACAATTAAGTAAATAAAAATGTTTTTAATTGAATTTTTTTTTAAACAAATTGTCGCTACGTCTTGGGTGGTCATAAATAAAAGACAAGAAGATTTAAATTTATAAATATTACTCATATTCGTGTTAAGTAATGTACGCTTTGTAAAATACAACAACAGCGATGCCTTAAGTCCACGTAATTAACATCGATAAATATCCTCGGTAGACAGATAGATATGTACATTGTACATAGATGAATATTAAATTCAAACCCACATTTTGCTCATAAAATAAGGAATTAAATTGCTCCAAGTGATGGAAAAGAAACAAATAATGCACCTCGTCTGCTGTCCAAAAATTCTCCGATAAGTCTTTCAGACTAAAAACTTAATTTTTTCACTGTTTTAGATATTTATACATATTTGATTGCATCATAGAACAAATAAACATTACATCACAAATTATGTATAGCTATATTAAGGCTAGAGTTATGAATAGACATAATATGTATGTACGTCTGATAATGAAAAAAAAATATATAAAACGTTTGTAAATGCACTTCTTTATTTTGTTTCTGTTTCAACTTGGTATGGTTTCACATGTCATCAAATATAATGCCTGAGGTGGATTTACCTTTTTGAAATCTTATTTAAGTATAGTTAAAAGTTTTTGCTTTACTACATTTTTTGAAACTCCCATCTCCCCTATGTAAGAGGATGATCGAAAAATTTTATTATTTGTTATACCTACCTAAACTATAAAATATAACCCACCTGCAATTTTCAAAACAACATTAAGGGTATTCATGCAACGTTGGAAAACTATCGTAAACGTGGTAAAAGTTGGAAAGTTTACGATGTCGTAAACGAACTGTCAAATTTTGTATGGGAAATTTTTTTTGACAAATCGTAAAATTTCTGACAAGAATTTGTGTCGTAAACATTGTAAATGAAAATGGTAAACAAGGTAAACTTTTGATTTATCAGCTGATTAGTTTATTACAACATTTTCGCAAGATGTTTGACGACGTAAAGTTTCCGACGTTGCATGACACAGTTCATAAGTTGACAAATTGTAATACCAAATGAATCTAAGAGACTTCCTCCCTACTTATTAAAACATCTAGAGCCTTTTTCGAATCGTGAGAGACTATACTTATATTGATATTTAACAGATCGCTAGAAAATACTCCAAAATGATTTGCGTCTGTGTAAAATGGATCGGAATCGATTTCTCTTCCAGGAATGCCAAGTCCTAAAAAAATGCCCTCCCTGTTTTTACCTCCAAGAGGGAGAGGGAGACCCAATCCACATCGATCTGCCCAATTTATTAGCTTGTTTAAAGCGTTATGTTTCAAGGCATCAAAAACAACATCATCTCCGTTTCCGGTTGTATCCACACATTTAAAAAAAATTTTAATCCAGAAAATACCTTTAAAAAAACTGTGTTTATATCGAAGGGGTTCATTAAATCATACAAAATTATTTTGATCAGGGTTTTTGAAAAAATAAAAAAAACATTTATTTTTTTTTAATTTTAAAATTTGTTTTTTTTTTTCAAACTGTATGTTGGTCACACTGACTTATCCATTAAGAAACTAAACCATGCATTTTTTCACAATTTTTTGTTTATATATTTACGAAAGCGTGACCATATAAAAAAATAAACCAGAGTATTAGTAGTAAGAAATTTTACTAACGGGAACTTTGTATTAACAATAATAATTATTCGTTTTAGTGAGCGGAATGAAGAACTCTGTCGGAATATAATCAATGACATGAACACCTATGGCCTGTCTGTTGTAGATGACTTCCTTGGAAGGGAAAAGGGTTTAAGAATACTGAATGAAGTTCATGGCATGTATGATGCTGGAGTTTTCAAGGTAAGTCTTGTTTTGTTTTTTTTTTTTTAATATTTTAACATAACTTTGTGAATTTTGTGCAGGATGGTCAATTAGTGTCATCGAACCAAATGGCTGGACAAGATTTAAAAACAATAAGAGGTGATAAAATCACGTGGGTGACAGGCGTTGAACCGCACTCTGTAAATGTTGGATACCTCATTAATCAAGTGAGTCAACATAAATTAGTATTTTTAATTAAGCTAAAACACTTAAAACATTTACATCATAAAGAATACCTATCTGCGTTAAAAAATATACCGCTTCTTAGTTCTTAATACTGTAAATATTTGTAATTCACATATTATATACAAATTTAGCTATGTATGTATGTATGTATAATATATCCCTTTATCTAATAACAAAAACAAACTGTAATCACACTTTGAGCAAAAAAAGCTTAGTGCGTTGTCGGCACGTACACCATATTTGTTTTGTATATTAATACAACTCTAGCCTCATAAAAATAAAAAATGTTCTCTGTTATTGATCATAAAAAAAGATTTACATTTGTGATATCACTCACTACCTTAACATGGTATAGGTGACGATTGAGTATTTTGTTTAATCGCTTTTGAACATGCATTTTAGCTGTGTATAAACAAGTTTTAAAATCGGTTGAAGTTGTCATTAAATAAGGAATTTAATCAATTGAATTGAAAATATCATTCAATTTGTATAAAAATATATCGGTGATTCATTCATCGATGATTTTTGATATTTGTCAGTTAGAGATATATATACATATAGAAAGGTACTTAAACAAAATAATTCACAGAAAAAAAACATATAAAATCAAATAATTCAAGTTTTGCGTTCCAAACCCAATGACATTTAAATATAAAAAATACTGTAACTGATAGTAACAGAAAAGCTTGATATGTGCCTTAAAAATTGTCGGCTTTAATAACAAGCGACTAAAACAGTTATGGAATGTTAAGTTATTTCCAAAATCTATTTTATAATATCGTAAAGACTGAATCCAGGAATTAAATTTGTTTAATCTCTTCCCAGACACATCTAGAATTTGTTAGAAGAAATAACTGGTTCTTGAAAACATTCAATATTCGGTTCTTCTTTTTTAGATTTAAATAATTTTTAAAAGAATTAAAATGCAATTTCGAGGTTAGCATGATTTATTATTATCCTTAAAAATAAAACATATTTAAACCCTCTGTATTTTTCCTTTGTTTTCTGAATATATAATATATAATCATGCAAAAAATGAGTTTTTACGATAAATACATTTGGTATTTTTAGACTAACTCAAAAAAACGTTTTGAAATACTTACAAGCTCCTGTCATGTAGCCCTCTATAAAATAATTTCAAATTTGAGAAGATCTAACTTTTGGACGAGACTAGAGGAATGCCAATGAATAACATGTTTCAACGGGTTAGACGAGCGAATATGAAAGTAAAACCGAACTTATCGACAAGAGAGAGAGAGACATTATTTTGGTGACCTTTTTATTATTGAAAATATTATTCCCTATCATGGGCTGTAGATCAATAATTTGTTTGCTCGTATGTTTATGAACATTTATAAAGTATACAGGTTATGTTTCGGGCTTGCTTACACCCCTCTTATGACAGCTTATTTAAAATTCAAATATTGTTTTGTAGAATAATAGCACTTAATACAAACTGGTAGCTAAAATGTCATGGATATTAATTATATCGATGCTACAAAATAATACAATAATTATTTTTTCATGCACTCTGACTTGATGATTTGATAAAATTGCATTCAAATTTTATCTCTGTTACTTTTCGTTTTTTTTTTTTTTAATTATTGCGACTTGACTAATAAGATGTGATCCACTGGAAATCAACCTCTTTTCGTGTTTGTATAGCCCCTGAAAGAGAGCACAAAGATTCCGTTTAGATTTCAGTTCCATATGACTTTTTTGTGTTTATTTTTTGCTTATGCTGGATTTTGATTGACACGACTGATAAAAGTTCATTATTTCTGTCATACTCATCATTATCATAAACGTGTTTTATAACCAAAAAATATGTGCATGATCCAGCTTTATTTTTAAATATTCTAATATTTTATTTTTTTTTTTTTCAAATTTTAGATTGACGCTCTCATTACCCGCGCCAACGCAATGCAAAACAATGGAAAATTAGGAAACTACAAAATAAGAGAAAGAACAAAGGTAAAATAAAAAAAAAAATACCTTTGCGAATATTGAAGGTTTTGAACGAAAGAAATAAAAACAACTTGAATGAGCTACCAAGTTTTATAGCCAGAAGTTATAGCTATTTCACGGTTGGAACGCCGCCGATCATCAAAACTCCTTTATTGGTGCTCAGTCTATTGTGTTCATTTTAATTGAAAAACTTTTCGCCGTCAATGGGGATTAAACATAGACCGAGCGTCTTTAAAAGCTAATGCACTACGCATAGCGTTACGGAATGTTTTTATTATTTAGAGATATCAAAGACATCAGAGTTCTTAAGAAGTTTAATAGATGTGTTCATATTTTCAATAGCGGAGTTAAAATATAATTGTATGCTTTCTGACGACATTAGCTTCGTTTCCTGCAACGGAAGAGTTCTATTATATTCGTACCGTTCTTGGCAGCATATAATGGGTGATTTTTTAAGAGGTTTAGAACTTAAAAAAAAAAAAAAACACAAAAAATTCGAAAACAAAATTATGTATTAATTTGAATCAATAGTTTGAACCTTGCAATTTAATGTTTAAAGATAATTTCATGCAAATGTTGACCGCGGCTGCGTCTCAGGTAGCCCATCCGCTGAGTCCAATTTTGGCATACTCTTTCACACATATCGGCCGGTATCTCACGAATGAATGCATGGATGTTGGCTTCCAGTGCGTCAATCGAAGCGGGCTTGTCCCTATAGACATTAGCCTTGACATACCCCCACAAAAAATAATCTAATGGTGTCAAATCGCACGATCTAGGCGGCCAATTGACCGGCCCGAAACGTGAAATTAATTGTTCACCAAACTCGCCTCGCAATTGCGCCATTGTTTCGCGTGCTGTGTGGCATGTGGCACCGTCTTGTTGAAACCACATATCATGCAAGTCAAGAACTTCCATTTCGGGCAAAAAAAAGTTTGTTATAATCGCTCGGTAGCGTTCACCATTGACAGTCTGTGACTAGCCATCGTCGTGTTTAGTTAATTGCTAATTTGCTCATTTGCTTAATAATGAATTCTGTTTGCTCTAAATGTCTAAACTCTATACCCAGTGATAAACACCTATCATGTGGATTGTGCGGTTTACCATCCCATAGTGAATGTACTGATCTCTCGATTGATTATATTCAATTAATTTTCGAAACAGATAACATTTTCTATAAATGTGATAAATGTAAAACAAACCGACTTGATGTGTGCTTACAAAAAATTAATGATCATTTCACACTCTTGCAAGAGAGTATCGGGTTGCTTAATAATCATGTAAAAACGCTAGCCTATAAATGCAAATATTCAAATGAAAGTCTAAATATTAGCCGTGACATTCGTGATACGACTCGATTGCAACGAAAACCTAAGGTCAGTGAACCTCCAAAGTCTAAAGTTGCAAAAAAAGAAACAAATAAAAATGCAGTTTCGTCGTCTGCTTTGTCTCGTTTTTCGTCATCTAGTAGCAAGGGATCCCCAGTTGTTCCCCGTTCTGGTCATGACTTAACTATGATGAATACAAATAATTCTCGCAGGTCATCATCATACCCAAATTTAATAAGCAATAACAGTGAAATAGACAGTAAGAAAAAGAAAAAACATATTTCTGATGGTGTTGTTGTTGCTGTAAATGCTACTAAGGTGAGTGATGGTGTTCCTGTAAGTGTCGTTGTTTCCAATTCCAATGCCTCCTCTAATGTGGGTGACACTGTGGCTGATGAAGTTGCTGCTGTCTCCGTTGCGAATTTGATGGGAAATGTCGATGGTGTTGTTGTTATTCCTAATGATGTTGTGCATGATACTGATACTGCTGCTGCCGCCTTCGACTCGGCTGTGAATGCTGATCTTGTTGCTAATGGTGTTGTTGTTTCTAATGCTGCTGCTATTTCTGATGGGACTATGATGAGTAATGATGTTATCCATGGTGATGGTGTTGTTATTAAAGCTATCGAAGTGGATGGTGCTGATGCTGCAGTCGCTGCTGATGACGGTATACCTTGTGGTACCTGGTCAAAAATACTAAGTTCTAAAATCCCTCGTGAAATAAATCTTCGCTGAATATATATTATCATAATGCAAGTGGTATTCGCACGAAAGTATCTGAACTTTTTAATAACTCGAGTCATCTTGATTATGATGTTATTATTATCGTCGAAACCTGGTTGCACCCTGGTATATCTTCGTATGAACTTTTTGACTCTAGTCTATTTGTGGTCTATAGACGCGACAGATGTAATTTTGCCTGTGAACGTGGAGGAGGAATCATGATTGCCGTTAGTACTAAACTTGATTGTAAAGAAGTTGCCTTGCCTTACCTGAATATTGAGCAATTATGTATCTCTGTTAACTTATTTTCAACACATAATGTTATATTATTCTTTATTGTCAGTTATATTGCACCTAGAAGTACGTTTGAAGTATATGAACAACATTTTATGAATATTGAATTTGTTAATAATACTTGCTCTGAATTTGATTCTGTATGTTGCTTTGGTGATTTTAATTTGTCAAATATTATATGGAATTGGTCGGTTAATGATAATTTGTTAATAGCTTGTAATATGACAAAAGATTTTGAATTTTATTTCGTTGATTCCCTTTATTCACTTAATCTTAGTCAAATTAATAGAATTCCTAACTCATTAAATAATATCTTAGACTTAGTTTTCTTAAGTAATGATTATTTCAACTCTAATGTCTCAGTAGTTCCGTTTTCACTTTTAAATGAATCTATTCACCATAAAGAATTATTTATCGAAATTGAATTGTACATTTTTTCTAGTAATGAATCTGACCAATGTTCACAATATTTTAATTTTAAAAAGGCAAATTTCATTGAGCTTAACAATTTTCTCTTTACTTTCAACTGGTCTAATGAATTTTTAAATCTTAACCTTGAGCAAATGTACATGCGATTTACCTCAATCATATTTGAAAGCTTTTCTAAATGTATACCTCTGGCTCGAAAGCCAAAATCAAATCTACTACCAAAGCTTCCGTGGTACAATAAGCATCTGATCAACCTTAGAAATGTCAAACGTAAAGCTTTTAACAAATACAAGCAATCAAATAGTGATTCAGATTATGCTTATTTCAAAAAAATTCGAAAAGACTTTTTTGTTCTTAATAAGTTCCTTCATAGGGGTTATATAATGAATATTGAAAAAAACATCAGGTCTAACAGTAACTCGTTCTGGTCATTTATCAATACGAAGAGAACATCTTCTGGTTATCCAAAAACCATGTCGTTTAGGAATACCGAAACTTCGAACATTACCTCTACACTGGACTTATTCGCCGATTTTTTCCAATCCGTTTACTCGATACCCGGTGAAGATAATTTTACATGTTTGCCCAATATACCAAGTAAGGTTGATATTGGTGCATTACAGTTAAGTGGTAACGAAGTTCTGTTGGAGCTTCAATCAATAAAGCCTAAACCAATCCCCGGTGCCGACGGTATACCAGCTATATTTCTAAGGAATTGCTCGACATCGCTTTGCTTTCCTTTGCTTTGCTTATTCAACAAATCCCTTTCGGAAGGAAACTTTCTTAATGAGTGGAAAATCTCTTATCTTGTGCCTATTCATAAATCTGGGTCTAAGAATCTAATAGAAAATTACAGAGGTATTTCCAAACTATCAGCAATCCCTAAGTTGTTCGAGAGTGTTGTGAAAGCCAAATTAGAATTCTTAACTAGGGAATCTATATCCGAACTGCAGCATGGTTTTGTGTCAGGGCGCTCTACCACAACAAACATGACTCTATTTTCAGCTTATGTCATAAAATCCATTGAAAAAAAGAGTCAAGTAGATGCAATTTACACAGATTTTAGTAAGGCTTTTGACTCGGTAAACCACTCCATTCTATTGCGTAAACTAGAACTATTTGGATTCCACTCTTCATTTTTGAATTGGATATCATCATACCTCATTGGTAGGTCTCAAAAAGTTATTATTAATAATTCTTTTTCGAGATCTATTGAATGTAGTTCGGGTGTACCTCAGGGTAGCCACTTGGGTCCGCTTCTTTTTAATATTTTTATTAATGATATTACTTCTGTAATAAAATATTCCCAGTGCCTTCTTTATGCTGATGATCTTAAACTATTTTTAGAAATTAACAGTGTAGAAGATTGCTATCTCATACAATCGGATATTAATCAAGTCTCTGAATGGTGCAAATTAAATTTCTTAAAATTAAACACAAAAAAATGTAGCGCTATATCTTTTTTTAAGTCTAGTACTCTCATAAGCTTTGAATATATGATTGAGTCTAACTCACTCTCACGTGTAGACAAAATTAAGGATTTAGGCATTATGCTTGAATCAACTTTCTCTTTAAAAACTCATGTCGATTATGTGGTTGGGAGAGCAAATTCACTTGTAGGATTTATCAAGCGAAATTGTGGTGATTTTAGAGATCCTTACGCGTTGTTATCCCTTTATACGGCTCTCGTAAGATCTATACTTGAATATGCAGACGTTATATGGGATCCGATCTTTAAGACTTACTCTCTCCGTATTGAGAAAGTCCAGAGACGTTTTACGAGATTAATATTTTATAAAATGAAATGGAGTTTTATTCCGGATTATAAAGCAAGATGTTTATTCCTTGGAATTAAATCTCTTGAATCAAGACGAACTATTCATGGTATAATGCTTGTGAGGGACATTTTATGTTATCATATAAGATGCCCTGCCTTACTTTTTATAATTCCAATTTATGCACCGTTAAGATCTTTACGTTCCAGAAATTTGCTTTTTGAGCAATATCACAGAACAAGCTATGGTAGTAATGAACCAGTGTGTAGATCAATAAGGCATTTCAATGAAGTTTGCCAATTTATTGAACTAAGCAGCTCTAGAGATTTGTTTAAAGCTAATCTAGTCCTGATATATACTTTTTAATTATATTTATATATAGGTACATTATGGAAATACATGTAAATATTTTAAGATATTTTTATTTCACAATCTGTTAGCCGTAAACGCTTGTAGATCAATAAATAAATAAATAAATAAGTAACGCTGCGATTCGCATCATCTTTGAAGAAATATGGCCCAATAATGCCGCCGGCCCATAAACCGCACCAAACAGTGGCTTTTTCGGGATGCATTGGTAGCTGTTGCAATGCTTCTGGCTGATCTTCACTCCAAATGCGGCAATTTTGCTTATTTACGTACCCATTCAACCAAAAATGAGCCTCATCGCTGAACACAATTTTTCGATAAAAAAGCGGATCCTCGGCCAGCTTTCCAAGAGCCCATTCACCAAAAATTCGGCGTTGTGGTAGGTCGGCTGGCTTTAGTTCTTGCACCAGCTGTATCTTAAAAGGCTTTACGCCCAAATCCTTCCGCAAAATTTTCCACGTAGTGCTGTAACAAAGGCCTAACTGCTGGGAACGGCGGCGCCGAATCGACATTTCGCGGTCTTCTGTCACACTAGCTGATACGGCCGCAATATTTTCTTCACTACGCACAGTACGTAAACGTGTTGGTGGTTTAATGTCCAACAAAGTAAATTTGGTGCGAAATTTGGTCACAATCTTCCGAATAGACTGCTCAGAAGGTCGAGAATGCCGACCATAAAATGGAAGCAGCGCGCGATGAACATTTCGAACCGAGCACGAATTTTGATAGTAAAATTCAATAATTTGCAAGCGTTGTTCATTTGTAAGACGATCCATGGTTAAATTGCAAACCAAACTGAAGCTGTTTGACAGTGACACAAGGTACTTAACACACGTCAGCTGTCAAAACCAGTGTTGCCAAAACCAAACCAGCTAAAAAATCACCCGTTATTTATAAAAAATTTCGATGAAAATTTAATATCTCAAAACCTAAGGCGGGATGTATTCCTTTTGAAAATAATCATGAATTTCACTTGTATATAAAAAAAATCATTACTTTTTTTTTGGGTGTTGGTTTACTAGCCACCAATTGCGGAACGAACAAATTTTTATTGTAACCACAAATTCAGCAGAATGGTTCAGTTTCTGTACAAGATCCAACTATATTTAAACCGTTTCGACGATATAATCAATTACTAGAAACGCTTAATAATTTACCTACACTTGACTTTACACAAAAAATATGATAAATTTGTCATTTAAAATTAAAATGCATTTGATTAAACTAATATATTATTTTAAAAAGTTTGTTCTTTGTAAAAACACTACTGGGAACTTATATCTAAACGGGATGCTTAATAGTTGAACCCACTAAATATCTACATAATATTTCAAAACTATAACAAATTATTTTTTTTTATTTCAGGCAATGGTAGCATGCTATCCTGGCTACGGTTCTCATTATGTGATGCATGTTGATAATCCTAATAAGGACGGTAGAGTTATAACCGCCATATATTATCTCAATCTTAATTGGGACACCATTCGATATGGTGGTGTTTTAAGGTGATTGCTTTCTTTAAAAGTTCATAAAAAAAACCGATATCTGACTTTTGTTGTTTTTTTAATTATTTTTAGAATATTTCCTGAACAAGGAGGTGGATCAATAGCAGAAATTGAGCCAAAATTCGATAGGTTAATATTTTTCTGGTCAGACAAACGTAACCCGCACGAAGTACAACCCGCCCATAGAACACGATATGCCATAACTGTGTGGTATTTCGATGCTAAAGAACGTGAGACCGCTCTTAATCGTTGCAAACAATACAAAAATAAAACAAATAATAGTAACTCAACAACAAAGAGTAAAACAACAACAACAACAAACTCAACAACAAATACAAACTCAAGTGATATTTGTACGTAACAAAGAATTTCAAAATGCCATCGTACCTAGACACTCAAACGTATAATATAATATTTCTCTTATTTTATACACACGCATATATAAAAATATTTTTTATTATTTAAGTTAATTATTATTTAAACAAAAAAATCAATTTAGTACATAGATAGGATTACATAGTATTATATATTAAAATTACGATGCATCTCTTATTTGGATGAGAGCAGTTGTTGAAGTAGTCAAAACAAACTGAATTAAAACACTGTTAATTTTGGCAATAGGTTATTGGAATAAATACGAGTATGTATAGTATGTAGTATATTATATATTATTTTTTTAAACAATACTATTGTTTATTGGCTGTTGATCAGTTTGAACTACATAGCACCTAAATAAAATATTTTCAACCTTTTGTTTATTGTTAATGCTGTTGAAAATTGAACGGATGAAAAAGTGTTTTCAAATTAAGATTTGTTTGTTTTATTTGTTGCTTCTGCAGCTAGCAGATTTATTGCAGTTTTTTCTTATATTTTTGTGTAAAACTAAATGCTTATACATCTACCTATTATTTTGTAACTAATAAGTTAAGCATTTGTATTATATTGTATTATTAAACAAGAAAAAATAACAATCTAAACAACAATAAAAAAATCCAACTAATTAATAATTTATTATTAAAACTAATCTGTGTTTTATACTATTGGCAGCTGATAAGATTTGGGATTTATCGTTTAGCACACTAATACCATGAACTTAAATATTGAAGATTTCAATGAAACGAAAACAACTTGAATTTGGTAAATGATGGCTCTTTACTTTTATTGTTTTGAGATATTTGAATTTGTTAATGATTTTTTTGATGTACTTTCACGTACCTATTTATTTAAGGAGTAATTATAATAGGTATGAACCTCAATTTGACAAAAATTGTTTAGGGAGTTTTCACTGAACGATGAGAATGTACATAATGTCTTTGAATGTAAAAGTGTCGGTAAGTATGAAACTACTTTTAATTTAATTTAAGTTTTTAATCATAAATTTTGTGGGAAGTTTGATTGGCAGGATTCAGTGCAAAGTTCATTGAAATTAGATTTTGAATTTGTCAAAAAAATAGTCAGCGAAAGTGAAAACAATTTTCCAAGCATGGGTACTTTCATAAATACATGGTTGCGAAAGTCTGAAGACTGCATGCACCACCTTAAAATATGCAACACATTATTATCTGGCACTTAATTAATCGGTTATTATTTGAAAAAGCTAGGAATGTTAAGAGCATATAATTTGTGACTTTGTCACAGTTTGTAGGGGTCAAATTTGAATAAAATAATTCTAGTTATAATTTCCAATTTAACCACTTGCTTAGACCATACGACGTATTCAATACCTATTATAAACCTAAAAGCGAATATGTTTATAAATTTGTTCAAACAACGGGGCTACAAGACTATAAAATATATAATGCAAAAATAAACAAACTGTTTGTTTGAATAAAATAAATTATTTAAAATGTCTTCTCTTTTATAATATCACTTAGTTCTAATTCTAATTAAACTTGTTTATGAATATCGAAGCATTTCGGATAATGGAATTTAATAAAAACAAAATTTAAATTAATAATTATAGAATTTTAGAAATCAGAATAACGGATATATAGAATTTAAAACACAGAATTTATAACCTCAGTCGAATAAAAATACACTTAGATGATATTTTTTCTGTATTTATTGATTTTATTAATTTCTTATAATGACCATATACAATTTTATTAATAGGTATGAACCAAAAACAATGAGTATAACAATAATAATACTTTCAACATCTTTGTAACCAGTGCATTTATATTAAACCAACTACATTCAATATTTGTTTTTTATTTAAACTATCAATTAATAATAATTGCTGAAAATAATAATTAAAATATGAACAAAAATTTTGTTTGCATATTACAATGTTTATTCAAGCAAATGGAACGATTTTAATTTTTTTTCCTACACTCTGTTATATGCTTTGAATGGGTCGGTAATCAACACTATTTTTGTTTTTATTTTTTTTTTGTTCTAAGATCCAAGTACACACGATACTATACATGATATATAGTACAATAATTTATAATGTAATGATTATATAATTGCTCTTGTAGAAAAATATAATTGTAAATGTCAACAATGTTAGGGTAATAATTATATTTTGTTTTGCCTCTACTGTTCTCTTTTTGTATTTTGTTTTGTTTCGTTGAATTTTAATATTTTATGTTTAAGTTTTGTTTTGATAAAATAAAATTGATACAGATACATAGATAATAATAATTATAAACATTTCTATGGTTGAATTTTATTTTTATATGTCATTCAAAGTGTGAGTATTCCCACGCGTACGTCATATTTTTTTTTTTTTATTTTTCAAACTTTTGAACTTTCAGTTTTGAGTTTTTGTTTTTTTTGTATTTTAGGTTTTGTTTTTGATTTACAATGCTATAAGAATGTTTATTTAAATTTTCAAACGGAGTTAAAATTGAATTAATGACATTTTTAAATACATATAAAAGAAAAGCTACAAATATGTAAAATGTGTGTACCTAAGTAAAATTTAGATTAAATCAAATTTAAAGGTGAAAAGAAATAGGAACTGAATATTTTGTTTTTAAAAATGCCCTTAAATCCTCGAGGTCTCCCAATCCTTCAGATTTGTATTTAAGAAAATTATGAATAAGCATTCCGCGAACGGCCAATAACTTCGGCAGTTCTTTTTCAATATTCAGAAGTAAGATGTCAAGAGATATAATTGAAGAGATAATTATAAAATAATATAAAGGGGGCAAGGGTGATAAAACTAAACTCCTTTTTCAGCATATTTGCCAGAAAAATTGATAAAACAACTAAGAGTAGGTTATCTACACTACTATTCTGAGCCAACATTTGATCTTAAAGCATTTTATTTAGACCATAATATTTTTAAACAGAAATAAGTTCCTTTATTTTGACCTCAATCCGTTGTTTAAATTATTCTAAAGATTCTAATTCCACTATAAGTGAGTATTAAAATAGATTTACTTATTTTCAATTTTCTCAATCAGCCTTATTGTGAGTTTCCCACGATATTTCATGTTCGAAAAATATCCCTAATTAAGAACATTTATTTCGGACGAAATGTAATACCATTGGCAGCCTTAATTTTCACTTATTTTTAAAAGGCGAACGAAATTTCGTTCGGGCGAAACTCTCAATAGATTTTAGAGGAAATATTATTCGTGTGAAACTCCCAATACGGCTGAATAACTAGAAGACATTAAAGCTTCTAGTTTTTAAGGTTAAATTAAAAACTCATAAGAGCATCAAATTAAAATTAAAATAAGTTAACATTTAAAAAAAAAATTAGCTGGAAAAAAATAGTTTAATTTTGTTTTCAATTTTTTTTATTTTGAAAACGAATTTTTCAATTTTTTTGATTAAATGAACTTGATGTAAAAATATAATGAAAGAATGAATTTTTGGCTTTAAAAAAAACTATACCATTTTATTGTTAGTGTTACCATTTTTTAAATATTTTTTTTTGTGATTGTAATTCAATTTTTTTTTAGAAAATTCAGCCTCCCGCCTATAAACGGGTGAAAAGTGACCCCCTTCCTATACGATTTGTTTCTTAATTCAATCTACACGTTCTAATTATATAAGGCGAATCACGTTGTTAAAATATTTTACAAGTAAATGCACGAAAAACTGCAAAATTTTCGGTTTAGAGGCACAAAATCCCATATATGTAAGTCAGATAATACTACTTCGATCTATTAAAATGAGATGTCTTTGGAAAGGTATATCTATCACAAGTAAAATCAATCTAAACAAATTATATATTTCATACAATTTTAATGGATTAGAAGCTTGAAAAGAAATAAAAGTAAGTTTTTTACAAAATGGGATATACATACATATGTATAATTTTTTTTTTTTGAATTAATTTTAAAAATTGTTATTTTGTTATAATCTCTTCCAATAAATGGTTATTTTGTTATACCATACATTTTTCTATGTTAACCATAAGCTTCAATATAGCTGTTTAAATATTTTTCAACGCAAAATCCAGTCTATTTGTAATTCAGATTCGTGTTTTTGAAAATTATGGTTTGACTATCTAGAAATGGCCTAAAACTTCGGCAGTTCTTTCTTGAACCTAAAAAAATGAGATATCAAATGAAAGATAATCAATTGAATGACAAGAAATTTTAATGACATTAGGTAAAAATAAAAAATTCAAATCTGTAGGTTAATATTTATTTTATCATACAAAAGAAACATTATTTAAATTTATTTTTTTTATAAATGTTTACCAAAATAAACACTGTGCAATCTGCAGTTCCAATTTTCTTAAAGAAGATCAACTGTTTTCGTTTAAAATTTTGTTCAGTTATAAAATAATAAAAATTTCCGTATTTGGTCTGAAGAGCAACCCGCAAAAGAGTGTTGCCATTGTACCCAAAAAAAAAAATTTTTATGTGGGTTGTGTTGGTGGCGAATAATCATTTAAATCCAACTTTCTATATTCAGTACTATTTTTCCGCTGACCAAAATAGAATTAGAAATAAATAAAATAAAAAGTTTAAAAAAATTACGTATACGCCACAGTGACTAAGAATTAAAGGAACACACATACATTTTATAGGTTATATTATGTAAATATGTTTGGAGTGAAAATTGGGAGAGAACGATAGCTGGTTCTTTATTCGTCAATGAAAATGTTTAAAATTAAAACTTTCTCAATGATTTTCAAGTCCAATAAGTAGATCAGTTTTTAAACACGTTAAGAAGACCAATGGTTTTCCTATTGTACCGTAAATTCGGTACTCATACAACTAAGAAGAAGGATTTACCTAAAAAAGAAGAGATCAACCCACTAGTTAATTTCTTTTTTTTTTGTGTGTGACTCAGCTGAGGATATATGATATAAGTTGCATTTTTAAAGTTTAAACGATAAAATACGATATTAGAGAAGAATGAAGGAAATTACATTTTTCTGCAGAATCCAAAAAGAGATTTATTACTTCCGTGCAAGAGGAAGCACCCATTTAAAGAAAAGCATTTAAGGTGAACGTTTATTAAAAAAACTTTTTATTATAAATTGGCAATCGCCCTAACACATAGAAATAATCAGCTTTATTTTCAATCTCATTGACAGGGGTGCCAGGACGTAACTTGATACAACCGAGTTTAGTCGATACAATCGAGCATTGGCAGCACATATTTTGATTCAATCGAGTGTCCTCGATTGTATCGTCAGATTTGGCAGCACACAAACTTCAAATTGACGTTTGAAACAAAAGTTTTCACTCGACAGAAATTTGTTATCGTCGGCAGTGATTATTTTTATGAAAAAATGGAAAAACAAAATAATATGACAATAAATAAAAAACAGACCGAGATTTTGACAAATTTCATGAGTGCTCACTTTGATTTGGCAAGGGGAATTCTTAAAACTGCCCAAGGAAGGAAAAACAGCAATATGCTGTGGGAAAAATTGGTTAAATCCTTAAACACAGATGGTCCTCCGCAAAAAGATGTTAAAGATTGGAAAAAAGTAGGTTGATGTTAAATATGTATATATGTAAATATTATTTTCAGATAATTTTTTTTAGACCTGGCGTGACCTTAAATACAAGGTAAAGAATAAACTAATTTTAAACTTATTTTTTTTTAGGCGAACGAAATTTCGTTTAGGCGAAAGTCACAACATCTTTTAAAATTCTGGGCGAAGAAAACATTTAAAAGGTGAAGTATTTTTCGGGTGAAACTCACAATAAGGTGAAAAGCCTGATTTAATGAATATGTTTAGTATAAGATGGGCGTGGCAGTGAGCGGATTTCTCTAAAACCACTCTCTTAACGCTATCGCCTCTAAAAAGAAAAAAAAACTCTAAAAATTTCAGCTACATGAATAGTTGATTTAATTGTAGTTGATTTATGAATGACGGCTTAAATTTAGCCCTTGTCAGGGGTGTTTAAAACAACGACTATTACTTATTTCTCTTAATAAAATCATAACCAATTCAATTTTAACTCCTTGATGCTAGTTGTGTTTTATTATTTAAATGATAAACTAAAAAAATGGTTTTTCATTACATATTTATACAATGCTCTCTTAAACTTTGTCCTTACCCATATTATGTTGATTACTAGTTATTAAGTTTATCTAAATTGATCGTACAAATATTTTGCTATCCTATATAATTTTTTAAATATCTGATTTTTAATTTCCATTAAATTTTTACTTTGGGAAATTTTTATTTAGAAATACAATATGTATATAGTGTAACAAATCTTTTTACTGAATGTGTGTGCGGCAACTTAATAAAATAAATTTGATACTTAATTGGCTTAGATTTTTAATACATATAATTTTTGTAGTCTTTTAGCCAAGCAACAAAATAATTTACTTGTTTATTCTTTTTTTTTTTCTAATATTCACAAATTAATTTTTTTTCTAAATTTTTGTTTTTACACAATTACACAATTTTTTTACATTTTAGCTTACAGTAGATTTCTCATTTTAAATATCTCTGTTTTCATTTGGAATAACCAAGTCTAAATTTTAATTGACAGAAGTTACAATACATATTTGAGGCCACCTTGTAAGAAAATTTATTTGACAGCAATAACCAGTGATTTATAAGTTTAAGTAAATTTATAAATCATTGATTAAAACTGTTAAAAAAAATGTCGTATAGGTAGGCCTTATTGATACTCGTACATTTATATTAATTTTGTTTTTTATTTTTTAATAACATTGCATACAACAATAATTATTAAATTTTGCATCGTTTATACATTAAAAAATATTTTCTATAGCTTTCATTTTTTTTTTACATAGGCAATATAATATGTATTTTTCTTTTGTTCACTATAATGGTTGTATGTTTATAAGAACTTTTAAATATTTGCTATTATAATTATTAGCGAATTAATAAATTAATTTTTATTCATTTTATGTAAGCGCCATAGATTTTCGAAAAAAAGCAGTTTGGCAATTTTCATAAAAAATTTTCAAAATAATTTAATTGTTAAAAAAAAAAACCAATAAAAGGTTTTATTTTTTAACCTTTTTTGTTATTTATTTATTGGTCTCATTTTTTGTGTATTTTTTTTTAGTAGGTAGGTATATTTATGTATACAAATATATGTATAATATTAGTGTATCAAAAGTGTATAATGATGTGTGTGTGTGTTTAATGCATGCCATCGTATAAAAAATGATTTTGAAATCTGTTTTTTTTTTTTTCGGTAAGAACTTATTTGGTGTTTTATTTTAAGACTTAGCATTTCAGCTTCGGCTGCACGAAATTAACATTAAGTTAGAAGAAACAACATCAGTGTTATAACTTAATAATGTGTTAATCGAAAAATATCAACAAGCTAAAATGAAAGCTTGTGATATCAGTTCACTTTGCACACAAGTTCAACTGTCAAACATACAGATGTTGGTGATTTTGTTTCTACTCAGAAATAATGCCCGTTAAATTAGTTTTTTTTAAGATCTTAAACTATAAATCTGCTCCCCAAGTGACATAAATATCAGTTGAATATTGTTTTCTATCCTAAATCCGCTAGCGGCGAATGCAAGACGATGAGCACTTTTGCACTGCAGTTCACATCCACCGGAAGAATTATTTTAGATATGTATGTCATTTTTCAAAATTGTGTAATTTTTCGGAATATTTCTTTCGTTAGAAATGGCAATCTTGGCCAGCTAATGTTAACAGTGCAGAAAGATCGATCCGGCATACAAACCATAATTGCATTCAATGCATTCCTATTCACAAATAAATAAATAAAAAAACTTCTCCCGGGGTCTAAAACGTAACATTGATACAATCGAGTTCACCGGTGCAATCGAGCATAGGCAGTTCCTAATTTAACTCGGTTGACTGTTTTCAATTCGATTGAACAAAATTAGGAACTGCCTATGCTCGATTAAATTGACGAAATTCGATTGTTTCAAGTTATATGCTGGCACCCCTTGGCTGCAT
The DNA here is from genome assembly GCA_951394125.1 of Epistrophe eligans. Taxonomy (NCBI): domain Eukaryota; kingdom Metazoa; phylum Arthropoda; class Insecta; order Diptera; family Syrphidae; genus Epistrophe; species Epistrophe eligans. Next base: position 89,044,909 of record OX596028.1, on the reverse strand, counting down.
CAATGTTGATCATCGTAACGTCAACGCATCTAGCTTTAAAAAGAAATTCTACTTGAGCATACAATTTTGGCTTGCTCTGCAGATTGCAGCTTTACTTATTCCGTGCATAGTATTGAGCTCCATTTCACTCCAGAGTCCACATTTATACTATTCTATTTGTTTTCAAAAGATGCGTCTTAACGGTTGATTTTCATTTTTTTTAAATTATGTCAACTAACTTTTCACAAAAAATTGACGACTTACAACTTTTGAACAATTTTAAATGCAAGGTGCAATAAGCTTGGATGTTTGGAAAATCGGCATAATTTACAGCCCTATTCTGCTATCGAATTTTTTTATTCACGTGAATTCTTCATCAATTTGTCACAAATTATTCTTTAAACGCTACAATCTTTCGAGTTCAAAGCTTTATCAGTGATTATTTTTGAAGTTCTTGAAAGTATATATGTACCTATTATTTTTATCGCATTTGTTTTGCTCTGACGGAACGTTTAACAAAATAGGGCGGTTATACGTTCAAAATAAAACACCAAAAAAGTTCTCATTCCATGATATCGAATAATATTATTGATTGAAAGTCTTCATTTGTATCAAATGTATGTATTTTATAATGAATTTTTTCTACATTTATGTTTTGCATTGTAAAGCTTCAATTTTTTTTTATTAAATGTAGGCATTGTACTAGGTATACAAAAAATAAATATTTATATCAGCAATTTTACCATGGTCTGATTACTAAAATTATCAATATGGATTAGGTTTGGGTATTTCTTTATCAAAAATCTCAAAAACTTGGGGTGCAAAATTTGAAAAAGTCACTAGCTTCCTTTTTACATTCAAAAAATTATTTCTGGTGCATTTTTTTTTTTTTTAATTCACTATTCAATTATGTTACAAAATAGTTAGGTATGTATTATTATTTAATGAACGCATAATGTTCTTCTATCGAATTGTTTTTTTTTATACTGATTTTTTAGTAGGTAAAAAGAGTTTTGTTGGTATCGAAACAAAGTTTTTTAATTTGATTTTATTTTTTTTAATGTGTGCGTGTCATGACAATTTTATATTGAGTTTTTGAAAATTTATTCAACGATTCCAAGTTTTTAAACATAAAACAAAACGAATATATGTAAGGTAAGTTTGTGTAGGTATCCTTTTTTTGTAAATAAAACAACCGTTTATTTTTGTTTTAAATAAATAAATAATTTTTATTTAATAACAAAATTATAATAAATGTGTACAATGGTGGTGTTATTTCTTGGAGAATTAAACATATGGTTTTACATTCTTTGCAATCGTGTTTCGATTCCGATTTAAAAAAAAAAAAAACTTGCTATTTTCATTGTAAAATTGATTCAAAAGACTTTCAAGCCTAACAAAATTAAATTCTTGTACTAATTATTTTGTTTAAATATAAGATATTTTACAAATGTAACATGATTTCGTTCAAACTTTGAAAACCAAATTCATATAGACATTATACTAAACAACATCAGGTATCCAATTTCAATTCAAACATATTAAATTTCAAACAAAAATTGGGTTCAAGTTTAGTTTCATTATTTGAAACGACAAAAAAATCCTATAGCCGTGTTTTCTGTATTACTCAATAGATTATAGATACCAATTCTTAAAAGCAAAACAAACAAAAAATAAAAAGACTTCATAACTCACATCAAGAAAGCTTTTTTTTACACAGACGATGTTAGAATAGCCAGTAGAAGGTATACTTGAAAAGTATACATGTGTATATGAACATGGTGTTTAAAATCCCAATTTAGCTAGATGATTTCTTTAATTTTTCTCGTAAAATATTTCATCGTAGTATTTGCTAAGAATTTTGCGCTACCTTATTTCCTTTTAAAATTGCTTATTTTTTTGCATCCATTTCCATGCATAGGTATTTATATTTTATTATTCACACATATTACTAAAGTTGTTAATGTCTTCTAAAAAGATGACGAGAAAAAGTCTATATTGCATTTGTTGTTTTTATCAAATCACTCTTCTTTTTAAGTCATAACTCATAATCAAACTTATTGTTAGTTTTACTCGAACAACATTCCACACGGAATATTTGTCATTTCACTTTTCTCTTATTGTGCGTTTCAACCGAAATATCATGTTCGAAAAATTCCACTTTTTGTGAACATTCATCTCGGGTGAAATGTAATCCCATTGACAGCCTAAATTTTTAGTTATTTTTATTAGGCGAATAAAATTTCAATAGGGCGAAACTCACAATAGCTTTTAAAATTCCAGGCGAACAAAAAATTTTAAGGCGAAACATTTTTCGGGTGAAACTTACAATAAGACTGAACGTGAAATATTTTTCGGGTGAAACTCAAAATCCCTCGGCATTTCACTTTATGCTTATTGTGAGTTTTGCTAGAGACATTCGATTGTAAAGTTTCTTATCCAGCAAATATTTGAATGCTAGTTTATCCATTCTATTATGATTTATGAATCTGAAAAATATTATGCATTTTTTTTATTAAAAGTTCAGAAATGGTTTTATTTCTTTTGACTGTGTTGGTCTTGAACCATTTCTTCTTTTCAAAAGAGCTGCAGCGGTATGCTTTGCATATTTAAACAGTTATAATTATTTTGTAAACTAAATAATAACAATAAATCTATTTTTGTTGTACAAAATAACAAAATAAATAATTGAAATAGAATCGGTGATTAAAAGAACGGCAGGTACAAGCGTCATTGCAGAAAATTTACCCGATTTGCCATTCCAGCATAGTTGAGGAACATTAGAAATGAAAAAGCATTTATGTATTTATGTATGTAGGTACATTGAATGTCAAATTTAAATGTTGAGCAACTTTTCTGAACATATGTAGGTACCAACATCATAACTTTCCTAAAAAGGGTCAAATACATGTGGTTTAAAAAATTATTGTTTTGTATTAAATTTTTGTTTCTATTAAATACGCAATTTAATAAGGTTTTTCATATATAGTTTTATGTGACTGTGCAATGATATAATACAAAAAATGTAGTCCGATATTCTATCTTAATTTTAAGACCTTAATGAACGGATTATTAGAACCGAAGTTATAAGCAAGCCAAACCAAACACAATGTATATTTACAATTATTATACCGACTACAAATTTACGTTTAGCATTTTTTTTCCGACGCGAAGCAAATTTGCCACGATTGTGGTTTTTTATTGCACAAATTCCGCCGCCGGCTTTAGAATACTATCTCCCTCTCGCCAATTGGTGGTTGAAAGTATTTTAATGCTTTTTTTGTTTTTATCAACTTCCTCATTGATTTAAATTATTTGTCCGATATTTATTTTCATGTTTTAAGTATAAAATTTTGAATGATTTTGAAAATTTTTGTTTGCTCTAACACGCCAGTCATTTTTCCTTTAATTAACTACCTAAATATTGAAAATCGGATTATTGGATCAAAAGATATACCTAAGCATTTAAGTAAACGCAAATCGGGTATTTTTCAGATTTCGCAAAAATCATCATCAAAAACGTACCCATTTTTTTATAGGAACATTTCTCCTTTTTTTCTGTCCGTTTTATCATCTTCTTCGTATTTTCTTTTCTCAGACTAGTAAGAACAAAGCATGAACGAAATAATTTTGTTTATTTTGTTTATTTTGATTATTTTGTTTATTTTGTTTATTTTGTTTATTTTGTTTATTTTGTTTATTTTGTTTATTCCCCTCACGTTTCACCCCCTTTGTCTACTAGGCGTTTCATATTTTTGAAATTCTGTTGATTTTTTTACATTGTATGCCTCCATTTAAACATTTCTAATGTTAAAATTAAATAAAGAATTTCCTTAACTAGGCCGCTTTCAAACACGTCAAATCAAAATTAATTTTACTTGAAAATGAGGGTCATTAAATAACTCATAGATTCAATAAAGTATTCAATAAAGTATTTTTTTTTTTAAATAATAAACTGGCCAAAAACGATTGGCAAGCAATTGCTTTAGTTAATAAATTGTAAAATGAAGTTTGTTAATTGGCTTGGTAGTTTTGAAACAGCTAGTACAACACTGTCAAGTTATTTTTTTGTTTCTAGAAAATTTGTACAGCAGAAATGATTACACGACAAAGTTTTACTGTCTTACTGAAACCCTTTAAAAGTGAATAATGTTGAATTTTGTGCAACTAAAAAAAAAAAAATAAAATGAAAACTAAAAAATGGTTTTGTAAAAATATTTTTGTTTTATTATTTTTGTTATCACTTTAAATGGTGTTTTACGATTTTTTTTTTTATTTATAATTTATAAATCTTTCAAATTTCTTGTAATTAGCAAGTGCATATAATTCGAAGATTTTTTTTGTTTTAATCCAGTATAATTTTTTGAAAACAAATTATATTACGCGTTAATGTTAACTGTATAATAATAATATATACGTATTTACTTCGGTTAATGTAGAGAATACCACACATAAAATGGTTCACATCTGCTATTTAACAATAGCCGATGACTTAAAACAATACAATGTTAAAAATATAAACTTAAACGTAATAAATCCTTGAATTTTTCTTCTCAATTACTTGCTTCTCAATGTATGTATATTATCGCATCTTTATGTTTATGAAGATATAGGTATATTTATGTTTTTCTTTGATTCACAGCTAAACACTAAACTGATCATCTGTTTGTTTTATCATTTTTTTTTTTTATTAAATATATAAATTTATTTTATTTTCTGTTTAGCTAAATGATTTTTCGTCTTTTATGTTTAAACTTTTTTCTTGCATAGTTTCTAATTTAGAATGCTTTAGTGGTTGTTTTTGTGTTTATACAAAATGTACATTTTGATATACAATGCACTACTATTTTTTGTTTAAATAGGTATATATAATTAGTCTAAGCGAACGTTATGTTTGCAATGGTTTAACAAATTTTAAAATGTATTGAGTTTTAGTTTTTTTCCATTTCTAACTTATACAAATATATATATATATATATATATGTAATGGTTTGTTGTTTTGTAGTCCAACACACAAAAATATATTTTGTTTTATTCAAAAAGATAAGCAACTTCGATTACCATGGTAATAAAAATAAAATAACTTTTTCAAACAACATTTAAATACATATTTCGTTTTTATTTTTTTCTAATCGTGTGTTTTTTTTATGTTTTTGTTAAACTTAATACCAAAGACGAACGCACTATTCAAAAGCTTTTACACATAAAAGTTGCATCTATTTGATTACTTTTTTTTTTTCATTATAATATAGGATGCTTATAAATAACATTTTACACAAAATCATCATACGTGATTTTGTGTAAAGTGAAATAACAAATCAATTCTTCTATTCATCCTAAAAAATTTAGAAAAATCACTCAAAAATCATAGATTTCATTTTGTTCTTTTTTTCAATTTTTTTTTATATTAAATTAAATTAATTATATAAAACAAACAAACAAACAGAAAGAAAAAATACACAGAATATAAAAATTTAACATGGTATAACAGTAATTAAATAATAACATTAATAATTAAAAAAATCATAAAGAATTTCCTAAAAAAAATGTTCAATGATTTTTTAGTTATAATTTTTCTTATCATCGTTTTTTTTAATCCTTTCTTTCATTATATTCTATTTTCAATCGTAAATTGCAGCATAAATGTTTTTCTTTTTATCTTTTAAAATTAAATTAAATAATATATGAATATGTTTAAACAAATAATATAACTAAAACAAAAAGAAAATAATAATATTAGTAGGTAATTTCAAATTTTCAGAAATTAAATTTAAACAAATGCCCAGCATTCGAGAGTTTTTACAACAAAGTCTTCTTGTGGTGATAGAGGCTCGTTGCCATATGTGCTGCATGATTGTGATCGGCCTTGATTCAAGTCACCGTCCAACCATAATCCAAATCGACCACTGAAAAGATACAAAATAAAATATATTAGTTAGCGCAGTGAAGAATTTAATTTACTACGATGAACAAAATTGTAAAATACATTAAATATATTTGTTATAGGTTTTTTTTTTTTTAATTTTATAAACACTTTTATTCAAAGAAAAAGAACAATGTTGAGAGCATTATGTAATACGCGATTAATTCGAAACATGAACAAATTTATACGAAAATAATATTTGCTTAAATTTATTTATCTCCACTTCTGCTATTCTTTTTCCCACTTTTTATTTGTACATACTATGTATGTACGGTATGTGTATATATTAAGCATACAAAAAAAAAAACAGAAATGATAGCAATCACTAATTTAACAGTCTGTGATGGAGATTAGATGCGTTATCTTTTTTTTTCAATTTTTTCAATAGCAGACAAAACGTAGGTCATGGTGATGATTATTTTAATTATTTTGTTCATGCTTCAAAACACGTTTTTAAAAAAGCTGAATATTCCAAGAGAAATCAAAGAAAATATTCATAAACAAAATAATTCATTTGAGTAAAAAGGAGTAAATACGCCATGTTTTTATTTTATTTTATTCGAAAGATTATTATTAACTTATCACTCAAGTGGTTGAGAGTTACTTTATCATGGCAAGAGATAGTCTTGGAGGATTTGTCACGTCCTCGCATTGAGGCAGTATTCCTTTCTCTAAGGTGAATAATTAGCCTAGGATTCGATCTGATTTTCATTCCCTGTAATACGATGACAATCTTAATGATACGCCCTTCGGACGGTTTACAAAAAAATATGTGAGTGCTATCAGTATGTTAACTGGCGGCGAAGGGCAGTAACCAACTTATTCAAATCTTCTTCCTTCTAACTCATCCCATGTTACTCAGGTTAAAAAAAGATCGATATAAATATGTACTCGTATGCAGTTACTTAAAGGAAGAAAAGAATTTGTAGGTTGTTGCAAATTGATTTTGCTTACTAGCGCACACACAATTCAGTCAGCTTCGGGTTTTAGTTCGAATATAATGTAGTGAAGATATTGTCATCACTATTATTTCCCCATCCTCATCCTTAGATCCTACATCTATTTCCCAGCCAATATTGAACCTATGCCTGTCCTTTTCATATCCTATACTCCTCTCTCCGTATTAATAAGAACCCAATTGAGTTGTGATTGAGAGTCCGATATAAGAAGTCGAGGTGATAAGTCGACAAAATAAAGATTCAAAGTTTACTAAAAGTTTTATTTAATTGAATAACCGTCTGAAAGAATCGGCCTGACTGACAATATCATTAAATCAATATCGCAATAAATACGCAATAAAATTTTTTTTTAATGAAGTTTATCTACGAGAAGAGAATAGATTCATACGGACAAAGCTGGACAAAGCTTAGAATGTTAAAAACATTTAAATATCCGCATTGGAGAAAGTTAACTTAGTAGTGTCATTTTTTTTAAATTTAGATAATAAAGTACAGCTCAAAATATACTCAACCATAACAGCAATTTAATTAAATGAAGTAAACAATAAATCCTATAACTATTTATGTGTATTGGTTTTTAAACTGTTGCTAAGTAAACAGTAAATTTAATTGAATTTTCAAATATTTATTTGAATTCTTTGTTAGATTTTTGTTTTTACCAGTCAATGTTCAAAGTAAAAATACATGTTCAAAATAATAACTAGAGATAAAAAAATTAAAATAAGTCTTCTATGGCGCCATAAGTTAAGTTACTACTCTTGATGATCGATTGATTCTATATTTAGTTTCCAAACTAAGATTAACTTGATGATTTTTGGCAAGATACTTAATTTCAAGACCCACTTAAAAATGTCTACTTGATTGAGCGGTGAATCTTTTTACAATCAATAACAAGTTTCGATTTTAGATATATTTAATGTATGTATATAAATAATGTACATTATTTGTTGTTGATGATCGAATTGAAATGTTGTTATCGCAAGATTTTGACAAACAACTTTAATTGAACATTTTAAATGAAACAACAACATTTTGAGTGCTACACTAGATTAAGGATAGAGTTATAGCTATTTCACGAGAACCATCTTGACCATCAGACTTCTTTTAGAGGTACTTTCTCTACTTTGTTAATTTTTAATTCAAATGCAAAGGGGCTTGCAGTCACCGAAAAGCGAATCATATATCAAGGTCTTCTGAGGCAAATGTCCTAAACATCGCACAACTGAAGTCACTCTAATATAACATTCACCCCAAAGCGAAATATATTAATTAATACATTTTTTGTAATTTCGAATCTTTTTTATATCTGCGCAAGGGAAAATTTCTGATATTCATGGACTTAAAATTTAAATGACAATTTTTGAAGATATGCAAATAAATTTGAAATCTCGGAAATCTTTTAGCAGATCCGATTTTTCTTTTTGGTGGAAACATAGTATACAAATATATCTTCATCTTGTAATATCATAAAGTTAATTAATGTGTTTGTAGATCCTGTGGATCCTAGTAGATGGTGAAACCTGCGTTCATAAGTATTCACTATCGGGGCCATTATCATTTTTGGCAAAAGGGCGCATTTTTCCGCACGTAGTGGATCGGTTTCTGAAGAGAAGCCCTATGACAACTTTAATAATCTTCAGATTTACTCATTAAAATCCCATTTTCATAATCCATGTCACGTTGAGACGATCGAAAGGATGGATCCAACGGACTGCGGTATCATGCGACAGGTTCTATTGTGAATTGGCTTACGTCGGACCGTGCTACGTATCGGAGGTCCCTTAAAATTCTCTATCAAACCTTGCGTTAGTGGAATCGTCCCTACTAGTGTCTCAACGTTGAATTTACAAAAAAAAAAAATAAATAAATAAATACAAAATTATACTTACTCTCCAGCACCGATTGACAAGCAATCAACATTGCCTTTAATGAAGTACAAATTTTCTCCAGTCCAATGGAATACTTTGTAACTGGGATTGAATTTGTACAATAATGACTCTCCGGTACCATAAAAATGATCAGATACATGAAGTGAACAAGATGTCAGAGCTCCGAAAACCTTTATAAAAATAATAATTAAAAAATAAATTAATACTTATACATAAAATCAATATTAACAAACTTACATTGTGATCTGTGTCTTGGATAACAATTAACACAGGACTTTCCAGCCTCTGCATTTTTCTGTAGAGAGAATTTAACGAGAAACCATGCTGCGATGTGCTAAATACTAATGACCAAGAATAGCCCTCGGCTCTTGCAGGTAGGTGTGTACATAATTTTTCGCTAAACATAAATAAAAGAATAAATTTTTATTAATTTTATGTTCAATACAACTTAGGAAAAATAAAACATGCTTACCGGTGTTCTTCTGTTAGAATTTCTGTTGTTCCAATCAGGTCAGGTATTGGGAAGTCCAAATCAAACGATCCCGTTGTGAAGAGCGATGCTTTTCTGTATTCGTCAGAAGTTATAGACAGGACCTATGATTTTTTTTTTAATTTAACAAAAAAAATAGATGAAGAATATTAGTTAAAACCATAATTTTAAAATTGTTGTAGGTGTGGATGTAAAAGTGTTTTGTGTATACAAAATTTAGCATTAATTTTATTATTGATGTGAAACTACAACGAAAAATCTAAATTCTCAAAAACAAAGGTTTTTAACTCAAAAACTATAAACATCTATACATTTATTATAATAGTTAACTAGCAGCGATTGTGTATATAAATTATTGTGTAGGTATATTTGGGTTTTATTATGTGGAGATTTTTTTTTTATTTGGAGAGTTTTAACTGTAATGTACATAGGTATTTATATGAAAAGAGTATCAATCTAAGAATCATCCAAAAATAAATATAGTTTATGATTATTTTGAAAGAATATTTAAATTCTAATACATTTATTAATTATTATAATTGGGTATAGAATTAAAGAGAAAGAGTGAAATGGAGAGAATTACATATGCGTGTTTTTTGAAAATCGTTTATATTTTACTTTAGGTGGAAATGATAATTATGTCGACAAATTTCATAATGTTCAGTATTAGTTGGTTATATATTAAAAAAAAAAGAGATCCTGTCAATTTTTGTTCCACAAAGCAATATGCTAATAAACCCGAAAGGTGAGCCAGGTTAACTGGCAGGAAATGCAACGAAACTACTATTTGGTTGGTTGTAATATAACCAAAGCCAAAACATTTGGTAACATCTGAAGCTAGACTTTTTTAAGGATTACAAAATTCTAACATTAGATATAGTGGCGCAAAATTTTAAACGATTTAGTACGAAGTTAAAGCCATTTTATCATACTAAAAAAGGCTTTAACATCGTACTAAACCGTTTAAAATTTTGCGCTAATGTTGTTATTAAAGTAACAGACAAGAGTTCGAGCCAACATAATATTTTCGAGAAATCTATGAATGTAGAGGCCACCCAAGACACAACAATATGTATAAACACTTTAGCTATATGAAATAAATTAATAAATAATTAAGGTGAGAAACCGTATACAAATAACAGCATTTCTCAATAACTACCGGTTAGTTTTTGTTTTCATGTGTACATTTACATATTTACATAGCTTTAAAAATTTCACACATTTTATGAATCTTTCATATGCTTATGATATGATAAACCACAAAGGTCAAAAATTAACTTTGATACAGTTTATAAGTTAGACGTCAAAATGAAATTACTATAATTTAAAATAAACGCTATAACTGATGCTTTGATCCAGACATGCCATATATGTATGTATGTATATAATATTAAATTGCATTGCAATTAAAAAAAAAAAAACAATATTTTTATAACACCTGCGCATTTCGAATTTTAGTGTTTATACTAGAAAATTAGATTTTAAATGAATAAATAAATCAACACAAAGTGGCTAAATTGCCAACTGCTGTTAGCAACTCACATTTTTTTTGTGATTATAATTGATTAAAAATCGATTCATAACATTGCATATTTATGCTAGCAAAATTGATACAAAATGACCTCTAACTGTTCGGTGAAAGTGAAAACCAATAGTTTCGACTTTCTTCAAACTGAGTACATTGCGTTTTATTAACTTTTTGTTTTATTTTAGGGCGAAAAATGACGGAGCCGCCAATCAGAATCTTATTTTTCTCAAAAACGGTTAACCGATTTTTATTGAAAATAATTCAGAAATTGTTAATTGTGTAAATCCAGAACAAAGCTGGAAACACAAAGGATATATTTTGTTTTGTTTTTTTTTTTTGTATAAGGCAAGAAAACATGTGTTTTGCTTTGCCTAATTGGTGATAAGAATCAATGAATTTTTAGGCGTGTTTTTTTTGTAAGCCCAGACGGAATTTTTCATACAAACTATCGATAACAAGTATATAATTCATGCCGGTAACACAGTTTTTCTGTGTGCTTAAGTTAAGCACGGAGAATTCTCTGGGCTTAGCTTAGCCCGTAGGGGATTAGTTGTTGTTGTATTTAACATGGTGATTGTTTAGCACCGGCGTCGTTTTTTTCGTCTCCAATTTCCTCCGGGCTTACAAAAAAAACACGCCTTTTGTTTTATAAGTCAAAATAAAATGTTTCGATCGAATTCGAGTTTTAAGTCTAATACCAGCCTAGTATTCACAACAACTACATCCTGCATCCAGCATATTTCACGATACCATTATCGTATAACTTGAAATCTATGTAAGATGAATTGAACTTAACAAAAATTGCGTATTGACAAGGTCCTCAATAGTCAACTGATGAGTTCAAGTAAGATCGCCGGGAGCAAACGCCAAAATTTTTGTGGACTAAAGGCCGTTAAAAGCTATTTTGAATCATTTACCGTATAACATTTAAATACATTTTTGCAACACTCACATACACATACATATAATAATAATAAAAGTTTATTAGATTTCTTCAACTAATGTGACATACAATAGTAAATTTTCTAAATATCTAACTTTTATTAAAACCGGAAATATTATTAAGTTGCTAAAAAACCCCTCTAATTTTTAAAATGCCAAATGAAGATGACTTCATCTCGCTTTGGGAATTTTCTTAGCATAATAAATGTATGTACATTATGTGGTTGTCTTTAATATATGTGAATCAAAATAAAATATTAAAAATTTAAGTAATTTAAGTTTCGTTTTGTATTTAGAATCAACTTGACCATCCGAATATGATAAAATACTTTTCAAGTTTCAAGAAGGAAAAAAGTAAGGTTGTTCATGCAGTGTCGGAAACTTTACGACGTGAGTCGTAAAATCATAAAGTTTCCGACACATGTTTCATCAACGCCCCTTTGAACATCTTGCATAAATTTTGTGATAAACTAATCAGCTGATTCTACGAGAATGTCATAATACCATTAAAAAAAAGTTAACCATGTTTACCATTTTCATTTACGATGTTAACGACACAAATGTTTGTCGGATAGTTTACGATTTGTCGAAAAAGATTTCACATACAAATTTTGACAGTTTGTTTACGACATCGTAAACTTTCGAACGATTACCACGTTTACGATAGTTTTCCGACGATGCATGAAATCTTTTGATTTCCCTTTTTGACAATAATACAGTTTTTTTGGTGAAAGAAGAGTTAAACCCCGAAAATTATGCCTGAACTATGCCAAGAGAGTTATTAGTTATCAATGATTTTTTTCGTCGAACTCCCTTCGGGATTAAAAGAAAAACACCTTATATTGTATTATGATTAACTAAGGCACTAAAACAAAAAAAGAGCAAGATCTAAAAGTCCATTTCACAGAATTTTGACAGTACATCTAAAACACCACGATTTGACATTTTTACGACTGGTTCTAAAATCATTATATATAAAACCACCCTTTTTATCACATTTTAATGTTTGAGATAATTCTTAAATTGATTTTTCGATGGTAATAAGAATGCAAAATATGAAAATCATTTTCACACAAAAATTTGACAGTCGTATGAAATTCTTTCACACTTTCTATTTTACGTTTATTTGCTAATAGTCACAATCAGTGAGATATTTTAGAAGGTCTTCTACATAATAATTTGTTCTTAAATATAAAAATGAATACCTATGATAGGAGAATATATTTTTATAGAGAAATAATAATACAACAATATTTACATATGTATGTATACTTTCAAAGAAGATATTAATGACAATTTATTGATAATACTGTCATTTTGTCAATGAATTTAACAAATATATATCATGATATGATGTCATTGTTTTTTTTTTCTGAAATAAACCTATGAAAATTTCTTTAAATTTTATTTTGATGTCCGCGTGTACTAATTTCTGTTTTGATAAAAATGCCAAGATAAATTTTATTATTTCTGAGAAAAAAAATTAAAAATTCACCAAATGACTTTAAACCTTGGTTAGTAAGACAAATAAATCACACTTTAAGTAGTAGTCTATAAATAGGGAACTGAGGTAAATTTGTAGTTTCTGACGACTTACTAAAACAAAAGTTTGTCTTTTACTTCTAAAAAGAACAAATTCAACAAAAAGAAGTATGAAAAGAAATTTAAATTTATGACAGAATCATCATTTATACTAAACAATATAATTGATCACCAAAAAAGGATTCAAGAGTGATTATTAAAATTGACAATAATATTAATCCGTCTACAAAAACATGTTTTAAAGGAATGTTTGTCTGTTAAGAAACTCGAAACACAAAATCACTATACAAAGACAAACGCCCATAGGCATTTTACACAAACAGACATTATTATTATATTCATAAATAAAATTTTTCATATACACTCGCGCATTGAACGTTTTTGTTTTTTGCGATTTTTTTTTTATAGAAAACAACTTTCGAAAGGAATCTTGACCCATTAATCCATAGATGGCAATTCCATATAAATTAATCCCACGAAACAAAAATGCATACAAATATAAGTAAATAAATCAATACACATACAAAATATATGCATCACGCGTGATTCAAATATTAAGATTTTTGTTATAATTTATATATATTTAAATGTCAAAGTACACTATAATGACGTTCAAGCCATAAACATAGGTAGGTTAGACTAGGGAAAGTAACAAATTTTATTTTTTCATAACAAAACAAAACAAAAAAAAAATGTTAAAGGCGTACTAACACTTTTGTTTAAATTATGAGTAAAATGCGGCAAACTAAAGCTCCTGTCACGTTGATATTTTTTTGTACTTTTCTTATTCATTTTGTTTTTGTTTTTTTTTATTTTCTTTTTTTTTTAATATATATTTGTATCCACAACAGAATAAACTAACTCTACTAACGTCAACGTTAGCACAATGATTCCAACTAAACTTTAACATTATAAATATAAGGTATTAACCCAACACTCTTAGCTGTAACAGGTAGCAAGCAAGCAAACGCAGTCAGGTGGGTTAAATTCAGTAAAAAAAAAAAAAAAAATAAATACACAAAAGACATTTTATACATATAAAATAAATTAAAACCAAAAATCTTCAGCGTGTCAGCGTTGGCTCTCTCTTGTCATATTGTATGGGAATGTGTGAAGATAACAATGATATGTATGTTATTATTTATTATTACGTAGAAGAATAATTGAGATTATTATAATACTCATGCAAATATAATTTAATTTTTGTTATTTCTATAAAGTTCTTTTTATTTTATTTTTGTTTGATGGAAGTTTTGAGATTAGAATTTTTATCCTATAGGGTATATTGTGGCATTCTCCTTTTATTCTGGGGCTAAGACACTAAAAGCCTTTGAGCCTTTCCTATTTTCCAACCATTAACCTCAACAATTCATTCGCATTAAGTACGATTGGAAGAGATAGAAATTTCGGAATGTTATTTAATAGAAGCTAACTTGGGATAGGCAAGGCACATCACAGCACGCTGTTGTGGGAATAAAACTTTATGTACTTCGTATGTTATGGGTATTTCACACCTTTAAAATTACGTTAAATGCTTGAAGGCTCGTCAGCAGAGACAAAAAAGATTTTTCATAATGCACAGGCACACTGATCAAAATTTTATGATTGAAATGAATAGAAGGTGAGTTTACAAAAGAGGGCTTGGCTCTTATTAGTGTTCTTTTGTAGACATTTTGAAAACTTCGTTTTAACCAATACCAAGAGAATGATTCAAGTTGTTTAGATATTGGATTTATTTAAAAAATAAATAAAATAATTTGGGCGGACAAAATGGCCCCATAAGTATTTCGAATGTAGCCAGACAATTTTATTACAATAAGTCTGTTTGTAAACTTCCCAAAACTGCAAAATTCTAACAATTTTAGTTTATATGAACTTTGTCAGAACTTTAAATAAAAATTTATAGAAATTGCCCCATTTCGGAAGTAAACGAAAAAAAGGTAATTTCCAACCATTTTTCTGACGTAAGTCTATTCATGGCGAATGGAAAAAATATATACTGAGTAGAAATCAGCTGTCAGCTGTCAAATTTAATTGTCACTAAAAACTAATTTTTAAGCATTAATTTTGACAAATTAATCATTCGTTTCAAAAAAAGCATTGATTGATTTCATAGTACTGTGAATCTTTAATAGATAGTGTGAACTTACTTTTAGGCAAAACTTTTGATAGTCCTGCTGGATTAATGTGTTCCCTGTTAGTTAAAGACGCATCCTTTCATTACCTTTGCTACTGTTTGCTTATTTTATTTTTAAATTATATTGGTTTTGTTGATCTGATTAAAATTGTATATCTATACTTATTTTTTAAAGGTGAACAAGCTTGATTTATTATTCGTCTTTTTTTTTATTTTGTTTTGATTAAGATAAGAATCAAAACGCAAAATATATCATAAAGACTCTATTAGTGATCAGAGATAAGTTAAGTGAATTGCCTTCTGAAAATTGATATTAATCTTTACTATCTTCTTGATTATTATAATAGGCTAATAAAATAGGTCACAAATTTAGTAAATTATTATAAATTGTACCTAATAGATATGTATATTAATGAGAGATTAACAAAAATTTTAATTGCAAAATAGATTATGATTGAATTTTTCTAGGAATACAAATTGTGAAATAACTTATTGTTTACGCTTTAGGTATAAATATATGACGTTGTTAAACGCATGTAAGATATTAAGTTATTCCTATAATAATTGCTGTTAACTGCTAAAAAAAGGTGACTATGTTTTATTGATAACTGATCGACCAGAGGCTAAAAATAGTCAATTGCATAAAAATATTTCGTGAAATTTAATAGACAATCTTTATTATTCTTCATTTTACTTTATGATGTGATACGTACGTCAAAGACGGAGTCTAACTTTATAACACCAACTTTGACGTGTTAATTGTATTTTTTTGTGTGAAAAATGACTCAACTTTTGAAATTGAAATTTTTACCCAATATAGAGCACGTTTTTTCGTGTTTTTTTTTTTTTTTATAAACACGAATTGGAAAGTACAAAGATTTGTTTGTTTAAATAATTATAGGAAGGAAAAAAGAGACATCACGCTTTTTACCTTTGTATTTATATTATGTAGGTAATCATTGTATTATTTTTATTTAAAAAAAAATATTCCCATAAAATGTTTTTTTTTTGATTAATGTTTATGAATTTATGAGAAAAAATTGCATACAAATCAGTTCATGTCAAAGCAATTTACAAACAAAATTATAGAACATTAACAATGTATGAATGCGATACACATAAAAAATGACGTGCACATATAGAAACTTATGAAGGGAATGCACGCACTGCAAGTGGTAAATCGTTAAGAATATGGATGAAACTTGTTTTTTTTTTTGCATTAAGAAATGCAAATAAATGTAAGAGCCTTGATTTCAGAAACTTATTAGATAAGAGTTATTATTTAAATTATTATGATTTATAGTGCAGTTGTTTTCAAGTTTTGTATACAATTTTTTTATTACACGACTTTGGGATAATTGAAATTTTAATTTTCAGGAAATTTCAAATATTGTTTGGTTAATAATATGAAAGATTTTAACTTTTAAAAAACCCTGACGTTTGGATTGACAGGAAATCGATTTCAGCATTTTTTTTCTTTCATCCACATCTCAATCAATCCCGAAATTTGACGTTTGACGTCTAACGTCAGTTTGACTAACATATGCATAGGTATATACTTAGTTGCTGCTTGTCAACTTTATATGTGTTGAGTCGAAATTTTTAAATGGAAACGGCAAGATTTCTTTGTGACTTCCAATCGGAACCAATTGATTTCGACTCGACGCAGGTTGTGTGTCTACTGTCTAGATAGTGTTGTTTGCTCGTCAACATGATTACAAGACATGTAAAAGAGGGTGAATAGTGTTTTTTGACATGTAAACATTTATGCCGGCGGTAGGGTAAACTAAAGAAGTTAGCCTAACGGTCACACATTACGTTGTACGTTAAGTACGTTCAATAACAAAACTATGGAACTTGGACGAAAATGTTTACACATCTAAACCGTGAGTCCCAGCACTCATACAATTTTTTTTTTTTTATTAATTACCGGATAATACTTTTATAAAAGTGATTGATTTATGCTTGAAGCAACCAAATTTTAAAAATTAAGACGTTCACGTTCGGCAGAGTGTGTGTAAATTTGAGACGACGAATTTCCATATGCCATTGAAATCAAAAACTAAGGAAACATTCAGAAAATCCAATGGTAAACTAAATATATGCAATTCTTTTTTAATAAATATTATAATATTAAATTAAATTATTTAAAATTAAGTTCAAATTCATTTTTATCAAATACTCGCACAATTGTTCATAGATTTGTGTGCAAAGTGGGCTTCTTAGTCCCATCAAAGTGTAAAGGAAATATTTTATTTGTCGTGTACACAGAAGGATTTAATGGGTCTGTCACTTAAAATAAAAAAAAAAATTAATTAAGATAACAAATTTAAAAATCAGAGGTTATTGTTTTGTTATCTTTAACTTTCTGTTTTTTTTTTCCTGGCTGTAATTTGAACTCTATTTTATCGTTTGGCACATCACTGAAGGTGTCGCAATATTGAGTTACATTAAAATCAATGCCACTTGAGTTAAATAAAAAAAAAAAAATACTGATCGAGTTTATAGATTGTAGATATAAAATTTATTTGACCAACTGATAGAACCTCTTAACTTTTGGAAGATATTTAAATTTGCTTAATGTTGTAATTTTGGTGCTTTTCTGGACTACAGAGAGCGACAAAAGTAGCAAATCACTGAAAAACCAAACCGCCAAAAGTGTAGTAATTTTGTCAAGTTTGTCAAATCTAATGGAGCAATATTTATTTCTAGTTCAAGTCAACGGTACTTTCAATGACAACAAAGCGGACTAAAATTGAACAAAAAATTAGAGACAAAATTAAATATTCAATTTGCCAATTTAATTTATTTTAATATATTTCGCAGTATCTAAGTACATTAATTTTGAAAATTTGATAATTAGTCACGGTTCACGGGTTTTGTTAAATTGAGAAGTTATTGAATGCAAACACTTAAAAACTTTCATCTTATAATCATTTTATGAAATGATTGACAACAAAAAAAAAAAATATAGCACAAAGCATTTATATTTTTTTTTTTGTAAACGTAATAATATTTATACAAAAAGCAAGTTTTATATGAAAGTCAAATTAAGTTCAACATATTTTAATCAAATGGCCAATACAAAAAAAAAAAGATTTAGTACAGCAAAAACTGTAAACCATCGTTAATATAATAACAATTTTTTTTTAATTCCATGTTTTATCTACCTACATGAAATAGGTATTATCATTATAAATGCAAATGACAATTGTGTACATTTAGCACCGTTTTAAACATCAACTAAATAATTATTTTACCCATTTTTGTTTTTGAAACATTTTATCAACCTTGAGTTACTTTTTTAGTTAAGATTTACTGAGATTTGTTTGCATGTCACATATTATAATATGTATAAGAATTCAAACTTTGATAATAATATTTAAATAAAATAATGAGCTGATAAACTGTAATGAGCTTAAGTACCTAATCCTTCATACATACATACATATTTATATGTATAAATAGTGTTGACATGCTATACGTTAATATAATTCTGCGAAAATAACAAGATGCTTAACACCTTCCTAAATATGTGTATAAACGTAAGACAATTTGATTTATAAGTTTGTTAAACATTTTTTAAGAATTAAGTTATTATCTTTCTAAAAGATAAAAAATGATGACGCTCTAGACAGCAGTAAAAAATCTATTTAATAAATTTCTGTTGAACCTACGCATTTGATAGTGTTTTTTTTTTTTTTTTAATTTAATTTAAGCATAAATTGAGTAAATATATTTTATATATATTTTGGCTGAGTTTTATTGTAGTTATAAATGCTCGTACAATAAAATCCACGAGTCACACGAACTTGCTCTTATCTTTAACGGCCATATTATTATTCACTCGATTTATCCAGATTAAAACTTAAATCCAGATGTAAATTATACAATTTCAATGTAAATACATCCGGATTTAAGTTTTAATCCGGATGTATGGAGTGAATAATATTGCGGTAAAACATGGATGTTTGTAAATATAGAAAAGTTTTCAAAAACATAAAATTTAGTTATTAAAGTAAACTTTTTAATTGTTTAAACTAAAAATAATAATTCCATCTTTCATCTTGAATGAATTTATGCAAAAAAAATTGTTAGAGCAACTTTCTTAAGAATTTATTTTTTATATATAAAATATCTTTTGATTATTTTTAAAACAAAATATGATATAT
This sequence comes from Epistrophe eligans, assembly GCA_951394125.1. NCBI lineage: Eukaryota > Metazoa > Arthropoda > Insecta > Diptera > Syrphidae > Epistrophe > Epistrophe eligans. Next base: position 89,025,348 of record OX596028.1, on the reverse strand, counting down.
CAAGTTTACGTTTAAAAAAAAAAAACGATTTTTGCTAATATCGTTAGAAGAGTTTTAGAGTTGTTTTGAGATTAATAAACTTCTTCCAAACGGTTGTATCGCAAGTACCGTTATTTTTGGGAACAAAATATACATATGTAAGTATTTTAATTTCCCCTTTAAATAATCACCTAGAAATCTTAATTACGAAGTTTGAAAAAATCGTTTCAAAGCGTTTAAGTCTGTAGGTCGAGAATTATTCATAAAATTAGTTGTGTTTTTACAAAATATTACACCAACATAGCTTTAGGTATAAAAATGTCGTCAAAGAGCTTAAATTGTATGGTACTCTCACAATAAAACCCATATAGATATCTTGGACTGGACCAGATAGAAAAGAGAGCGGATTATATTCTCTTTAAAAATTTGGCAACAAAATACTAAATTTTCTTAAAGCAACTAATTTGAAAGAGGAGCTGTTGTAGTCAGTGTCTGAGTAATCTCATTTAGCTCTCATTAAAGGTAGGTCGTAGTGCAATTAAACCTCACCATATTATTTATTCGGTCGAGCGATTTGGATGTCATTTATGTAAGTCAGTCAAATTTTCTGATTTTATCATACCAAGACGTTTAGTCATATTGCAACTCACGTGGTTCAAATTAAATTACTTAGATATAAAGCTACAAAAAACAATAGAGCTTATTTGCATATGAATCAATTCTACAAAAACATGTGTTACATGTGATTATTACATATAAACACAATGCAAAATAATTGTTTTTAGCTAAAAAGTATTTATCTTAATTAATTAATAATTATTGTAGGTATGCAATTAAAAAAGAATAACAACAACAAGATATATACATATTGAGTATTATGATAAAACCCCATTTGTAGGTACTTTTAAAATTAGACAAATTTTACATTTGGCAAAAATTATCTTAAAATAGAAATTACACTTAACTACAATTTTAATTATTATTTTCAAAAAGCCCATATGTATAGGGGAATTTATATACATATATAAAATATTGTTTTTGCTAACCTTAACAATGATTGTTCACCATTTTACCTTGACATCGTTCAGAGAAACTATAAATCTGATCACATTACAAATTCACAATCAGTGAACATTGACAATGACAGTGATGATGGTAGGTAGTTAAGTTAGTGATGCATAGGGAATCAAATGTCATCGTCAATGTTTTCGGATTTTATTTAACAAATTTATGGAGACTACATATTATGAACAATGGTCGGGTTTAATATAAATTTATATTTGCTTTGAACTTGGCCATTTCAAAAAGAAAAAAAAAAACATTGTCAAACTAAATCTTTCACAATAGAATACATACATATGTACATAATTTACATTTGGGGAAATTAAAGAAAAAAAAAAAAAATATTTTACCTGTCGATCAACAACCGGATTTAACAATTCACACATTTTTGTTGTAATTAATATTATTTCGATTGACAAAAGCCACAAACAAAAAATCGACGCAGTTATATTTGTCCAATCAAATCAATCAAATTCTTAATGTCAATAATGAATTTTATCTATTATGTATAGGGATATTTTGACAAAGAAAATTTTTATATTTAAAACAATAAAATCACGAGCGTAAGATGTAATGCGTTTTGGATTGATTATTGCATTTTCAATGCAAACATAGACACATACACATACAAAAATTGAATGGAAAACGTGCAAAGAAATAACAACAAATTACAGTAAAAGAAACCTTGAAAATAATAATACTGAGTTTACTTAACCGTCTGAATTGTACTACGGTTTGAATTAGACTAACTCTGTCGTTACAATTGCTTCTATTATTTTTGTTACCTTTTTCTTATGTTTATGTACTATTTTTTTATCTCTCCTATATATGTAGCTTCTCTCAATATAATTTTTTTATTTTTATTTGATTTGGAGAATTTTGTATGGATTCACTCATAATAATTGTTAAGGTAAACAATTAAAACTAAGGCAGCACCTTGCAGAAATAACATTCGTGATGATGATATGCGGTAAACCAGTGTCGGATTAAGACCAAATTTAATACATTAAGCTATGTTTTACACCTTTAAGGCCCCTATTTTTAAATTAATAAATCAAATTTTTATAATTTGAAGAGTGGTGAAAATGGGATACATTTTTTGAATGTTGACATTTATTTTCGGGATTTCAGTGACGTTTTCGTGTACTCTATAAGCAACGATTAGAGCAACTAAAAATTAAAAATATAAAACATTTTTAACCAAAATTTGATTAATGCATATGGGTTTTGAATTGTTACTTGTGTGATAAGTCACACTGATACTCATGATTTTATAAATTATAAAAAGAATATTCTAAATCAATGAAATCAATCAATCTTAATGTAAACTAAATTTGAAAAATATGTGGTTAAGTTGGTTATAGAATCCATTTAAGTTACTTTGCGGCTGTGATTTTATAAAATAGGAAATTTGTGAATGGATCATAAATTGTTGAGTTCATATTGTGTTAAACATCTCATGACTATTAGTCATGTGAAAAACTATCCAAAATTATGTATAAAATTGTTACTGATTTGACACATTAATGTTACGTATGTGACCATGCATGAATTTTACGCATTAAATATTTCCTTAAAGTCCATTAAATTCTTATTTGTAGTAGAATAGATAATTAAATTATATCCAAGCATGGAGAAATCCATATCTAAAAATAACAAAACTTAAAATAAGCATAAAAAAGGAACAAATATGTTTTGAAAAGCCAACATGTTACGTTTGTGACATAAAAATTAAATTTGAAAATCGATGAAATTTTTGTCGGTAAGATAAATTCCAATATTCTTTTCACTTAAATAATTAAACTATCAATTGGATTAAAATCTGTTTTTGTAACATATATAAATATTCTTGTTACGTGTGTGACACTTTAAACATTTGAATAAACTATGCATTAATTAGGTTTTGTATTTCTTCAAAACGTGCTCTGAATTAAGATAATGGAAAATAGTTAACGGCTCTCAAATTGGAAAACAATAAAATTGCCAATGTGTATGTTTCCACCTCATGGTAACAGAAAAATAAAATAACTTCTGGAGCAATATACCGGTAAGTGGTTTTGATTGCGAAAAATAAGCAATAAAAAAATAATTTAATGATATTTCCGCTTTGTTAATGAAGCATCGAAGCTGTATGAATAATTTATCAACATTTTTTTTCCTTCATTTATATAAATTCATATTTTATATTTTTTTTTTTAAGTTGGGGGCTGGTTTATAAATGGAGTCACCATTAGGCTAGGAATAAGCTTTGTATGGTTTTTCTTCAGCGAAAATAAATTTTGTAAGAAAAAGTTGCAGTTTTCAAATGACGTAAACATTGAAAGTACATCATCAGATCTCATTGAGAATATTTGTATCAATTGATTTTGATGTCCTTTTTTACTAATATGTATAAATAGAAACAAATATTTAAAAAAAAACTCAAATTTATAAAAATCAACTGTCAATTGAACGAAAGATATAAACAGATCAAAAGAAGAAAAAAACATTTTAGATAAATCTTCAAACTGCAATTACTTGTTATTGGATGTTAAAATTAAATATATGTAACACAAATTTTGAACGACACGTCATAACGTTAAAGTGGCAAAACGTGACTTTTAACATTCCTTTAAAATTGAATTTCACATTTTTTTAAGAATTTGTTGTTTTTTTTTGTATTTTTAATTAACATCAATTTTTTTTTTATTAACAAATGTTTTAATTTTTGTTTTGTTTAACGACTATTTTAAAATGATGCACTCGAGAGTTCATTAAAATTGTCATGAGGAACCAGTTAGCTAAAGATTAAATATAAAATAATAAAGACAACAAAATAATTATAGGGATTTATGGTTAAGCAATTTAGCCATGATGTGTTGAGAAACCAATTAAATTCCTGTTTCTTAAGAAAATAATATGAATAAACTTATTTTTGAATTTGGTGTTGTTTTTTTTTTGTTTGTTTGTTGTTTCATGGTGACCCCAGTTTCAATAAGACCATCGTATCTACAGTGCCATCTATACGTATAACTATGTGCGTCTAATTGAATACCTACACGATCATTCCATTTATTGTGAATTCAAATGAATTCATATTTGGATACCTATGTGTATATTATATTTCGCAAAATTGTTCGTTTAATGTAAAGGAAATTCTTTCCCTTAAAAATTCCAATAATAATGCATAATCCGCAGTGTAATTTAACTTTTAAAAATGACTGCACTTTCAATTTTGACAGTTCGAAGTTATTTCGAAATTTTTCGAAAACGAACGAATTGTTGAACATATAATTACATTTTGAGTAAAGTTGAATATCAATTTCTGTCGAAATGCAGAACATGAGCGAGGATGTGTAATTAAACTTATGTGCAAGTCGACCTATATTCCTAGTTACCTTGTCGTCTCTTATTGTTAAATTTCGAAAAGCTATATTTTGGAAACTATTGGGACTACAGAGACGGTTTTCAGATCAAAATGGAAAAAATGTAGTTACTGTGAAATCGTAGAGTAAAGTTATAATCTAAAACTAAACTATATGGGTTGAAACCGCCAATAACTTCAAAAAGAACGATAATATTTTATGGTTATTTTGGATTTTTGACAATATTGCATTCGGCGCTCGAGGGTTATTCTAAAACTCTGTGAGAAATCAGAACTACCATATCTGATGCAAGGTCTGATGTATATATTATGTATTTAGTTACTGGACTAATACAGCATAAAGTAAGTTTAAACGTACCTAAATAAAAAAAAAATAATATTCTTCTATAAGAAAAACAATAAATCAAAAACTTACATATCCGGTAAACTAACGTGAAAGGTGTTTTCTTAGAAGTAAAAAATGAAATTCCATTGTAATGTCTTTAATGGAATGATAACTTTCTGCAGTTTAAATCTCGATAGCTTTATCGAGTCAGCGTATTTCCAGCGTAAGTCTATCCCTAGTTAAATGAAAAAAAAAAAAAAAAAAAAAAAAAACTGAGCACAAATCATCTGTCACCTGTGAAGTTTGCTGTCACTAGAAGCAATTTTTCTAATTTTTAAATCGAATCCTCAATTAAAAAACTTTGAACTTTGTAAATAGAACACTCAGAATATGATGCACAATTTGCAGGTGTTGTTTTGGCAAAAATACTGGGAAAAAAAGTATTATCTGTCAGTTATCAAACTTACTGTCACTAGAAACAGTGTTCCCAATTTAGAAAGCCAAAATGTGTATATTATGTACATATATACATACATACATATATTTAATAATTTCAAAGCAAAATTTAGTAAGATAAAAAAGTACAGCGAAAGGAAAACAGAATACCGTGAACCTGTCACCATTCAAGTTTCTTTCATTATACTGACATGATGAGTATTTTTTTCGATATGGCCCTGGATCAAGCATTACGAAATGCAATTGATTTTAAATTAAAATGTTAATCATTTCTGTACAAAAGTAACTCGATCTAGACCGGGAACACATTTGAAAAAAGATTTTTTTTAAATTCAAGCCTAATTACAGACAGAATTAATTTAAAAATTGTAAAAGTTAGGGGTGTTATGTTTATTTTAAACTTGGCATACGATGATTGTGAAATACTTAGCAATCAATTAAATCACCCTATAACTAAAACAAACATATAATTAAAATTACAATAAATTGAATTTTGATTAAGAGTTCGAGTAGGTACATATATATGCAAAAGTTTAACCGTAAGTATGTACATACAACCAATTAAAGTCAATGACAAAATAATTAAGTGTCAACAACAAGCCATTGAAATCATCTCATACCTAATTTAATAGTTTGAAAATTCGAGGCAAATAACTGCACTGATGTTAATAGAAATATTAAAATAACAAATTTGATTTATTCAATCGTAAAGTGAATTGTATATTTATATCAAATTACAAAAAAATTATTCCCGATTATTCAAGCGCGTATGTATAAGCTAAGTCACTTTTTGAGCTTCTTTTAAAATACACATTATACCGCTTATGTGTAGGTAAGGAAACAACAAAAAAAAAAAAACGTTATGAGTATTCAAAAAGTGACAATTAAAGCCACAAAGTGTATAGCGGATTGTGATGATATTTTTTAAACTGATTTTTACCTCCGATGTAACTCCATTTAGCTGGGGCATGATTGGTTTGATAGGTTTTAGTTTTATTTATTTTTTTAAATTATTTTCACTTGAAAATGATACAAATTTTACACAAAATTTTCTTCTTATTCAACCGGTCCACAGTGAATTCAACATTATTTAAACACACTACTTTTTGTGTGTCAGTTTAAGTAGAATTTTGTTTTATTTTTAGTTGAGGCAATGTTATGTACCAATCTAAATAAAATATCACAAGGCAGAGGCACAGAACGACGACGACGGCACGCGGGATATTATTTGGTGGATGACTGGTGCAAAAGAAACAATTTTTTTGTTTTTTGTGTATTTTCAATTAAGTTCGTTTAAGCGATTGGGGCGAGAGAAAAGTCATTTAAGTCTTTCGCTGAAAGTTGTGGTACAACAGAAGGAAGGTGAATTTATTTTTATTATGGTGAAATGTAAAGGGGTTATGCGATATATACAAGCAACAGTTGAGCTTCTAAAGTAAAATCAGAATGAATTTAAAGAAATTGCTCTAGAATTTTTTCGTTAACTCAAGAAATGTCTCAAAAACCAAAAGTTTCTTTGCAGAGCAATAAAAATTATATTTATTATTATTATAAATTAGTTTTTGACCTGTTTAGACGTAACAATCCAGTTCAAATTCACGAACAAGAGCTTCGACTTTAATGGTTTTGAGTGATTTATTAATAACATGTTTTTGGTAAAAACAAAACAATTTAACAAAAAGGCTACAAATTTGTTATTTAAATTAAAATAAATTTTATCAAAAGAATTTCACAGAAAAAAAAATGATAAAGTCGAACGCACGTAGTTATTTATGTACAGTATAGTGGCTTTTATATATACGATCGCACTGTAAAAGTCTGAGTAGTAGTAAGCATAAACTTATATGTACCTGATTTTAAAAGAAACAAATTGTCTATATATTTAATATTTATAGCAGTACTAAACATTCATGAATCGTACTGAAAAACTGTTAAAAATCAATAAAATAAAATTTAAATTAAATTGATTTGAGAAATTGGTTTCAAAATAACGCAATGTACCTACACCATTTTATCTAAAACTTTGAGAGCGTTTTTTTAAATATTACACGCCTATTAATAAACAAATATTTAATTATCTTCTAATTCACAAATCCAATAAAAATTTTGATTAAAAATTAATTCATGGATTAAAATATTTATTAATAAACAAGTAATTACTTATTTACGTAATTATCTGATTGTTTTATATTTAAATCTTATTTCTAAGTATTTTAAGATTTTTCTTAACGGCTTAAATTTTTTGTATAGCAGGTATGGTTATGTTTTGTCCTACAAAATGAAAAAAATGGGAAATTATTAGAAAACACTAGGTACCAAGTTTAAAGAAAATCGACCCATCCGTTTTGGCTGATGCTCAACATATTAAGTACAATGTCATCTTCTCCATTTTTGACCAAAATCTCGATTTAATTTTTTATTTACTGCCATGTAGTATTTATAACGGGTGATTTTTTAAGAGGTTTAGAACTTAAAAAAAAAAAAAACACAAAAAATTCGAAAAAATGAATGAAATATTTATTTGAATCGATAGTTTGAACCTTGCAATTTAATGTTTAAAGATAATTTCATGCAAATGTTGACCGCGGCTGCGTCTCAGGTAGCCCATCCGCTGAGTCCAATTTTGGCATACTCTTTCACACATATCGGCCGGTATCTCACGAATGAATGCATGGATGTTGGCTTCCAGTGCGTCAATCGAAGCGGGCTTGTCCCTATAGACATTAGCCTTGACATACCCCCACAAAAAATAATCTAATGGTGTCAAATCGCACGATCTAGGCGGCCAATTGACCGGCCCGAAACGTGAAATTAACTGTTCACCAAACTCGCCTCGCAATTGCGCCATTGTTTCGCGTGCTGTGTGGCATGTGGCACCGTCTTGTTGAAACCACATATCATGCAAGTCAAGAACTTCCATTTCGGGCAAAAAAAAGTTTGTTATCATCGCTCGGTAGCGTTCACCATTGACAGTAACGCTGCGATTCGCATCATCTTTGAAGAAATATGGCCCAATAATGCCGCCGGCCCATAAACCGCACCAAACAGTGGCTTTTTCGGGATGCATTGGTAGCTGTTGCAATGCTTCTGGCTGATCTTCACTCCAAATGCGGCAATTTTGCTTATTTACGTACCCATTCAACCAAAAATGAGCCTCATCGCTGAACACAATTTTTCGATAAACAACATTTCGAACCGAGCACGAATTTTGATAGTAAAATTCAATAATTTGCAAGCGTTGTTCATTTGTAAGACGATCCATGGTTAAATTGCAAACCAAACTGAAGCTGTTTGACAGTGACACAAGGTACTAAACACACGTCAGCTGTCAAAACCAGTGTTGCCAAAACCAAACCAGCTTAAAAATCACCCGTTACCTATTTACCTATCGCATGTATGTACATATGTACGTACATATATACATAGAACAGAATTCTATACTAAAATATCTTTTACGATGCCAACGATACTACTGAATGATTGTAAATAATAAATTATCAAGTGTAGATCTTAAAGGGAAAAACATTTTATTATTGTAAGGTGCTTTGTAAATACCTGTAATAGACAGTTTCCAAGCATTTTTTTATTTGACAAGTCAACGCAGGTGGAAATAAGTGCAAAGTCTACAATAGTCACCTTTCTAGGCCTGAATATATATACGTAACTCTTATATCATGTTAGATTAAGTAAAAACACAATAAGTGAGAGAAAAAAAAGAAAGAACAGTACAAGTTGTTGACTAATCCCAACAGACAATTATGTGTTATTTTTTTTATTTTTGTTTTTAGGGACAAACCATAGGTAAGAACTACGAGTGAAATAAGCCGGTTTTAAAGGTTAATGCCCCCAGCTTAATTACACAATTTTTCTGTCTGGTTGTTGGTTATATTCGCATTTTATGAGATGAAAATTCTAAAAATAAATTAATATACGAATATAACCGGAGAACCGGTCAGGGAAAAATCAGTGCAATAGGTATGTATATTGTATTATGTATGTATTTTTGTTTCCGCGTTACGTATACACGATGTGATGTGATGTGGGTCAGAGAATATAAAAATAACCAATAAATGAGAGCAGAATTTTTACGTAAACGTAAGTACATACATATAACATAAGGAGTGTATATTGCACATTCTATTCGAATAATCTGCTATAGGCATATATTTCAACAGTGAACAATATTTTATATAGAAACATATATGTATGTACATACATATATATACGATTATTTCATTCTAGATCTTATATGCATGTAAAAACATTAATCAACAGCATCGAATTGAGAAAAATTCATACTCGTTGTCGTGTGGCAAAGATTTGTTTGTAAAGGAAATAATAATACTCGAACTCAAGGGAGAAAGTTGTTTTAAATATAGCAACCAACCGCAATGTTCCGTTATTTTATAAAGAACAAAAAATAGATTTAATAGTTCTTACTAGTTGGTTGTAAAGCGCCTAAGGTACTATGGAAACTCATAAATTTAATAACTCAATTATATTTTTATTAAAAAAGTTGTTGCCCCTCCTTTTTAAATACATAAATGTATAATCTGATATTTTATCTTTATTTTAAGAACTTAACCTTAAAAAGCATTAAAATCGAAGTTGTAATTTTTTTAAGAAAAGCTTATCTTTCGAAAATGAATTACTCAACGAAACACTACCCCACAGCCCATTGGTCGACGATGGCAAGCGATTGTGATAAAGTTAAAAAACAAATTCGCCAGAACATCAAATCAAAAAAAAAAACTTTATTTTAAAGTTTTTCCATGCCTCAGATATTACCGGAAACGATAATTCTTGACACATGAATAATTAATTTTTTTATTATTTTTTATTTTATTTTATTATTATATTATTTTTTTATTTTATTCATACGACATTCTTTATTTGAGTAACAATAAGAAACATTTACAGCGCTGCAGCGATTCAGAGTCCAATCAATGAGTGGTAAGAGTATAAAAATATTTAAGAAATTATATTTTTTTGTAAACAAGAAAAAACTTCGTATATGCTATTTTGCATTATTTATGTATTTAACAATTTTCGATTCAATTCCCTATTCGTTTTCAAGGTATTGAATTTCCAAAAAAAAGATTTAAATATTATTCCGAAATATATTTTTGCATACACAAATTGGAAGAATAGCGAAAAGGATTCCTATTATTTTTGTATGCTGAAGCTTCTAGGTAGGCCTGTAAAAAGGTATTAATTATGTAGGTACATACATATATATTAAGTAAGTACATTTTCAAAAAAAAAATTTGAATTTTAGAAAAATATTTTTTTTTTTAATTCAATACATACAGTACCTATTGTCTTTCTAATACAAACCGAACCACCTTTACTCCGAATATCGAGCTAATCCGAACTTTTATTTTTTCGTATTATCTATGCTTTACAATCCGAACCTACTCCGATTTGTGTACGCTGTAATCCGAATTCCTTTTTTTTGGTTTTAAAATATTTTTAAAGATGCGCTAATTGGTGATTCTTAATTTTTTTTCAACAAGTAGAAGACAATAATAAAAATTGATAAGATCATTGAATAAATGTACCTCGATCCGATTAAATCATTTTAAAGAATTCTTTTCAATTAAAATGTAAAGAATTTTAAGTACATAATTTGTTATTTTATCGTAAGAAAATAATGCACTTTTTATTCACACAAAATTTAAGCCTTCAAATTTAACTATAAACCTTTTAACCATTACACACTAATCAAATTAATAATGTAGGTTAGGTATGATAAAGAAGGCCACTTAAATAATTTTTAACTTAAATTAATGTGTCAAGGGTAGGTATAGATATTTTTATTTTTAGAATCATGGTTATGATTTTAAGAATATAATAATTAATATGATCATAAGAAAGAAAAATAAATTATAGACGTTCGTCGGCGTCATCACAAGCAGTAAAAAAAAAACAGTCTCAAGAGCAAATTAATATAACTTTTCACTATTCAACATCAGTTTGAGTCAGAGTTATGAACATTTTTGTTGGGGACAATAAAAAGGCTTTGAAGTCGTGGTCTGTTATTGAACACATTTTATTTTAAAGTAAAACATATAGAAGCTTAGGAACAGATAACGTACCTATACAAATTGTAAGTTGTTTTTTTTTTATATCAGGTGTAAGAGGTTTTATTTTTTTAAATATACAACACACTTCTTTAGCAAGAGCTATTTTGACAGTTGATTTAAGCTAAATTTAGTCATTGTCATTTCACCATGAATAAAAAAACGTCAGAAAAATTGTGCTAATTTATTTCGGAAATAGAGGTGTATACACTGTACACTTAGCTAACCTAGTGGTACGTAATTTTTGGTTTAATTTTAACGTCAACAAGTTAAATTAATGCATTTAAGCGTGAATAAAATCAACAAGCTTTAATTCAATGAAGAGTTCCATGGTTTCTTATTTTTTCGTTCCCTACTTAAATGACATTTATGTTTAAGAGCTGTAGTTTCATCCACATAGCACGAACCAGTCATTCAATTTATTTAAAGACGAACAACAATGGTAGGAAACATTTCACTAGCGGGTAAGTTCGTTTAATATGAATTGGCCTCCAAGAGGCCCCTTCACCCCTTGTGACGGCATTTCATATTTAAATAGGTAGGTAGGTACCTTCATACAAAATATTTTGCTAACAAAGCCAAAACAGTGAGCATTGTTAACATTTGTTTGTTTTATATTTCTTTTTAAATGTTAAATAATAGCTGTAAAGATAAAATACATCATCATGATTCTGGGATCTATCATCGATTTTTACCTTTATTGTTTTCGAAAACAATAATTAACTCAAAATTATTTTATCAATCGGTAAAAATTACACCAATGAAATGCCTTAGCAAAAGAAAAAAAGGAGCAATTACCAGTAAAAGTCCATAGGACCAAAGATATTTCTTGAAGTAATTATTGAATATCTATAGATACTTAAAACAAATAAATAAATTTAAAAAAAATACAGAACATTATTATTTATTTCAACTTAGGACTCACCGTTTCAAGCATTTCACCGCTTTCATCTAATCGACCTTCAACACTCCCACCATCATTGCTCTTTTCATCAAGCAGCAATGGCGGTGTGGCAGGTCGACTCTTCGGGGCCATAACCGATCGCGGCAAAATAAATCTACCATAACGTACATAAAGCCATCGACCCCATTTTCGACTGACAGCGCCAACAACGCCAACAGCCGCGACCATTGCGATAAAAAACCACATTTTTTTTTAGCCGATTATGGTGTGGGAAAGTATTTCTATTTATAATTTATGGAAAGGGGGTGGTGAGTGAGGTTCATTAATTTAGGAACAAACAATACAACAGGTGGTGGTGGTGTAAGAACTATGTATCTATCTGTATATTTATTTGTCTTTAACTTGGAATGAAATGTTTGTAAACAAAAAAAACTGTATTTGAAGCGACTAAAAGCTTTCTATAAAAAAGAGCTTGTTCATTTTGATTGCAGTGATACTGATACAAGTTGCAGAGTCGAGCCGGTGTTTTTCAATAATAAACAACCAATGTGGGGAGAATTACTTCCAAAAAGCTTTGCCCTTTCCACTAAAACGTGTTTTAACTCTTTCTTTCTCCCTCTTTTGTTGGTATGAATCAAATTATTTGTGTCGAAGCTTTTATCGTTGTTTCTCAGCTGGAATGAAGTCACTTTTCATCACATACACACACAACACAATCGATGGAATTTTGTTCATTTCTCTTCTAAGTCTTGTGACTTTCAAATAAAGTAGATACGACTTCTTTTGTTTTAGTTTGATAAATTAAATGCACAAATTAATTCAAGTAGATTATCCCACTCATAAAACTATTATGATTTGACAAATAGTGTCAAATCAAGAGACTTGTTTCACTTTTCGATTAGAAGCAAATTCGGCACGACCAACAAAAAGAAAATACCTGCACTTCTGCTGTCAAAACTAATATGGTTGTGCTTTTTTTTTTGTCTGCTATTCGGTTATTGGTTCACCATGAGTATGAGCTTCAGAGGAGGAGGGTTTGGGTTGGTGTGGTGAAAAAAGAAGGTGATGAGATTTGTGAAAAAGCACTAATAGATAAATCTGACGTTTCGATTAGATATTGGAAGTTGGAAGCAAAGATACTGAATATATTCAGTATCTTTGGTTGGAAGGAGGTATATTATTTTATACGATGTTATTTAAAGAGAAAACTCACCACTCACTCCCGATTCTAATTTATAAAGCCAAAATATACATGGTGTGGGGAGAAAAAAATGTTTTTCAATAAAAGGAAATCAGTTGAAAGTTTGTCCATATAATAACTATATTCGGATTTCTTCACATGATATGGAATGTAGAAGTTGAGTGGGAGTGGGACTGTAATTGAATAGCAAGGTTACCACTATGTTTGATATGCTTGTACCTATCTACATAATACATATATAAACAAATTTACGATTTTTTGTATACAAAGACAGACAGTAAAATACTTGCTCCATACAAAACAACAAGTAATTATAAAGTTGGAATAATCATAATCATTATAGAAAAACTACCTTTTGAACCCGAAAGTTTATACAAATTTTGTTAGACGAATAATGTTTTATAATGAAATTTCCGAATGTGTCAATTTCAAAAGTGACACATTTCGTTAAAACTGACAGATTCAAAATTGCAAAGCGAAAATTAAAGAAGGTTTTTTATCTTTAGAAAAGTTGATATTTAAATTTTGATATTTAAGGTGTAATTCTAATCACACGCCACACACACACTGTATGTATGAATCAAAATAAAATTTAAGTTAAATAAAAAGCTTAAAAATTTTAAATGTTATTTTGTAGATTGGCAACCATGTTCATAAAGTCGCAGTTGCAACTCAAATACCTATGTACATAAAATGGTTTACCATTTTGAAAAGATACTTATGCATATGTAACTGAATCAAAAAGATTGCATTTGAATATGAGAAAAAAAATTAGAAAGTTGCATTCAAAATGTTGATAGTTGATTTATAGAAAGTAGTATTTGAAAGATATGGTTATGGAAGTCTAATCGAATGCCACCATTTTAAGCATTAATATGTGTAGGTAGAAAACTTTGACAGTTACTTTTCAAATGACAAATGGTGCTTCTTTTTTTCATACAAAAGAGGAAGTGAGATAGAAAGTTTAATTTGTGTCAAACAATTAAAAAATATTCGAATCTCGAATATTGCACTCAGCAAAATATGAGAATACGTAGGTATATTTGTTCAAAAACTGTTGGTTATTTACGAAGATTTTACAAGGCTTATTTCAACTTAATAAACGAAATTGATTTCCATGGTTAATCTTCGAGATTTGAAGAAGATTAAGGGCCAGTTTGTCCACAGTGGGTTAAATCTTCTTTAAATCACTTTAAATGGCGCTTATCAATAAAATTCAGCTTATTAGTGGTTTCCATGATTAAGAACTCCAATTTTAAATTCGTTAATAAAAAAATTTGGTAAACATTCACATTCTAGGATTTATCAGTTACAGTAATCCTTGATTAAAGTTGATCAAATGTGAACAAACTGGCTCTAAAGACAAGTAAATTTACTTAAATCTAGACAGTATGATAAATGTAGTATTTGGCTTGGAACTCACTTTTAATTTCAATCGCATGTTTATTCGGTTGCGAAGAATAGAACACGAGCATTTCATTTAAATGTGAATAAACGCACATTAAACCAAGAAATCAAACCACTTTTTTTAATCACCGTCTAAAACTGTTAGGTATACTAATATTTCAGTATACCATGCCAACACAAAGCAATCAATATTATAATAAAATCAAAAAATACTTGGCCTATTCTGCATTCAATTCAAGACAGTTTATTTGTTATTTTGTATCTGACGAGTTGGTTACTGATTCGTCTAGTTTGACCTGCTTAAATGCATTATGTCATTTAATTAAAATAAAGTCCCGAAATACCGTTTTAATGTCCTTGCTTCTAGTTAGAGCTAGAACTCAACAAAATATAAGAGCCAGCTGTATTATTTTGATTAAACAAAAACAACAAAAAAATAACAATTAAAAACGTATTTCAAATCCATAAATTGAATCTTGTGACATTTTTGCACATTTTAATAAATATGTATACTTAAACTGGTTTTAGCAGACGATTTTTTTTTTATCTCTTCAAACAAGAAGAGGAAACAAATTTTTTTTTGTATTTAACAAAAAGATAATGAAATTCAAGAATTTTCTTGTTTATTGTATTAAAATAGTATCTTATATACTATATACATATAAAAAAAAATAAAAATAAATAAAATCGTCATTAATTGCTGAAAAGAATGTCGAAACTATAACAAACGTATTTGGAGCATTTATACTATTATTATAGAGCCAAATCAAAGTGGACTTGAACTGGTTTTATTTATCAAATTAAATTAATGATTCAATAATGAATTTAGAATCAATTCATGTTGGTATAAACTTGAAATTTAAAATAAAAATTATTTCACAACATGAATTTAGGTAGGTATACTGATTATGACAAAAATGTTGGATATTTAAATGGAATCAATAAACAAAATAATTTCATGGAACTTGCATTGTTTTTAGAACAAATAAATAAATAAATGTTGATTTGAAGATTATGACTTTGTACTTTTTTTTTTATTAGAAGAATATATTTCATAATCTTAATGGCGCAAATTAAAAATGAGTCTGATGTTAACGTATTAGAATGATACTAATTAACAAATTACTAAGTTTATAGTTCTTAACTTAAATGTTCTTAATTTTAAACATTTTCTAACTAGTATCATACTACACCCATAACGTCATTTGAACACGCTTAAAAAATTGACAGTTCGTGCAAACAAGTAAGAAAACATACCATTTTTAATTGTCAAAGAGACTTTTGGAATAAGTATGATACGAAAAGTTAAAATAAGCATTTGGCGATTTAAGCTTTAATAAAATGTTAAAAAGATCTAACGATGCTAACTCGTTTAAAATTTGAAAAATGCTGTTTTTAACATATCATCATACATATCATCATAAATGCGTTAACATCGTACTTAATCGTCTAATTTTTTCCGCCACTTTCTTCAATATGCATATACTGTTTGTTAAATTCTCTGAGTTAAATTAGAGTAAGTTCATCCTTAAAATAATTTGAAACTTTTGATATACATAATTTACATTATAAAGGATACAGAGGAAAGACGACTTAAGTACATATATGTATGTATATATATATGAAGATAACTGATTCCGAGAAAAAATTAAAAAAAAAAAAAAAACAGTACGTAAATAATTACATACATAAATTTATATAGTGACTTATAAATTTGCTATTATTTTAAGCGTGTTAAAATGTGAACATGTGAACAAATACAACGATGCATATTATTATATTTTCTTGTTTGGTATAAATAACACAAATAATATTTTCTACCATAACAAAACAAGACGTTTTGAAAAAAAAAATATTCGGAATTCTTTTCCAGCTGTTTAAATATGATCTGATATTATTTATTCTTTTTTTTTTACTTTTGCAAAATGCCTTATTCTTTTAATTTAAACGCGCCATTTGGTGGAAAACAAACAAGAAAGCAAAAAACGCAAATATTGCCAATTTGTTTTTTTTTACGATTATTCAAGCTTGCTCTGAATGTCAGAATACTTAAACCAAGGTTTTTTTTAGTGTTTATTAAAAATTGACACTTTAGATTTGTTTTAGTTAATTGATTCAAAATATACATAATTTATATAAGGTCGTGTATATTGGTTGCAGTTTATAATTTGCAAAAACAAAACATTTTCGAATTTAATTCGAAGATACAAATAATATGCATTAGGACTTAATATTTTATTATAATAATAATCAACCTTATTTCATATTTATATGAGAAATAGATTCAAAACATTTTGGTTTATATTTTGACCATAATTGAATTTTCACGGTGGTTCTCGATGATGTCATGTCATGTCATGTCTAATTTATAAAGTTATTCAATTGACAGGCATCTTGATTGTACTCGAAGTAGGGACTAGGTGTCGGCCATTTAAATCGTTAATGGATTGATAAAAATCTTAAATTCGTTCTGAAGGAATTGTTTTCAGTTTTAATAACCTAAACCTTTAAGTAGTATAACTATGTTTGAATTAACTTTCTGAACTAAAAAATGCCAAAAAGTTTAGAAAACCTATTCAGAAGCATCCAAACATATTTATATAAATAAAAATATAATATGTATTGTATTTGTTTGCCAAACGTCAACAATTTTAAAATTAGCATTTTACGCTATATTAAATTTAAAAAAAAAAAAAAAAACTACTATAAACTCTTCCTGGCAAAAATAAGCCTTGGATTTAATGATATTCTTCTATTGAACCTCTATTTGGACCAAAGCCAAATAACTTTATCTCCATTTAAACTGCGTCCGACATACTAATCAGTTTTTTTTTATTTAGTAGATGTTTTCCATTTCCACATGACTTATAAATCAAAGGCAATAAAATATAATTTTTTTTTGTTCAATTTTGGCGAAAATCCAAATGAAACTTTTAAATGTTTAAAGCAAAACATATGAAAATAATGTATGGGTATAGCAATCAATTATTTTTAAAGTAAAAATACAAATTTGTTTACCATTTGCCTTGAACTTTGAAATACCTCCGTGTTTTTTTTTTTTGTCTAAAATTCCTACTTAATTAAGTGTTTTATTTTTAGCTTAACCACTTGATAGAACACAAGTGGGAACTAAATTACAAAGTTGGATAGAAAGTAAGAACAAAAACAAAACACAATTTTTGTTTTTAACACTGACACAATAAACTGATATTGGGGTTGAATAGTATATAATTACGAAAATAATCCTTTAATTACTCAGCTATATAAATTTTACAAAAGACGCTACCTGTCAAGGTGATGGACAAAAAATAGTTTTGTGAAATAAGGTAACGAATTCTTTTTTAGAAATAGAAAATGATTCAACAACTATTCTTAGGCCTTATATACATATGTACATACAAATAGAAAATTGAATACTAATTATAATTAATTGGAAAATAAGAGTAATATTGTCAAATAATCAAATGTTCTATATGTTAGAACCGTAATTTCATAAATTGACTTTCAAACTTCATTGTATTTAGTTATTTTACAACATTTTTAAAATTCTAAGGCTGCAGAATTAAAGTTGAAATTAAAAAGTGAAAACATTTATTCTCTATAAGCCCATCAGAAAAATTAGACTTTCACTTCGAAAAAATTTCGACAAAGCTGGAAAAACTGATATTGTAAAGTTCCCACAAGTTTTTCTCTGAAGCTATGTCGCCTTTTATAATTGTTAACAATCAATTCACCTAAATATGTATATATAAAAATTAATTGTACGCGCATAACTCGGCTTAAAATTATCCAATTTACATGGCGATTTTTTTTTGTTGGATTCCTATTGAACTATGTAGGTCAACACACTTCACAGTCAAAATTTGGAAATTTCAATCGGAAAGGAAGGAAAAAAAAATTGCGAAAACACGAAATTGCATACTCTCAGGGGTGGATGGCGGCTATAGGTATCTAAAAATTCGAATTTTTATGGGGAGAAGAAAATATTGATTTTAAGAAATCAAAAACTATACGGAATTAATAATCGGCTAATCTTTTCCCTTACAAAAATGGGATTGCCAACAGATGGCGTTACGCTCTTAGACTGCTATATTTGTATTTATTTTATTTATTTATTATTTATTTATAAATATTAACAATAAATTAAAATCTATTATTAACAATTTTTCTAAGAGCGTGCAAATTCGTTGTAAAATGCGATAATTGATGAAAATTGTATAGACGAAGCCCGGTGAAAGTTGATATTAAACAACATGATTCCTATTAAAGTTTTTATATTTGAGAATGGTGTAGGTAGGTACAGACTGTTGTGATTTAAGAGATTTAAGAGACTTTTTTAATGTGCCTTATTTCATTTATCAATTGATAATTGACAATCAATATAAGGGCTGTGTTGCTTATACGAAAATAAGTGTTCTAATTCTTTTTGTGTGAAATTGTATAAGAATTTATATCCCTTCATTTTTGTATTGAGTTTCCTGCATAGAACTGTTACGCCAAGGTATTGGGTTCGATTCCCAGACTATGCCACATAATTAAAAAAAAAAATGGAAATGTTTTTCACGGGTTACTGCCTCTTGCGTGGAATTGCAAAATCCTTCAAGAGTATCTCTTGTCATGAAAAAGTACATCTCAACTTAGCCGTTCAGATTCGGTAAAAAAAAATTGTAGGTCCTTTCAATTCCTGTCAAAAACACGCACACCAGGAAAGGAATGGTTGCGAATTGTAAGTCACTAGGGCCTGGCTCTACATGAGCTGAATCCTCATCACACCTCTTTAAATTTTATTCTTATAGTCTTAATTTTAGGGTCCTTTTTAGGAAATGCTAAACGCGTAAAAAATAAAATTCTCTACCTAAATTCAATATCGACGGATTTTTTTAAATTAGAACTTTTTTAAGTCTTATTTTTATGGGTTAACGCAAAAAATTGATACGAATTTAAGGTCACGATACGCAATACGGAGACACAAACCCATGAGTTAACTATGTCATACACTGCGTGGAGGTTGTAGTGCCTTTAAGTTTTTTCTTAACTAAGAGTTCTTTGTGGGCTACATGGAAGAAGTCTAATATTTAACCAACAAGATAGTTAAGAAAATAGGTATTATTACTTTTCTCTTAACTCAGAGAATGATTATTTTTAAATTTTACTTTCCAATTGCAAAAGTCATCTTAAGTGAATAAAATAGCAAACTATAACATTGTGGCCTTACCGTTATAAGATAGTGTATCTGATGTGTTAATTTAACTTAAGTACTTACTGCAACATACTTAGCAGTCAGTGGTTAGCGACAATATGATCTATTTATTTACACCTTCTCTGGATTCACACCATCCCCTCTCAAATTGAGAGACAATCTTCATTATATTACAAACTTTTGCATCATACAAATATTGAATTTCAATAACAATTCATTAACACCTTACACTGTTACATAAAAAAAATATAATATCGAATTCAACAAACAAAACCAATAACAAAGTTTTGGTTTATATTTCATAAATGTTAAACCATGTACATTGCACATAGAGGTACCTATGTAAATAATAAATAAACCGCATCGCAACACTCATTATAAATTTGTACACTATATGTACAAATATGAACGCATAATTAAAATTTTACGACATTTTGTACATTTATTAAAATATAAAAACCTTAAATTGCAATACAATGACATTGGATGCTATTACCTATATTTTAATAATAAAATACAAGGTGATATGATGGGTATACAGAATTTAGTTAAATTACTATTCATCGTGTCTCGTGTGATATTGTTTATATATGCTAATCACGCTTGCAACAGACGCACGAATATAGATAAACAAAAATCAAAAATGCATCTCACATATTGTTACGAGTTTATTTTATAAATTCTATTTTTTTTTTTCTTGTAAATGAATTTTCGGATTAAAAATTTTTATTTACTTTACCAGTGCGGGATAACCGATAGGTCAAAGAGGCAATTCTTTAAAGGCCCATCAGGGTCGTTCAATAATAGTCCTTCCATACCCTCACACGCAGTGTATAAACACATGTCAAAAATGTGGGAAAACATCATCTATAATAGCGTGGAAACAAAATTTAAAATTTCATCACACACAACGTGTTAATACATGAAGAATTTTAACATTTTTCTAAAACAAGCAGACATTCTATCCCGTTTGAGGTTATGGTGAAAATAATTTGTTTGAATGGAAAGTGTGGAAGGAAAATATGAAAACCATATTTAACACATGAATTTGACAGTCGTGTGTAATTCTATTTCTATCTCAATTTTTTTGACATGTGTTAACACTTTGTGAAAAAGTGCGGGAGTACTGCAGAAAACTTATCTGTGGAGTTAGTAAACTACGGGTAGTTAAGTATGAACCATTCTGGTTTTTAAACAATAATTTATATAGGTACTTCTAAAATAAATCAGCTGAAATAAACCACGTAGCTGAAGACAACATGGAAAACATTTACGATGATTATCGAACTGATGCGCCATCTTTCATGTCGGTTCTGTAAACATTGAAGAACTTTGAAGTTCAACAGCCGATTTGACTTGAGTCAAACGTCAAGTTTTTGAAACGTCAGTTAAGTACAATTTTAACCATAAATCGCTTCACACCGAAATAGTGACTCTGCTGGTACAATGAAAATAGTCGTTGAATTGTGTTAAATCAACGTGCATATCGTCGAAAATATCCTAGCCAACAAGCGCCGCCGCAGTCTATTCGTTTTTTGATATTAAGAAAAAAACTACATTGTAGGGATGGTAATAACTTTTTAGTTATTTAAATTTGATCACACAAGTTACAAATCAGTGGGCGTATAAAATTTGTCAATCGCGAAGAGCATAGGTACAGTTTCAAGTTTTTATTGAACATTTTGGTGAAATATTCTAGATACATTGCAAACATTTTAATTTGATTAAAAATTGTTGTTAATTTATCTGTAACGAGATGATTCATGTGCAGGAAGAGAAATTGTACCTGCACCATCACGAATTGTTCACGCTTCTATGAAGAAACGCTTTTTATGCAAAATGACATTGTGCTTACAAAATTAAAATAGGTGATTGGATTTTTTTAAATCTCAAAATGAATTCAATTGAGATGTATTTTTTAAATGTGATTTAGTTTTTGAAAAGTGGAAAATGACATTTTTCAATTTTTCCAGGGGGATTAAATTAAGCTAAAGAAAATATTTTGTTTATAATTAAAAGATATACATTATGTATGTATGTATATTATCTATTGGTTGCAATTTTTCCCAAAGAAAGAGATACCGTTATGGTGTAAATAATTTTAATATATTTTTTTAAAGATTTCTTCCGATTTTGAATTAAAAAAAAAAAAAAAAATAAATTGGTCGACGCGACAGCTCGTATAGAACCAGGGCCTAGTGACTTACAATTCTTAACCATTCTTGTATGCGTGTTATTGACAGGAATAGACCTACAGAACCTACAATTTTATGCCGAATCCGAACGGCTAGGGTGAGAAGCACTTTTTCGTGGCAAGAGATTCTGTTGGAGGATTTGTCAATTGAACTCCAGTAAAACTGTGTTTTTTTAATTGGTTCTGATCACAAATGATTTTAATGGCCGTTTCTTGATAATCTACTTTTATTTCTTACAAACCAACATTATCCTAAAATAACTGCTAATGCTTTATTTTTTTTTAAGCGCGGCAATGAATGATTTTAGAATTTTATAGGCTTGTAAAAAATTAAGATAAGGCTCCTACAATGCTTGATCCGGACTTGTCATTTATAGATATTGTGATGCAAGGCGGAATGAATATTAAAAAAAGACTTTCTAACAAAATTTCACTTTAAAATTAAGTTATTCTATTAAAATATCTACAATAATAATTAATATATTAAATATAAATTATCTATCAATTCTTTTTTTAAATGTGCGATTTGAGATTAATTTTTGAAATTTACCCTCTTTTTAATGTATTTCGCAAGTTTTGAAAATCTGATGCTTTTGCCTGCACCCATTTTTGTAGTAGAAGTTGTTGTTGTCGTTGTTGATGTGTTTGTTGATGATTGTTCCATGGTTATGGATTTTTTGGTTTATTTCTTTGTTTGTTTATTTTATTTCTTTGGTAAAAAAAAACTTCACAGTGATACTTTAAGAATCTATTTATATATGTAAATATTATAAACTCTCTCTTAAATAAATACAATGCACTAGATATTTTCAAATATAACACAATTTATATAAATCAATTTAAATTCAGAAAAAAAACACCACACTATTTTTTATTTAAAACTTAAATTTGTTTCACTCTTAATTGAAATAAAAAATCAATTATATTTCAAAAATTTTGAAAGTCACAATTTTATTTTTGTTTTTTTCTTTAATTTTTTTGTTAATAGAAAATTATTTTAAATAATCGAGCGCGCGAAGCAGTTTTACATTTTCCGTCTACTGCGGCCAGCAGTTTTTTGAGTTGTGTGACGTGAAAAAGTCTACTTGAGATGTGAAGCCCTCTAAAAATTAAAAAAACAACCAACCACGATGAGTATGGATGGAATCTCCTCGCACAGCTCACCAACCATATATTATCTTCAACAAGACTAAATAAAACAATAACAACAATAACATAAGAAGACAACTAAATGCTGATGGTGATGATGATCAACACAACACAACACAACACAACACAGAGCGACCAATTCACCAATTGATCGGTATGGTTGGAACGAGTTTGCGTTTGCGGATGTCTCATAGCTTCATGTTAAAAGTGTCTCTTTTTTATTTATACACAGCGGTTCAATTGATTTAACACACACGTACAAATTATTTCGTTTGTCTTATTATATTTAGTGTCGATTAAAATTCAATTGCTAGTTTGAAGAAGCCAAATGCCAAATGCCAAAAAATTCAAATTAACATAAATATTTGGAAATACTGAAATATTTGGAAATACTGAAATATTTTCGAAATGTGACTTCAAATCTCTATCAGATAAAGTTTTCGAGGTATTAAATTATTAAATTACCCTTGGAAAAGTACATAAACCAGTGTTATTGGACCTTAACATGAGCAATATTTTCCAATGAACATATTTTTTATATAAGATAAAATATCTTATAAACTAGAGCAAATTTCAGTATCTTAATACTATTTTTACAAAAAATGTGCTTTGTATTTTAAAAAAAGTTAACCAACAATATCAAGAAAAAAAAATTAAAATATATGTATGTATGAAAATTAAAAATTAACTGAAATATTTAATTTAACAATTCATCAACATCACAATCACCACTTCAACATCAACATCAACAACATCAACATAACGTAAAGCTACAGAGCTAGGAGAAGAATTCTCTCAGCATTCTTTTGTTTTTTTTGTTTCAAAAAGCGTTTCAATCGAATGTGCAAATTCGAAAACGCATATCTTGGGCAAAATATTATAAGCAAATAGTGTTCCAAAACGACATAAAAATCCTTGCTAAGTAGACTGCTATAAAAACAAATTCAATTATACATTGGTCAACACAATTGTGGTTGCAACAGCAGAAAGGTTCTTGATGTCCTGAACTTGAATCCAATCACAGAATTTTTTCTGGATCCAATGGAAAGACTACCCATAAAGATTAAAATTCGGTGGACGTATTATCGCTTAAAATTTACCCGATTTGCCATTCCAGCATAGTTGAGGAACATTAGAAATGAAAAAAGCTTTATGTATTTATGTATGTACATTGAATGTCAAATTTAAATGTTGAGCAACTTTTCTGAACATAGGTACCAACATCATAACTTTCCTAAAAAGGGTCAAATACATGTGGTTTAAAAAATTATTGTTTTGTATTAAATTTTTGTTTCTATTAAATACGCAATTTAATAAGGTTTTTCATATATATAGTTTTATGTGACTGTGCAATGATATAATACAAAAAATGTAGTCCGATATTCTAGCTAAATTTTAAGACCTTAATGAACGGATTATTAGAACCGAAGTTATAAGCAAGCCAAACCAAACACAATGTATCTTTACAATTATTATACCGACTGCAAATTTACGTAGGTACATATGAACATTTAGCATTTTTTTTCCGACGCGAAGCAAATTTGCCACGATTGTGGTTTTTTATTGCACAAACTCCGCCGCCGCCGGCTTTAGAATACTATATTCCTCTCGCCAATTGGTGGTTGAAAGTATTTTAATGCTTTTTTTTTTAATCAACTTCCTCGTTGAATTAAACTATTTGTCCGATATTTATTTTCATGTTTTTAGTATAAAATTTTGAATGATTTTGAAAATTTTTTGCTCTAACACGCCAGTCATTTTTCCTTTAATTATATACCTTAATATTGAAAATCGGATAATTGGATCGAAAGATATAAGCATTTAAGTAAACGCAAATCGGGTATTTTTCGGATTTCGCAAAAATCACATTCAAAAACATACCCATTTTTTTCCTACGAACATTTCTCCTTTTTTTCTGTCCGTTTTATCATCTTCTTCGTTTTCTGTTTCCTCAAACTAGTAACAACAAAGCATGAACGAAATAATTTTGTTTATTTTGTTTAGTTTGTTTATTTTTTTTATTTTGTTGATTTTGTTTATTTTGTTTATTTTGTTTATTCCCCTCACGTTTCGCCCCCTTTGTCTACTAGGCGTTTCATATTTTTTTGATTTTTTTATATTGTATGCCTCCGTTTAAACATTTCTAATGTTAATATTAAAGACAACAAAAATATCACCTTTGAACATAATAAAGTTAAGAAGCTCATAAACCTATTTACTAAGCTATTGATGTATAGAGGGCCAATATTCTTGAGCGTTAATAAAATTTATGATGCATTGCATCGAAAACTTTTGAAATAAGTATAAATAATTGAATTTTTGTCTGCACTTTATAAGGTTATTTGTAAAATAAAATTTATTCGCAGTCGATATTTCTACTCTTTCTCGAGATACGGTGCACGAAAGAATGTATCACGAACACACTCACATATAGACTCTCTCTAAAACTGATGGATTCGAATTCTTGGGACATGGAGAAATGTCAAAATTTTTCATTCGACAAATCGAACCAATTACAATAGCTTCAAATGGGAAGTTAAAGATCATAATGTATGAGTGTGTCTAAGCAAACAAATCTGACTGTAATTTTTTTTTTCGTTGCTTGAAACTCAGTACGATGGAACATAATATGAATGAAGAGAAAAAAATGTAAAAACAATAATAATTTTTGGTTTTGGTTTTTCAATTTCAATTTCAATTGAACGACAATTAGATCGCAAGTAGATCAACTTTAATTTAAATCATTTACCAATCAACTTCACACGGATAGAAATTTGTGTTTTGTTTTGTACTTGGCATATGAATGAGTATTTATGTCAATAATTTGTTTATATTAAAAAAAAAACACAAATAAGGGTGGGGTTTTGTGTTTTTTTTAAATTTTAAAATGCAACAGGTTGATGTAAGTATGTGGTCTTTGTAACATATGTATATTATAAATAAGTATATAGACTTCAAACTCATTGATTTATATATAATTCTTTTTTTTTTTTGGTATATTTTTCATTTCAAACGAAACAAGTGCGTAATTTAAAAAAAAAAAATATTTACTTTGCATTTGTGTTTTGGGTTATAGGAAGCAAACTTTTATGGAAATTCCAATTGTTATTATTGCAAGTCCTATTTTTTGCAGTCGATTAAAAAAAAAAAAACGAAAATATATATTTGTACAGCAAATTGTTAGCTTCAACAATATACCTACCTATATTTGCAAAATTTCGTTGACAATTAAAAATATAGCACGTAAAAAAATAAATCGATTATATGTAAATAATAATATATGTATGTATGTCAATCGACCTTAATTATTTTTAAATTTTATTTGAAAATTTGGTTATTTTTTAATAATAAGATTTTGTATAGAAATAAACCAAAACAAATTTTTTAAGGCACACACCAAAAATGTTGTTTACCAAAATAAAGTTATCAGAAGTTAAATAAAAAAACGTACATATGTACATATTTATTTTTATTTTAATCAGAAATTTAAAGATACAAAGGCGCGTGAAGTTTCTTAAGTCACATCACATCAGTCACAAAATTTGTATTTTTTGATAGCATTATAGGAAATGAAAATTTAAAACAGAAACTTCGCATACCTATGTATATCTACTGAGTTTGTTTTCGTAATATAAGAAAATATTTACCCCGAATTATCAAAAAGATTTTAATATTTTTTTAAATTTGCAATTTATACAGCAAAATTTAGTTTAATCAAAAACATTTAAAAATATGTTTTATTTTTGATTGGAACTGATTAAGGTGGCGTCGAATTTGAAAAAAAAAACAACACATAAATACACAATAGACACCTAAACGTATACATTTCAATCATAACTTAGAATTCCCAATAAAAAAATCATACTATCGCAAAACTACCATCTACTTCCCAGGCATTAGCGACTCCTTTTGGGTGACAGGAATTTCTCCAAATTTCTCGGAAGCTATCGTGCCGTATATTTAGTTCCAACTCTCAGCGAAAGCACTAATATGTTGGTTTTAATCTGATGGAATTTGACAGAAGAGGACGAATTATAATATTTAGTTCGAACTCTCAACCAACTTTCAACCCCTTCCCATGACATATGACAGTTAATGGTATGACAGATAGAGAATGAATTCAAAAATTAAGTTCGAAAAGTCAACGAACTTCCAACCCTAGCTAATCTCCAATGAAATTTCAATCTGTATATTTTAAAAGATAGCTAGCAAACTATATTTTGACATATGTACATGTATAGTTCATTTAGTTTCAATTGATAGCGGAAAGCACTAAAATGTTGATTTATATCTAATGGAATTTGACAGATAGGGGATGGATCATAATCTTTAGTTTGAACTTTAAAATTTTGCATGCAAACAATATTTTGACGTCTACATATCGAATACTAAGCATCGAAGCACTCAGCTAGAAATTTTAATTGATACCGTAGACAAATTCCAAAGGAATTTAATACTTATTATTTTGACAGATGAAGGACGCATTGTATTTTAATTTTTTAGACGATGCAATTTAACCTTGTGATTTTTAAGCCCGTAGGCGAAGGGCGTATTTTGTGTGGTGATTTTGCAGTGTATCTAATCGATTTTTCTTTGTGACCGAGATATAAGCGGCATAAAGAGTTGTTCATTTGAATAAGGTAAAATTCTATTAAAAATCGTAGTGTTTCAAAGCATCTCTGCAACTGATAGAAAACCAAAATAGATATGAATTGCTCTCGTCTAAATGCCGTCATGTAAATTAAATATTCAAATGCTGGTTTTAAATCACAGAAGTCGGCGGGTAAATTCAGTTTTTTGTTTTGGCACCGATAGCCCGGTTTCTGTGATGCGAGTTTTTAGTTCAAACTGTTAACCGAATTTCAAAGCAAACTAAACTAAAAGTTGAATTTTTGTTATAAAATGTACCCAATATACATAAACGTAACGTGACGTGTGACAGTGTAATTTATTACATCATAATGTGGTTCAAAAAATTCTCAAGTTTTTAAGTTACCCTATCGCCGACGGCATTAGATTGTTTACACATAAAAAAAAACTTTGGCCTGGATTTAATTTTTTTTCAAGCATATGTTTTCCAAATTATTAAAATGTATTGAAATTGAATTGATAAATTTTGAATCAATCGACATGTTTGTTTGTCGTTCAAATATCTTGTTTAAAGTGCTATTAGAAACATAAAAAGCAAGTAGGTAGTTATACTTAAATAGGTAGGTACTAAAATATTTGCTTTTTATTATTAATAATTATTTATGTTTTCTTTTTCTACAATGGGTCGATCAGACAAACTTTCAATTGGAAGACAAATAAAGTGTCATGGCAACAAAGAAGATCATATTATGACAGTATTTTTGAGATCTCTTAGCTTCGATGAAGTCATTGTTATTGAATATTTATTTTCTAACAAAAAAATAATAATAACAAAAAAAAATACAAAAGACTCACTTCAAAAAACCAATTTCGACAAAGCTGAATTTTGGTGAAGAGCTTTATTTAAGTACATATTATGATATGAATATTTATTTATTTATTTAAAGATAAAAAACATTAACAATAGATACAGTAAGATATAATCTTTGAGCAGTATCTTATAGTTGAACATAAGAAATTTTGATAAATAAAACAAAACATAAAATACATATTCAGCTCTATCGAGGTATCCGTTCGGAAGAAAATTTTCTCCGATCTTGTCGAAATCGTAAAGCAAAGAATCTTCGACAGCCACACGTTTAATATTTTCCGACGGTCTCCGGAATGAAATAGTTGCGGAGGTAAAATGATAACGCACAAATTTTACATAGAAAGATTATAAAACTTTTTTTTTGAGGAAAACGTACCATTTTGTAGAATTTTATAAGCTATAATTTTAACGTTGACATTTGTTTAAAAAAAATGGCAGATATCGAGGTATGTTTTTCCAAAATAATCTATTTTTCCTATTTTACTTTTTAGAATGTTCTGAAGAAGTCAAAACAAAGCACTCCATTTTACAAATCAGAATTTGTCAGAATTTTTCAAAGTCAAAGACTAATTTTTGGGTTAGTTAGTTGAATTTTATTTTTTATGTGGAAACATCTATTCCGGTGGTAGTCCCGGGCACTTACACTTTTTTTTCATGCTTTTAAAATGCGACTTGCAAAGACTTCAATTTTTATCTTCATTCATAAATTAAAACAAAAAAAAAACAGGGCCAGGTTCTAGATTTCACTTTCGCTCGGAATGAAATTGAAGTCAATCTAATTTCTTTTGATTTCAATTCTATTTTGAGTTAAAGTGAAATGTATAACCTGGCTGAGAGTTTTTGATAGATGTATTTATATATACAAAATTCATCTCTTTCACTCTTCCTTAAAATTTAAATCCTGGTCAAATTTACGGTGCTATTAAGACATTTTAACTTAATATTTCATAAAAAGTATTCTAAATTTTGACCAAAATTCAACACTGTCGGAATTTTTTTTAATGTTTTGTTTTGTTGCGTATGTATTTTCATCAAAATAAAATTTAAAAAATAAGATTCTCTTGTGATCGGTTAAGATTTGCACTAAAAACAAAAAGACATTTAAAAATATTAGTTGAATGAAACATTCACGTGAATCAAAAAATTCTATTGAATCCTATAGCAAGTCTAAATTCAGTAATTTATCGTTGCAAAAATGATGCAGAATCACTTTCGTCAAATCAAAAATTAATGAAACCATCATTATGGTGTTTCTGTAACATGTAATAGTTAACATGCAAATTTGAATCAAATGGGTGTGTAAAATTCGAGCAAACCACAATCACCTTATAATATTGCAGATCAGCCATAAGCTTCCTTCCGCATTAGTATTGCAACACAGCAGTGATGCACAACATTTTGACGTTTATGAATTTCCCCCAGAGTACTAAAGTATTTATTTTGAGACAAAATTCAATTTATAATATTTATTACGATTATAACTCTTTCGTAAAATAAACGATGGGGAAATGTTTGAAGGTGTACTGATCAATAGCCCATAGTGAAAGAATTGAGTATAAAATGAACAAAATAATAAAAAAAGAATTTATTCAAAACGAAGTTCATAACTGTAAAACGAAATGAAAATTATGAGATAATAATAAACGAAGTACCTACCAAAATAAAATAAAAATACGAAACGATAGAGTCGAAGTGAATAAAAATGAAACATACCATAGGCCATAGGGTTGTTGCGATCAAAGCACTTACATAAATTAAAATTGGGCATTTTCTAGTAAACAGTTACAGAAACTCATACACACACACACATACGTAAAAAAAAAGGAATAACAAATCAAGAAACCAGAGAGAAAATCAATTTTTATACAGATATCCAAATTCCAAAAGTCTTTCACTTCTTAAATACTCAGCTCTCCTTTTTCGAAAGTGGCTTCAATATATATTATTTAAATAAGATGCAATGGAAAATTTTTCAAAATTTTCCATGATCATACACATCAACATAGAAGGGCATACAAGGGTTTAATTTGTGAGTGGAAAAATACCAGGTGCATCGTACCAAAGAATTTCAGAGCAGGTATACACAGAAAAAAAAATCTTACCGATTGCACCCAAAAAAGTAATAAATTAATAAATTTAGATTAGTCCCAAGATATTTTTATACCTTTCAATAGTTTGAAAGGAAAATTTTGTATTCCCAAAACAAGAGAAGATGACCTAGGGAAAGTTGTTATCAATTAAATTGAGTGGAATTTTTTGAACATCCGTTGTCGTCTTCGAATAGAATTAAATTTATAATTATTATTATATTTGTAGATAATTATATAGCGGGATACATGTCAATTCGCAAAAGTCGTATTTCGAATGACATCATAGTTTAGTTGATGGCTCTGGACATAATTTTGTTTGGGGTTTGAAGGAAAGCTAAATTACCGTCAAGGCGTTAGATTTTAGTTTTAAGCATCAGATGAAAAACTTTTTTTTCTGTTTTTTTTTGTTTAATAAGAAACAAAGATTTTGTTTTACAAAATATCAAAAGTTATCGCATTTAACTCCGGTTATCATGTACCAGTAACTACATGATTATCGTTTTATAGATTTTTTATATTGCAGTCTTCAGAAAATGTTGTTAATAAGCAAATAGTTTTTAATTTTCATTTGGTATTAAGAGTACTCAATGTCTTGTAAAAATGGACAAGATTAATTTAGTAAACTTATTTCATTCAAGAAAATTTCTTAAATTTATTTGCATACCTACTCTGAAATATAGGTAGGTACAAATTGGTACAACCTACATCTACGTTCGTTTGCTGCACAAGATCACGTACGCCACTTATCGATGTTATACAGCATAATAGTAGATACGTATATACATACATACAAAAAAATTATATACAGATTTCACCTTCAGCAGCTGAAATTTAATAACTAGTAACTTAGAAGCTTGAAGGGTGTGATCTTTGATTTTTTTTGTTTTTAATTATAGAGAAGAAGTGAACCCTTATATTTATTTATTTTAAGTTAAGATAATAAAAATACAAATAATTTATTTGAAATGAATCGTTCCCCTGTCAAAATTAAGTTCTTGATGATAAATGAGAGTACCCAGTACCCACACGAACACTAAGTTGAACGACGACAACAAAAGTGCAGCGAATATCGACATTTTTACCATTAGTCGGTCATCGTTGTCAGATGTCATTTTTGTTGTGAATTCGTTTAAAATGACGTTTATCGAAAGTTTTATAAAACTAATATTTTATATGATCTATCTCACGCAGATTATAATTAGTCTTATTGTGAGTTTCACCCGAACAACATTACACCGGAAAAAATTGAACTTTTCACTTTTCGCCTTTTGTAAGTTTCACCCGAAATTTCATGTTCGAAAAATTTCCCTTATTGTGAACATTTATTTTGGGCGGAATTTTATGCCATTGACAGTTTAAATTTTCACTTGTTTTTAGTAAGCGACGGAATTTTCGTTCAGGCTATACTCACAACAGCTTGTTAAATTTCGGACGAACAAAAAATGTTATTAAAATGAAATATATTTCGGATGAAATTCACAATAAGGCTGAATAAATATTTGAAAAAAAGATAAAAGTTGAAAAGGTGACGAGCAAAAACTTTTACTTTAGTTTGGTAGACTAGCGAATTTTACTAGCAATTTAGCAACGAGGTTTTTTTTTACGTTTCGGACCGAATTTTTCGAATTTTTTGAAATAAATAAATAAAAATTCTTTGGATTTAGCGAAACATATTTTCAGCGTTTAAACCAGAAAATTATTTACTTAAAGAACATAAACAAAATTCAGGGAACACAAATTTTTAGAGACTTTTACCGGTAAATTCTATAATTCTTACATTTCAGATATTTATGTAAGAATATAAAAAAAGTTTTAAAATTATCCGATAGATGTCGCTTAATACCAAAATATCAAAATATGTTAAAAACTCAAAAATAATCATCTGATTGAGCTGAAACCTACACAATATTGTATTTCTCATGAAGGGAGAAGTTCGCATAAATCGAGTATGGGATTATTCTCATAGATGGCGCTAACACTAAACATATCAAATACAGCTGAACATTCAAAAAATAACAATCCAATTAACTGAGATTAAAATAATTTTTTGTATGGAGTAAGAAGCAAATGTAGAACATAAGTTATCCTATAGATGGCGTTGAACAAAAAAATCAATAAAAAACTAGGTCAAAACTATAAAAATAAACATCATAATGCGCACAATAATATGGCTCTAAAACTAAGATTTGTAACCTGAAATTTCTTGCGAATTTGCATAAATTTTCACATTTACTGAAACGCATAGACAAAAAAAAAAAAACATTTTTGGGAAACTTGGTTAAAATTTAAGTTACCAATCTATCTAGTGCGACCCACTATTCAATTTTTTTTCGGATTCAGTTGAAAATTTTTGCAAAATTCCCAGCGCTAGCAGGGAATTATTCTCTGGGGAAAATTTTAAAAATATTTTAATAAATTGTATTTGATGGAAAACTTTCACAATTTTCTAAATATCACACAGTTAATTTCTATTATGAAAATGTCCGTTTCACTTTATCAAAAATATACATAGTTAAGGAAGATAATGTAGAAAGATATAAAATATATAATCTTTTTTATATACACTTATAAAAGACGTTGTAAAATATATCGTCGTCGTTCTATGAAAGCTTCCTAAGTCCATTTCATTAGAAACTGATAGACCTTTCATAAATACGGCATAGTAAACAGAATATCAAGATTTAAGTTTTGTAAAATGTACCCAACTCTTAATTACGTTTAGTCTAAATACAAAATTTCTTAAACTCAAAAATGTTCAAGTTCTTGTCAGTAAAATTCCTTCACAAAGGCAAATGTTAGAAAATTTACAAAAATGGACTTAGGGAGTTTTAATAGAACGACGACGATATAAGAACAATTTTTTTTTGTTAATATCTAACCTTTTGTCGTTGCATTTTGTACAAGTTTTAAATAAATCACAATAGCAAAAAATTAAATAATTTAAAATATTGTTTTCAATACAAGTACTTTATCTTCTAAATTCAAAAGAACACTAGCGCAATCACCTGGACTGGAGGAGCTGTCCAACAGATAGATTTAAATAAAAGGCTTACCTATTTCGATAATTAAATTAAAATTCATGAAACGTATTTCCAAAATCGCTATAATATTTCTATTTATAAAACATCAAATCCATAAATAATATTAATTTGAAATATCGAATATACCAACCATACCTATTAATATTTCAAAAAAAAAATTGAATTAATTGTAAATTAAGCTAATGTTGGATAATTTTCACATTAACTGCGCACATATTATTTTTTGCCTGTTTACACTCTTATTCCAAAAAAGGTTCTGGAATATATGTAAATACAAAATTTGAAATACTAAGCAGGGTTTGGTATTGTAAGCACACTATCTCAGAAATTATGATTTTTTTTTTAACAATATTAATGGCGAAAACACCTTTTTTTTGTATAGGGTCGTGTCCTAATCGTAAATAGAACAGTATCTTAAGTTTAGACGGAGTTGAGTGTGTGAGCATTGAGGGTCGAAAAAATGTTAAGTGGAGTGCAAAGCTGCAGTAACCCTAAATATCCTACAGCAACTTGTATTTTCACGATACTCCGTCTGGTTCTGTAGTACCTGAATGAAAGGTATGAACAAGCTGATGTTATTATTGTCAGTTAATTTGATTATTTCTGTATAAAGTAATCGTGCATATCCTAAGTTCCGAATACAAATATCCGAGAAGCCTTAAGAAGAAGAACTTAAGCCTATTGATATTTTTTGACGTAAGCCTATTCAAAACCTGACAGCAGATAATTTTAATTGATTATTTATTTTAAACAAAAATAATTATTAAAGTGAATTAAGCTAGCAGTAATTGTTCACAAACTTTGATGCACTGCACATGCATCATTATTATTCTGAGCGCCTCGCATACCTAACAAACTGTTAGACAATTTTGTTAAAATTAAGATTCAATTAGCTATAAGCTATTTACAAAATAAATTTAAAGCAAGATTATTGCAACAACAATAGTATAGTGTAATTATTATGCTGGGATTGATGAATTATGAATTAATTAGGTAAATTGTTTAAAATAATTGTATATTTTTTGTACATAGACATTTATTTTCTTATGTGTGCATAGAACTTATGTGTAATTAATATATAATTACATGAAAATTTTCATATATTTGATTTAAAAGAATAAAAAAAAGCATACTAATAGCAAAGGATAAGTTCACATACAAGCTATAATTTATGTTGCGTGAGGCAATTATAATCTTTTTAGGACAGAAAAATTCAGCTTTTTGTAATCCATACAAATTTTTCCTATTTAAGCCTAGAACGCAGCTGAAGCGAAACGAAAATTTTCTGTGGTCTCCGAAACAATAGCAAAAACGTAAAGGAAAAGACTACGGACAAATATTAATGGAGAGTTTTATCGGATGATGCGTAGCGAAGTTTGTTTGTGGTCTCACTTTTTCGCACACAATTAATGGTTCGTGCAAATAATTCAGTGTGAAAAAATAGCGGAGGGGTTCTCCAAATAATCTGCCATAACTATCATATCGCTCGTTGAACAGCGTACTGCAAAACGTTGAGCAGAACGAATTTTTTTGTTTATGATTTCGTTGTGCCATTTTTGTATGGACATTTTTGTTTTGTTTCAGCTGCGTACTATGCTTTACACTGTTCTGATTATTGATCAATGAGTCTATGATTGGAATATATTATATATAGAACACGATTGTTTGCACTGGCTTTTTAGCCAGAGCAGATTCGTGAAAACTGTCACACTCAGATTTTGTAATTTAAACTTGCGTTGCGATATGATTATTTAAAAGTAGATAAGTACTACATAAACGGCAAGCTATGGATTTGTAAAAATCGAACTCCTGATTGTAATGAAACCTGATACAACGATGCCACAGAATAGGACACAAGTGGATTCTACTATTCCATCTGTCTGTTTACATTGAAACTCGAGCTTCAGAATAAACCACTGTAACAATTTAAGTTTTATAGGTAATTCACAAGAGAGGATATTTATTTTTTTTTATTTTCATGTTGTATGTCTTAGCGATTCAGCTTCTTCGAAGCTTAAATAATATTGCATAATAAAGTTTTATTTTTGAAAAAAAGAATAAATTTTGTTTTAAAATTTATTAAATCGCGAACTTATGACAAAAAGATTCTAACTGACATTTTTGAAGAAAATTAAAGAAAAGGCAGAAAACAGAGTTCTATCTGCACAAAATAACTTTAAGTCAAGTTCACAAAGTTCGAACTTTTTGCAATGTTGATAGAAACCTGTTGCTCTAAGGTCGTCCATTATATCAATTAGAATCAATTGTGATATTGAATTTATATGTAAACCGTGACACTAAATTCAATCAGCCATTTAGAACCTTTTTCTTCCGTTGAGTTCTATAAATTTTTTTGAACTTAAATTACTGAATAACATTGAAGATACTTTAAATTTATTAACTGTAATCATTATACTAACTCAAAATTTAACTTTGACAGTTGCAAATGTTAAAATGGTGTGTTTTTTTACTTTTTTGCATGAAATGTCACTGTTTCAGGCGTGCTCAACTTGAATTTATTTTTAAAAATAGATTTAGGATGATACTAGTTGAAAAAAACTTACTACTTCAAACTACTTTAAAACAATTTATTAAAGAGTAAATTAAAAATAACCCAACTAAAAAGATAAAAATCAAAAACCACCATAAATTGAAAAATCGTTAAATATGTGTGGTTTTGATTCAATTTATTTTCTACCTGTATAAAATTTATTTAAAAAAAAAATTTTCTCTGATTTATGGTGAATTATTTGTCAAAAATCTATTTTGTAATTTTCGACTTGCGAACGTTCATTTCACAGTTTCTAATTTTTTTTTTTAATTTGTCGATGTTCTATAGAATATTTTGTTGAATTTAAAAAATGTATCGTCTTTTGTTTAGAAAGTTTAAGTTTTACTTAAAATTTCAAAATCTATTTTTTCCATAAGTAAATACAATTTTCTTTTTTGTACAAGGTTTTTTTCATATAATGTAGATACTGTATTAAAAATCATTTTTTACAAAAAAAAAAGTAACAACATTGACTCGATTCGAAATATCTGGCATTATTCTTTGCTCTACTAAATCATTACCTAATCAGGTTCAGATTTTGTATTCTCAATTTAAAAAAAAATTGAACCAGTTACCAGATGATGATATAAATAAAATGGAATTCCACATATAACTTATTTAAAATAATTTAAAATTTTTCACTATAAATTGACGTGCCCCCACACCTTATCCCTCTTTTTGATAAGTTTTAAAGTGGAATGTTATAAATTGGAACCTTAATTTAAAATATCTTTTAATTAATGTATGAGCATATATTTAAGAAAACCAGTTTGATCATGGTGCTTTTATGTGCATTTCTATTGGTTCCTGTATCTATAAAACAAAAACTCTATGAAATTGTATGTTTAATTGGTTAATACCGGAAATACAAAAAAAAAAACAAAAAAAATTGAAGATTTATTTCAAAGAGCCAAAAACACGTTTATAATTCAAACTTTAAACTATT
Source organism: Epistrophe eligans (assembly GCA_951394125.1). Lineage (NCBI taxonomy): Eukaryota > Metazoa > Arthropoda > Insecta > Diptera > Syrphidae > Epistrophe > Epistrophe eligans. The sequence goes on along the minus strand of OX596028.1, from coordinate 88,987,935 downwards.
TATAATTTTTGATTAAAAGATGATGATGGATTATTTAATAACCAAACCACAATAAGCTGTTACTAAAATAAATTTTATTGTGTACTTAATTGTTTTCAAGTTTATAACTTTAAAATAAAATCATTTTATTTGAGGACCATGGATTTTAATGATTATTTTCATCTTAACATGAAAACCATGAGTATTTCCGCGTAAGGCAGGTAGGTAGGTAATCAATTTTTGTTCTGATTTTTCAACCCAAAATTAAGATGAAATTTACAAAAATATAATGAGGGAAATGATAGAAAACGTTCATAAACAACAAATTATACTTCGTCCCCTGTCTTTGAAACCACAAAGTGTCAAATAGATGACTTAAATGCCAATGAATTAAAAAAAGCTCTGACATATATAAAACGATTTATTTAATAAAATTCATAAAGTAATCAGAAACTAGAGACATAATTACTTATGAAGATTGCGATAAAAAACAGTACCCAGTAGCCGAAAATTCTAAAAAGTTGTTTTCTGTTTTTCTAATCTAAAAGCCTTTCAAAAAATAATCGATAAGCTTTTATTATAATCAATTTAAAATAAACTATAGAGGTACATTTAAGAGTTAAGAATATTATGAGAGACAGTTGTATTTTGAATTTCTTGAAAGCAGGAATGTTACATCTTTGCAATGGATTCCCATAACGAGGATAAGAGATTCCATTAGAAAAAAAAATATCTGACGCACCATCATTGCAAAGAAAACAAAAACAACGCTATGCTAATTCAAATGATCTCAATTTTATTTTTGACCCGAATTTCGGTGTATAATCGTTGTTTACATGTCAATAATATGATGAAAGCAATTATAATAATAATTGCGCTCTCGTATAAAAAAAGCACGTTTAACTCTTAGTACAACCAGAGGGGGTGATGGGTCTTCTGTAATAAAATGTTCATAGGTCAATATTTCATTTCATAATGTAGGAATAAATAAATAGGTATCTTGTGTATGTATTTTTTTTGTCATCTTGAATTTAATTTTACAATACTAAAGTATTGTTCTTGTGATATACATATTATGTACATACACGTATGTTTGTACATAGGTAGGTACTTTAGGGCAAGTTTAGGATTCGTAAAAAAGTTGACCTTGGAATTTTAAACCTGACATAACGATGATAGAGAAGACGAAAAATTGGGTCTCAAAATTCTGTCTGCCTGTAGCTTTTTTTTTTCTTGAAGTTTTGAACTTAAGGTTTTTATAGTGATTTCCTAGAGTATAGTTTCAAAAATAATGTTATATGCCACAGAATCTTTATGAAAGAGGTTATTTAACTCGAAAACGGCTCGGATGTTTTTGATACAAATTTGAGTGTGTACTATTGCACTAAAATTTGTATCAATCCCACAGAACGATTTTTTGATTTTCAAGTGCATCGCTAACGGCTTAATCGATTGTAATCATTTTTTTTTTTTATTTTGAAGCTCAAACTTTTTAAGGAGTTGTTTTAGTAATTTAAAGAACGAATTTTATACTTCTTTAACATTTTCCTCTAATTTATTATAATTTTTTTTTAAATATAAAATCTTTTAGATTTTAAGCCACTTGAACTTCGAGGGCAAGTTTGTGCGATCCAGTAGGGTAATTTATTTATTGTTGTCATAGTATTTTTGTACTATTTTTTATTTCAGTTAATGAGTTTGAGTTAACCTTAACCAACAATATTGTACAAATTAAGCAAATATTGTAACAATAAAATAAAATGTATCAAAACATGTTAATTTATTTGTAAATCTTATAACCATAAATAGCTTTTAAAACCAGCTTGGGATAATAAAAATGTATTTTTGTCGACTAATTTATTTTCAACAAATAAATCCACATTCACACGTGATTAATTCTAAATGTATATGGTCCAACTAAAGTCCAATATAAGAGTCCACTATAGAAACGTGATTGAATTGAGGAGTATTTAAAATAAGTTTAAATTCTAATTGAAGAAGATAAACATAAACTTTGGTGACGCAAACCTCACATAGTACACTCTTCATTATTTGAGTGAGGTCATAATTTTGTACTTTTGTATAAACTTTATTTATTGTAAATGTCTAAATGGTTGAGTATTTTTGAAAATCTTTCAGAATATGTAATATTTCTTAAGTTAAACTCTTTTAATTATTTTTTGTAAGTGTCTCCGCGACATTTAATATGTATGTATGAAATTTAATTTTAAATATAAAATCATGATTTTAACATTTTTATGAGCGTTCTATATAAAGTTTTAGGAAAAAAAACTAAAGTATATTTAGTCTTGACCGAATATCTAATCTGATGCTGTCTCAATCAAAGAATCTAGAGTGTAACTGAATTGGCCATCATCATAACAAACAATGCAAGTCTCTAATCAATTAAACATACTTGGGAGTTAATAAAATCTACATTTATGTTGTTTTTGTAGATCTACAGGCATCACGCACGAGAGTTGTCAATCTAATAAAAATAGTAAATAATTCTTTTTCTTTTTTTTTTTTAAAGAAGACTTTAAGAAATTTAATTTGCAATTCAAATATTTTTTTTTTCAAGCAATTTATTTACATGCTCAGTATAAATTTGAAATTTTGTGTGAATGAGATCAAGGTCGTTAACGATTACAAAAACAACGTTATCGTGATTATGGGTCGACAAAAAAAATATGAAAAAAATATGTTAATGTGATTATGTAAATTTGTTAATTAATTGTAAATAAACTATTAACACAGTTGATATAAAGCGCTGATGAAGAGAAATAAAGTTCAATAAAATAAAGATCACCAGTCTGTATTATATTTGATTTCCTTATTGATATTTTTTTTTTTGCAAAAATGCTTTTAGTTTAGCATGGGTGTGGAAAGAGGGGGAAGGGTAATTGATTTAAAAACTTGATCCGAGACTTTAAGTTATATTTCAACACAAAGGTAAATAAAGATGACACTGGTTGCGTAAATACTATGGCAACAGAAAAATGTATTATTTTTGTCAATTCGCACCCATTTAGCTTTCCATTTTCAAAAACAAATGTGACTCAGATAAACTGTGCATAATATTTAAATCTTGATTTTTTGTGTTCATGCTTATTCATGATCAACGCTACCGGCAATTACAATATAATTTTTTTTTATTTAGTTCTCCAATCGACTAATTAAATATTTATTTAGATTTAAAATTTAATTACCTAATAAAAAATTAAATGTATGAATAGAATTAACTAGGTATTTAAAAAAATTGAAATTACAAAATTTCACCTTTCTACAGAAATTTTAATGAGAAAACTGAAATTGAAGAAAAGTGGGCGTGGAAATTGGCGGGTTTAACTACCTCAATTTTTAAAATCTCGGAAATGTTGAACTCAATCGGAGAGAGAGAGAGAGAGGCATACAATTATTAAGGAATATTTTGTAAGTATTCTTTCTAACGGGTCATTCATTTCGTAGTTTGAAGTTGGTAGCGCTGGCATTTGACACCTATCAAACTCAGCTGTCATTTGAAGTGTCATAATATTAGTTGAATGTTTGCCATTTACGATAATGAATCGCTTAACAATAGAACAACGCGTAAAATTATTAAAATATACTACAAAATTGGTGATTCAAATGTAGCCACTTTTCATGAATTACGCGATGATTATGGTCGTCATAATCGATGGACTATGGAAGCAATCAAGAGAGTGAAAGTGTTACTGATGTCGTAAGGCCTGTGCATCATCGTAATGAACGCTCAGTCTAAAATATTGCTGCTGCAAGTGCAAGTGTTGCAGATGATCCGAATTTATCGATCTCCCTGCGTCCGCAGCAATTGAACGAATTTTTTTGGCCGACGATTTTTGTTTTAACAGGACAACAAGCCACACAACACGACCAATTATGGCTTTATTGCGTTGTCGTGTATTTTGGAGACGTCAATTGGCCACCAAAAGCATGCGATTTGACACCGTTAGATTTTTTTCCGTGGGGCTACGAAAAAGACCGGTTTTACGCGAATAATCTCCGAACTCTAGACGCATTAAAAACCAACATTTGTACTTAACTGATGAATTTCATTCAAGAATAGTTAATTTAACATTCCCGATTTAACCTGTAAATACTTATAAACAATATACCAAAATTATGTAGGTACAGAGTCACAACATTTTTCTGTTGTTGAAAACGAATATGAATCCAAAATTAAATAACATCATAGATACAGAAATGAGATAATTGAAAAGATCAAACGGAAGAGAATTATAAAAAAAATCAGAGAGAATATACCGGAACAAAAATATACAAAATATGCCCACTGCACAAGAATAAGTAAATAATTATAATTTTAATGTTATAGGTTACAGCTTCATATCGCACATCCCCATGTGCCAAAAATAATATTTTCAAAGATATACATAGATAGCAACTCATTGAGGATGTGATCCCAAAATTACCTCATGATTAAATCGTATTTTTCAGTTTGATCGATGTTTTGTATTCTTTTTGTTTTTGTATAATAGCATGTGTACTGAATTTGTTTATACAGAAAGATTTAGATGAATATACTACAATAATTCGTACCAAAAACTAAAACTTAACCCAATTACAAATAATAGAAGAATCCAAAAATAATACATAACAATCATCACTAATAAAGTGAAAAGCTTTTATTTTTTCATTTGTTTCATTAAAATATTAATTTTTAATTGAGAAACAAAAAGAAAAATTAAATACAAATTAATTATTATTACTGGTACTCGACAAATAATATACAAAACTCAATAACAACTGGTGCTGTCTAACATTCAGTAAAGAACTTTCAAGTGGTGGGTGTTTTTTAATTAGTATTTTTTTTTACAAAATAACAAAATGAAAAATGAACTCAAAAAACAGGGAAAAACACATAAAACAATCGATGATGGTGGAACATCTGGACACGTATGCATCGTGCAATAAAAAGTTATGTTCCATCATCAAATTGTGTCGTCTTCAACTACAAATAAAAATGTATATTTATTATTTATAGTAGATATATGCTTCAGCTGGAGTTTATGTTTAAGCTTTTGTTTTTAGTAAACAAAAAAACACATATATGTATGTATGTTCTTTTTTTTTTTAGTTTGGAAAATACAATTTCAAATATCCTAACCTCGCCACCCAATAAATCCATATCATGGGATCCGGCAGTTTTAATTATGTTGTAGATTTTAACGTACGGCGCCTTTATTAGCTGTGATTTTTTTTTGTCGAGCACACACAATGTCGGTAATTTAGTTTTAATTGTTTTTGAGAGATTTTTCGATGGAGAAAGAAAACATAAATACAAAAAAAAAAATAAATATATAAAATAATTTAGTCAACAAAGTAACATAATATTTTAAATATCTCGCTTATTTTAATCACCATCATTACCTATGTACCCCGACAAGATGATGATTTAAAAATATTATTAATAGCTTATTATTAGCTAATTAATAGTAAAAGTTAAGTTAATTATTTTAAATTAATTTAACTGATAAATTTTACTAACAATAACATAACTCACCTCCCATGATTCATGTGTAATATCACCCATTCCTTCGCCTTCTTCGCTGCTGGTGCGGCCATTTTTAATGTGACCACTTTTTGTCCATTCTGTATCATGTTGAATTAATTCAAAACCTCGTGCTTTAATTTGTTCTTCGTCAAGTTCACCATATAAATGGGGAACCCATGTGTTAACAAAACGGTACAATTCATCGACGCTAAAATTAATAAAATTTAATTAATATAAATAATTCGAAATAAATGCGTTACATATTTAAGAATAACTCCACACTGAACTCTACAACAAATCGAGATTACGAGAATGTTGTAAAAAATAAGCTGCTTCTAGCTTTTCAACTCAGAATATATTCGATTAAAATAATTCTCGTTAAAACTAAAAAAGAAATAGGTAGTCGAGCAAACCACCTTGTGATAAATTTTTATTTATATATATATTTAAGACAGATGGCACGCATTTATCGATTTGATTTAAATTTTCATTGAATATGTCAATCCTATGTAAAAAAACATTGGAGTCATCCCAAAAATTTTCTGCTTCACAATTTTTGATTTTGCTCAAACTTAAGGATTCTAAAGAAGGAAATTTAACGTTATTTAATTTTCGCAGGGTCATCGTTAGTCTGAATTTGGAATGGAAGCTTTCTTTTGATTTTCCACTAAAGCTGTGAAAAGTCTTTATTTTTGGAATCAATCACCAACCAATTCGGAATTCCATGAAATAGAATGACGTTCTGTCGACCCTTGTAATTTGTTTATAATAAGGCGTTAGGCGTGTTTTATTGGAAGAGCTATCTATTGTATATAGTACTATTTAATGTACATGCGTTACAAATACAACATCGCCAGTAAAATTACGGTCGAAAAAAGCTAAAGTAGAACCCAACTGTGGGGTACATCATTTTAATTTTAAATTATTATGACAGGTACTCAATAGTATCAATTGTGAAATGTAAAAACAATGGTACTGCCGATGCGTTGTTTTGGGAATTTCGTACTGTACAATGCATAGATTCCCAAAAAAAAAAACACTCCTTTTAGTTATTTATTTGAATCAAGCTAATAAATATCTAGCGTACAAAATATTACTTAGAATTAAGAATTAAGAATTTATAAATTATACAATATTATAGAATATTTTTTTAAAACCATTATTTGATACATCAGAAATTTTTTTTAATAAATTATTATTGACGTTATATAAATTAAACATGTTATTCAATGGTGAATTCTGCTCATAGTTGGTACGGTAGTTTTTTATGTAAATTGGATCACGAAAACCTTTTAGATTACGATTTGGAACATTAAAATTAACGCGAGATAAAAGCATCGATATTACCATCAATAAGATTAACAATAAAAACAAAACATAAATAAGACCGTCTACGCTCCAGACTGGGTAAATCTATGAGTTTTAAACGGCTACTATATGAAGGAAGATTCAATGGATTCTGCCAGCCTAAGCCTCTAAGAGCAAATTTTAGGAACCTTTTTTGAATTTGTTCAATTCTTATTTTGTGACAGCTGTAGTAGGGGGTCCATACCTGGCAAGCATACTCTATAATGGATCTGACAAATGTGGTAAATAGTTGTTTGATAACATAAGGATCAGAAAACTCCTATTGGCACTCCTTTTCATATCAATCCATATTCTCATCAATTCGACTTGGATTTAGAATTAACTATATCAATTTTGTATATACTCAAATTGGAGCTACATTTTATCTTGTCTATCACAAGAGAATTTTTATTGCCCTCCATTTATTTCTCCGGATTACGTCGCTGATTGGTTATAGTAAACCGAATTCACTTTAAAGTAATTATTAATAGTCAATTTGATCAGGTTATACAACCTAACACTTTTTATCTATCGTTTAATTTCGTTTCCCAGACACGTTCCCCTTCAGAGGAGTTAGTGATAATGTATCTAGGAGTGGTTGAACAGTGTGGAATTAGTTACTTATTCAAAAATAAAAATTAACTTACCGATTCTTTGGTACACTAAACCAATATTCTGGTCGCAATTTATTTTTTCCATACGACATCACTGACGTTGGTAATGGGATTGCTTTTCCAATTGGTTTTCCCATACGTAATCTCAGATACAGCGGAGGATCAGGACAGGCTCTTGCTGGTCTTGGAATCAATTCTATTTTTCGTTTTTATTGATTGAATTGGACGGAAAAATAAAAGAAAAAAAAAGAAAAAGATAAATTAATTAAAAGCAAATAAGTGCAACAACAACAATAACAATTTACAACAATACAATTATTGTGGGTGTGGATAGAGGATTGTATAGAGAAGAGTATATTTATATAAAGTTACGGGTTGAAAGTTGATTTACTTTTTTGAATAGGTACACACAATAAAAGTGGATGGAACACACAGGTGGTATAGTTTTTAATTGTTCTTCTGTAAAGCACATGCAATTCAATAGATTTTCAAGATAAATATACATATATATAAAAAAAACATCATAATTATAGTAGGAAATAATTCATGCGTAAAAAACACATTTTAATCGGTAGAATGATCAGAGTTCAGGATTTATTTAAATATATATATATATTTGTATTTATCTTACTGCATACAAATAAACTTGGTTATTTAATTTGAGTTTCGCAATAAGATATGATTTAAAGGTTTTTATGGGTCCAATTTATCGATGAGATTGGATGGAATTAAAATCAGCCACTTAGAAGTGGAGCTTTAGGTATGTTTTTCAAGCCTAATTCTTTTTTTCCAAGCAAATCACGTTTCTGAATTTACAGTTATTTTGCTAAAAGAACTCATACAAGGAGAATTATAATATTGAAGGCATTGAGTTGGTGGAAAAGCTTTGGTAGTTATAAATGCTAGTAGTAGGCACTACCACGATTCTATGTGGTCAGTTGAACATGCCTATGAAAGTACTCATAAGCTGTTTAGTGAAGGTAGAAAATACTCAGTGAGTATAGCTTTCTTCGAATTGGTAGATGATGCACAGTTTCCAAGCGTTATATTATCATAAGTCTATTAATTGGGAAATGGCAAAAATCATCTTTCAGCTGTCAGATTTAATGTTACTAAAAACACCCAACGAAACTAGGTTAGAAAACGAATTTTGCGAATTTTCAAGTATGGAACTGGCTTTATTTAGTAACCTGAAATTTTCAGAAATTGTCCAAAAATACTGTTTGTTAACTGAAAAAAGTAGTTGGCTACAAGAGAGCACAATGAGAGACGAAGTAAATTACCTTCCATTGAATAACAACTTGCAAATTTCTGTGCTACACAAATATCAGTGTTTATCATTTGACGTTGGCTAAGAATATACAAAAAAATCATTTAATTTCATCATCATTTCGAATCATTTAGAAGTGTCCCAATCTCCCAATGGATAGTTTGTCAAAATTTTAAAATTTTAAAATTACAAGATTAAAATTGATTTGTCGCCGTTTGGCCGTCTTGTACACAAAAATAACATTTTATACAAAAAATGGTTCAGTGTGTTTGTTAACTGTTTGCCAAGTTTTTCCTCTCTCTAAGAGTATTTTCTCCTCCTTTCAAAGTTTGACAGGTTTTACACAAATATTTCTGAAAAAAAAAGATACCAAACAAACCTACTACCTTTTTGACTTTTTTACTAAAATTAATGTCACCAAATCCCTTTTAATATCATACTAACTCCATATCTCACTTTGATGTTTACAAACGTCAAAAAGGGTACTGTCACTTGGCACCCCTATACAAAATGAAACACCCTTTATAATCCATTGCACACCAATACTGTAACGGAATTCAAAACAAATTGTCCTTTAGTGACCCGAAAAGAAAATATTAAATTTATAAGTACGTAACGGTTTTGTCTTAACATTTTATTTTTAACCCAAAATATTTAACGATTTTATGGTTTCAAAAAAAAAGAAGCATTTCCTGCATATGTCATTCTTTTGTAAAAAATAAAAACAAGAAGAATTGTTTACCTGTTTTTTTTTTATATTGTAAGGAAACATCTTGTTGATATTTTCCATAATAAGTGTGTTTCAAATAATACACTAATAAAAATACCATTAAAGTGCTAATCAAAATTTTCCATTGTTTTTTTTTTTTTTACAATTTTTTTTCTTTACAAAGAGGTCGAATTCATTTAATTTAATAAACTCTAGTTAAATGGTTTTTGTTTACAGTTTTGTTTAATATTAATATAATTTTTATTCTATCGTAAATATTTATTTCTATATGTTAACTAATGTATTAAAATGTCTGAAATCACAATTAAACAAGTCAATAAAAAGAACATCTCGAGATATCGCGATGTGATCTTTCTTTTGTTTTGTTTTTTTTTTTTCTGTTGCTACAAATTGTTCACATAATAAATTTATTTATTTTGATATGAATAAAATTAATTAAAAACAAAATGTAGAAGTAGCTCTGTATAAACCGGTGCAATTCAAAGAAAGATTCTGTAAACAAACATCATGAATTAGGGTGGCGTCTTAAGAGACACCATTAGCACATAAAGTGCTCACAATATTGTAAATATATTATGGGAATTTTAATTAATAATTAGTTTTAGCGCCTTCAATCAATTAATAAGACAAATAATAATAATAATATTGAACTTTATTGGTGCAATCAGAAAGAGAAAAAAAACTATAGCGAAGCAAAAACTTGTATTTAAAAGTAGTTGACCTTCAATAAACTTGTTTTTTTTTTAGGACAAAATTCAATGAAGCTGAAATCAATAGCCATTAATTACTATTTGAAGGATTAAAAAAAAACGATTGAATTTTAATATTTATCATCTTAAAATTTACACATTTGGAATGTGAAACACTATTTATATCTTGCAAAGGTTAAATATGGCATTGTGTTCTAAAGATCCGTTGACCCTTTAGTGATATTTAACCAACCAACCATTTAGAATGGGAGGAAGTATTATTTCTGGTAAATTTCCACATTTCAAAGCCTGATAATATGAAATATTAACTACGTCAATGATAAGAAAGACTTTGAGGAAACATACAATTATTTATATTCTTATCAATTAATAGGTAATGGAATTTTACCAAAATTATTTTTTTTTTTAAATAAATACATACATTTAATTTTTAATTCTTTTGACCTTTTTGCATACCTATCTATAAAGATTATCGGACCGTTTGAAATATTAAAAAGCAAGGTTTTTTTTTTTAAATAACAGTTTTAATAAGTTATGTTGAGGAAGACCAAATTTTTGCATTTCGATTGTAACGTAAATTCTGAAGGACACAAGGTTTTCACATATTCAAAGCTCAAGACTATAATAAGCGAGGCCTATACTCTAAACATTTACAGACCAACATTTACCCGTACTACCTATCCTTTAAAGGATTTCTATAAATGAAGTATCAAATAAAAGTCAAGACAAACCTTTTTACTAAACGGAAAAATTTGTATGGTTGTTATTACGAGTCAGGCCACTTTTATAAAAGCGGGTCTTTTTGTGTTTTACTAAACAAAAAGAGAAGAGACACAAATTGTTCCAAATCAGAGCCATTTTTTTTTTTTTTTTTTTCATTTTAAATTATTTTTTTCCATAAAACTTACAACTAACTTAAAGCTAGACAAAAATTCATAAAAACTAGCCATCTAAAAAATACAATGGGCCGGCCAAAATGAAGATTTAAAACTGCGATATACGGCCGAATTCTTAAACGCAAAACTTGCGCAAGTTATGCTTAGAAGACAGTTTCAAAATGCTAACGTAAACATCCCTGCAAAGCAGATTGTCCCAAAATGTAGTAGATTTTTGCTTTCTTGCGCAAATGCAAATGCATTTGTGAAAATGTAAAAAATATCTTGCTTTTTGCATTTGCTTTGTATGAGTTTTGGTTTGCAAATTTGCGATTAGGAGTTCGGCCTACAACTGCGACTGCTACTAACAACAAAAGCAGCACTTACAAAGGTTTTTTTAACAATACAAATTCTATATACTACTGAGATACATCAGTTAAGTAGAAGACTTAGCACTATTTACTTTTAACTTGTTGAATTATTGATTCAAAATAGCTTTAAACGGCATTTAGTCCACAGAAATTGGGGTTTCGTTCCGGCCGTTAAAAGCTTTTTTGACTCAAAAGCAGTGCTCATATGAATTTGTTATTTGAGGCTAACTAATGTATTTTTAAAAAAGAAGAAGAAAAGTCTATGCTTTCAAATATGTATGTTTTTTAAAAGAGTCCTGTCATTAATAATAGTCATTTAGCTGTAACATTAAAATTTTCTTAGTTGTCTGTTGCATTTCTTGCGATACAAATAGAAAGTAGAGCTTTTAATTTTTAAGTAAAGCAACCTTTATACGATGTGCCTATGCAACGAATAGAAAAAAAAAGAATATTTGATGAAAATCCAGTCTCAGAACTCTGTCTATACATCAGGGTTTTAATTAAACATTTAATTAAATTAATTCAACTATTCATTAAAATTTTAGTTTATGATTGAAAAAGAAATTGGTGATTAATATTAGCAATTAAGAAAAATATATTATTCCTTTCATTCCTTTTTGTAATAAGTAATATTCAAAATTGAAATTACAGTTTTACAAAAATTTTATAATTAAAATTTTTTGAAAGAGTAATGGGTAATTAAAAATATTTTAAAAATGAATTAAGTCTTCCCACCTTTATAGAGAAATAAACAATTGAAAAAGAACATTTTCAAAAATCTGGTACTTCAAAAAGATTTTGTTAAACCTTTGTATGTATTTATAATTTTGAAACATTGATATGTTTTTTGAACATAAAAATTAAAAATAACAAAATTATAAAATATAATTAAAAGATGCATAAGAAAGAAGTATGAACTTAAAACAAGAGAGGATTGGGCTAGAACATTGAGTAGTAGTAGTAGTTGAAATGAGTTTGTTTTACAATGCACACAATGTACTGTTTTTAACATACCAAGTTGATCGAGATTTGGAAAAAATGGTGCCCGAACTACAAATGTGATATTTTTTGTTTGTTTAAGTACAAATAGTTTCAAGTTTCAAGATTTAATTTGTTTGTATAATTGGTAGTGTAGATGAAATTTAAAAAAAGTATTTAACAATAAAAATAAAGAAACATGTTAGTGCTGTTTTATACAAAAAAAAAACTTCTATTTTAAACTTATACAAAATTAATAAAAGTAAATTCTACTTACTATCAACACTGACGAATAATTCAGGTTTATCATCAATAGACACCATTGAGCGATAGTCCAATTTTGGTACTTGTGGCTTTTCCTTATTCAGCTTCGTTGTCGATTGTGTACCTTCAGAGGAATGGGGTCGCATAAATGTACCAATCGATGAACGCCTACAAAACATTTAAGTTCATTAGTAAAATATAATTCTTCGTTTCATTTATTTTTTTAACATTTATTACGAGGCTGAAAAAATATTTGTCTTAATATTTTATTTGGAGTTGAGAATACACTCATTGATCATTAATTCATTGGACACATTAACATTGTTTCAAATGCAACATAGATAAGGGAAACCTAGAGAATTGCAAGACAAAGTGTGCTAGTCAATAAAATAATAACAGTGTTAATAAGCAGAAAGAGAACATGATTAGGAGAAATTTTCTCAGCATAATTTGCTGCCTATATGTAATTTCTTTTTGTATGCATTTTGTTTTGTGTCAATATCGGAAGCTCTTCTGCAGAGTAACTGACCTGTCAAACATCGCATGTAATTAGAACCTGTATCAAGGTAGAGAAGACCAAAAATCCAAGCAGTTTGTTTGTTGTTCCTCGAACATTTTGTTCTGTTATATAATGTGCTAGTTTCGATCCAATTTCACAATCTAATACGCAAGTGACACTTACATATGTAAGTGTTCCATATGAGAAACTCAAGTGCACTTATTCACCTAAGTGAAACCGTGAATTTTAGAAATATGCTAGAGCAAAAATTTAATCTAATCATATATGAAATATTAGATACCATTCAGGTGGTGAGATAAATATCATAAGTACTATTTACTGCAGAGTTTTAAGTAACAAAACTATGTGTGTTGAATGAGTTACACGAACCTTCTAGACGTTCTATTTAGCTACACATACCCAAAGCAGACCACATGATGGATTTAGCTTGATATACAGAAACACTTTGCTCTCTTTTATTAAGATGATTAAAGAACTTTAAATTGAAACTAGAATGCGGAACAGGGGAGGGAGTGAAACTTGCACATAAATGTACATAATTGACGCCGCAATGTGTAATTTTTTTTTAATGTTTTTCAACATATAGCTTTCAGACAGGTAAGGATTAATTTCATAAATTTTACTATTGTAAGTGTAAGTGAACTTACAGTATAAATAATTTTACTGAGCGGACTACTTATAAACGATGAGCTTGCAGTTTTATTCAAATAAATAGATAACTTTGATAAAATCGAGTTCATTGTTGCAATCGATCATAGGCAATTCCTAATTTATCTCGGTCTACTGTTTTAGATTCGATTGAACACAATTAGGAACGATGGAACTCGATTGTTTCATGTTAAATGCTGGCACCCCTGGATTGTAAATAGTGAACGATTGCAAATAAAGGATTTTCCAATAGGGACGGGTTGATTTTGACAGCTCGTTACGGCCATATTGTTTCTTTTAATTTCTGTCAAAATATCGTCTTTTAATCAGTTACTAAAGACAAAACAGTTACAGCGTCCATACGCAGCGTCGTCGTGTGTTCGTTAATTTGGTTTTCTAGCAGTTTCAAGTTGATCCCAATTTTGGTCGAAAAATCATCTTTAGCGATGAGGCCCATTTTTGGATGAATGGGTACGTGAATAAGCAAAATTGCCGGATTTGGGAAGACACCAATCCACGCGAGATTCACGAGGTGCCAATGCATCCTAATAAAGTTACTGTTTAGTGTGGATTTTGGGCAGGAGGCTTCATCGGTCTTGTGGCCTGAATTGGATGATATAGACACCGAAGATATATGCTTTCAACAGGATGGCGCTACGTGCCACACAGCTCAAGACACAATCGATATTCTGCACGAACGGTTTCATGGCATGGTTATCTCGCGCCGAGGCGACGTGAATTGGCCACCAAGATCGTGTGATTTGACCCCTTTGGACTTTTTCTTGTGGGGCTTTCTTAAGTCGCAGGTCTATGCAAATAAGCAGCAAACCACCGCGGCCCTCAAAGCCAAATAATCGATGTCATCGGTCAAATTCAGCCTGATTTATGCACCAGTCATCAAAAACTGGACCTTTGGAATCCGCGCCACTTAGCGAAGCCGCGGCGGCCATTTGAACGATGTTATATTTCACACATAATGTCATTGACAGGGCTCTCAAATAAAGATAAAACCTTATTGATATCTCATATATCTACAACTTGTTTTTTTTTTAATTTGAAAATCGACCCGCCCTTAATGGAAAACCCTTTATAAGGCATGAATCAACCATCTTCAAATTTAATTGTACACAATTATATATACGCCTATGGCTTGAAATCTAATGCGAATTTATTATGTTCATTAGATAATACCAAAAGTTAGAACGAAAAGTGAACCAATACTTGAGTTGATTTTGACCTACACACAAAATTTACATTATTTAACATTTTAATTTAACAAGGGTATACATTTATATTAACAAGTACCAGTTGGAAAACAAAGCTATCAGTGAAATAATCAATTTTCATAAAACATAAAATAATAAAATGGTGCTACGAAGTTGGCTACGTGCAAAATTTTTTTACTGAATTTTACGAATTTATTTTTTTCTTAAATAACATGAAAATTAATTTAAATAATATTTTAAAAACAGGTTAAGATAACATTATAAAGTTTTGTAGATAGAAGGCAAATAATACCTTACAGTTATATAAGTCAAGTTTAAGCATTTTGGAAGGTAGAACAACAAAAAGTTTTTTTTTAATTGTATGTATTTACAAAACTTAAAATAACGTTTTGAACGAAAACTTGAAAAATTAAATCATTCCCTAAACATCGACAAAGGTTACACAAGGTTTTTTTTTTGTTTTTAATTTTAAAATTTAATTTGATATAAATTAATAAAAATAAAGAGTTTCTTTGTAAAATCGAACATAATTTATTAAATGACAGGAAAACAATAACTAAAACATTTTGATCCCTTACCCGGGGGTAACATGACCCTCAGAATGTGTCGAATGTGGAGTCAATGGAGGCACTGGCGAACCACCAGATTCTTCAGATGGCGTTTTTGAAAATAAATTGCCACCCAACTCAGATACCAAAGTAATGGGTGAGCTATTTATTTTGTTTTATGTTTTTTTTTAAATTTATTTATTTTTGTTTGTATGTTTTTTTTATTTTTAAATTTTTGAAGAAATAATAATAAATTATAAACATTGATTTTTTGATTTTAAATAAGTGTTTAAAGTGTTTTTGTTTAAATCAAAACAAGAATAAGGGAAATAGAGTGGTGTTGGTGGATTAAGTGTTTTCATGTGTGCAAGTTTTATTTTGAAATAATTTAATAGCCAAATCCCAGGGTGAGCATTTAAAATAAAAGAAAAAAATTTATTTTTTTTTCCAATTACTAAATTTTGCCAAAAATTTTCAAATTATTGCACAATCAAACAAAAGAACCAAATGAAAAAAAAACACAAAATAAAAAAAATTTTGACAGACTTACCTTGAGAATACTTTTGAAAAGACACTTTGATTTGAATCACCAGTGTTTGGAGCTGATTCAGTTTCAGTGGATTTGCCAATGCCACCCATGCCGCCAACATTTCCACCAGTTTCACCAGTAAGACCTTCTACCCAGGTAAGGGGATATGATAGTCTTTTAAGCATCTACAAATTGAAAAAAAAAAAAGAAATTAGCCTTAAATTAATAAAACAAAATAATATTCGAATCTACACTTAAAAATCTTTTCTGATAACAAATCGTTTAACCGGATATTAAAGTACCTATATCTACTATCGTGTTTACCCCATCTTTAAAATAAAAATAAAATAAATAATAAAATTGAAATTAGAAATGACTTCTTCTATTTCTTTTATATTCCAGTTTAGAACAACAATATATCCGGATGATTTTGTTATAAAATTCAAAATTTAAAGGCACCGGGATGAACACAGATCAAGGTTCATTACGCCCAATTTATTCACAGAAGTACAAAGCCAACCTAGTACCCAGTCTAGCTAGACCTGGTACCAGCTCTGATACTCGGTCCCAACGAAAAGTTAGTACATGAAAATTTCTTCACATCACTAGTACCGGACCTAAGTTAACAAAACGGTACTAGGACTGTATTTTGACATTTTTAAATATTATTTTGATATTAATTGAAAATATATAGTGATATTATTAAATAAAATGTCATTTTTAGAATACCTTTTCAGAATAATTAGCTCTCTGCAGTTTGCTCTCTGAGCGCAAGTTGCTGGTAGAATTTAGAGACCTACTTATGCAGTTTTAGGAAAACAAAAAGCATTCAGTTTTGCTTTGCATCAAAAGCAATTGAAGTTTTGGAATATTTCTATTCAATTAATGCAGTCTAGCGCTCGCGTCGGTAATTCTTTAATACAATCGTTGTCGGCATTGTGAAGCTACGATTGGAAAATCAACGTAAATGGTCAAAACGTTTACTCTCTGACGTCAAATTTTGTCCCAAAGTTGTCAAGGCTTGTGATCTTTAACACAGAACACAAACGTAAATGGATTGACACTCGCGTTGACATGAATTTTAGGGGGTCAACGCGTTGATTAATTTGTGAATCTGTGTATGTGTAATCACTCGGTCAACGCAGTTACGACGCATTGATATAATTCTCGTCAGCGGGTTAACTGTATCTCAACGTTGACACAGCATAATTCTTTACCGTAAGGTCAACGTAACCTGCGTTGACCTTCATCTCAATTTCAAAAATTTCCGATTTTGTAGAGGTTTTTTAATCCATCGGCATTGTAGCCATCCTTCAATGGAATTGGACATTTTATAGCTTGAAAGATAGATAACAAGCTATATTTTGTGGTATATAGGATATTTCATTTCAAATGTCATCCGAAAGACCCAAAATCGAGGAGTATAAAATAAATTTGTGATTTTTTAGAGGTTTTTTAATCCACCAAAATCGTAACCATCCTGCAATGGACAGTTTATGGCTTGAAATATACATAGGTAACAAACTATAATTTTCAATGGGCCCTATCGCGAACGACATTTCCCGGGAAATATTTCCCACGTTCGAAAAATTCGTATCGTGAATGGTGTTCGAAATTCCCCTCGGAATTTATTGCTATCGTGAACAATATTTCCATGGGAAATTTGTTGTAATTTCTCTGGAATTTTTCCGCATTTATTTTGGTGGAGAAATTAAGGCGAGACAGAGAAATTGAAACTTTTTTGATAAATAAACACAATTTTTTAATTTTATTATGGGACGAACTCAACAAATCAAAACCAAATAGAACTGCTGGTCAGTATTATGAAAAAGAATACAGATATAGAGACTGGATTTAATACCTACAGGGAAAAAGAAGATTTGGCAAAATTTGCCCGAAATGCATTTTCATTTGGATTACCTTCTTGCAACAAAAAACGAAAAATGCAAAACCAAGAAAAAGATCACTCCTGGAAGTTTATATTTTTCGAAAAAATAGAAATTTTCTTTCTTTGCTCTTCCGCGATTTGAATTTTGATCCATTCTGGACAAAGCTTTTCCTCGAAAATGTTAAGGAAGTTCGACAATACTTCCGAGAATGTTGACTGGGCAAGACCTACATCGTGGTCCTTGCCGACTCCTCTTTGGTACCCACCTTCAGCAAAAAAAAAAACGCAGCCATGCACTAAGCCTGACGATGTGTGGACAGTGTTTTCAGATAGAGGGATTTTGTTCTTCTGCGAAATTTAACACCTCGTTCAAATGGAAAAATCTAATTGGCAACATGAAAAAATTCAATTATTTTGTTTGTAAGGTATCGAAGAGGACAACTTTATGCAATTTTATACAATTCAGTTGAAATGAACGCACCCAATATTTCTTTCTTCACATGGATGAGGAATTTGTTTATGATATTTTGTTTTATTTTAAAGGGAATTTCTACTAAAATTTAATTTTTTTTAATTATGATCCTTTGATAACAATGCACACAATTCGAAATTGATCTCCGAAAATAATTTTGTTTTTTCAATGTTGGTAGTTTTTTCCCCGGGAAAAATTTATTTTGAGGGAAGTTCACGATAACTAGAAATATTTCTTGGGAATGAAATATTCCGTGGGAACTAAAATTCCCCGGGAGATTCCCGATAGGGCCCAATATCTCGATCCAAATGTCATCCAAAAGCCCTAAAAAGGCGGAGTAAAAAATTTAATCTTAAAATTTCGAATACACAAAATTTAAAAACAAAAAATAAAATGGAAATCAACAAAAGTAACAAAAAATGTATTTATTACGTACTAGCTACTAGTGAGGTTCTAGCTAATACCAAGTCCTAACTAGTACTCGGTACCAATTTGACAGGACTAGAACTTAGTGAAAGAAAGTGTGAAGAAATCACTTGGTACCGATTTAAGTACTAACATCTGGTATAATAACCATAGGCAACCGGGTCCCAACTAATACTAGGTACCAAATTAACAGGTTTAGGCCTTAGAACTTCTGTGAAGAAATGAGTTAATACTTATTTGAGTACTATCTTCAGGACTAGTACCGGTACTAGCGTTAGAACTCTGTGAAGAAATTGGCTCTTAGGGGGTTTAGGACTTATGTCATACGAACAAGACAAAACAACGACTTCAGAAGACCATATGATCGTTCTTGGCAAAACCCAATATAACTTTTAATCAATGTAAATCCGGCTTTAAGTATTAATCTAGATTAATCGAGTGAAAAATATGGTGCTAATGGTTGAGAAAGACCAGAAATTCAACACCTTGGCTGCTAATTAAGCTTCATCTTGAATTTCTAATTCTATTGTTACAAAAAACAATCGGTGACAATCAGCCACAAATGGTCTAAACTTGAAAAAAAAAACAATAATCAAGTATGTATGTAATAATCTTTGACGGCTTATTTAACTCTGATTTACGCTTTTAAAAAATCATATCGGATTTATTTTATAATTTCACTTAAAATGTCATCTAATGAATAAATACCACAGACTCTAACCACAATTGAAAGTATTAAACTGTTTTGTAAATAGATACTATTATTTAATAATATAATATGACAAATGACAAAATCAACTACATTTTACTGTAATATAAAATAAAGAAATCTTACCTTATTCTTCTTATCATTAGATTTATCAATATGACTCTGATTAAGTAATTGCTGTTGTCCTTGCATCTGTTGTGGTTCATTTTCATCAACGCTAAAACTAACACTGGATGTTTTTTTGCGACCACCAAACGATGGCATATCCAAATTGGATGCATTTGTTGTTGTTTCAGTAGCCTTTGTCGGTGAAATAGTTTTCGGTGGTACCCAGTCAGAACTTAATACAATATCAGCGTCACTATAGACGGATTTCTTTGGTATGGGTTGTACATTTGGAATAGGATCACGAATATCAATGCCAGAATCATAGCGGGTCTGCTTCGATAATTCTTCCAAGTGTTCCAAATCGATGGCAGCAATGCCACCAGCTAAGGTACCAATACCCGTTCCACCAACAACACCGCAAAGCGATGATGTGGCCGAATGGGGATCCTGAGCGCGTGCACTGTCAACTGTTGTATTTGACTCATTATCGGCTTCTTCGTCCGATGATCTTCGGGATATAGATATAGAAAATCTAGATGATTTTTTGTCGATTGGATGGGTTTTTTTTTTTTTTTATTTGGTGTGAAGGTGTGGTGGTGGAGTGGTTTGTGTGTTTGTGTGTATGCGCAAGGAAGTAATATTGATTTTGAAATAATTAAGGGAAATGAGGATGGTTTGGTTGGTGATAATAATGCAAAGTTGAAAAGGGAATGTGAAGAGGGTTTGAGAGGAAGATGAAAAATAAACAAAAAATTATTAATAACTTTAACATATAAATTATTAAAACATTGTTTAGTATTTTCTTTTTTATGTATTTGCATTCCAGGACGACTTACATACATTAAGTTTATTGCATTGGCAGTTTTTAATACTACATAATATCATGCAGATTAGAAGATTTATCTGAGTACAAATTGCATAAAATTTATCAGATATAAACTATCCAACGTCGTTTTAGCAATAGCTACCTCTGTAATATAAATAAATTAAAGGTAGAAAGAGAGAGTGAGAGTGAGATAGAGAGAGAAACAGACAGACGAAGAAATAAGAATATAAAAGAGAAAGGATAGAAACTATAGTTTTCCAAAACACAATGCGTTAAGAAGACAATTTTTCCGCTGTCCGGCGGGCGGCGGTCTCCGATAAGAAATAGTGTTTCGAGATTAAAAGACGAGGATTCAAAAAGAGCGTTAGGTGGATAATGGATATGCTTTGCATATAGGTTAGGTTGAAGTGGTTGTCGGCGGAGAACCCACACACTCAGACCAATTATTGGCCCATTGTGATACCATATGGATCTGGGAAAGGTTTTCCTTACTCAATTCTCAATTAAATCATTTTGAGCTTCTTATGAAGCGTGCAAGATTACTTATAGAAGTATTTGCTAGATCACTCGTATCGGTGTAGTAGAAGTCTCCCAGATGGAGTCTACGTCTCTGTGATAGAGCAGGACAGGTACAAAGAAGGTGAAGAATTATTTCCTCCTCTTCCTCTTCCTCATACATGCAGCTTCTGCAGAAGTCATTTAAGTAGACGCCTAGTCGCCTGGCGTGCCTACCTATTAGACAGTGTCCGCTAATGTGAAATCTGCTTAAAGATATCAATTGCTTAGAGCGTTTCAGATCCAGCATTGGCCAGATTTGTTTTGTCGCCACGCAAGTAGTGAGGTTGTTCCACCTAAGGTTTGTGTTCTTTATAGCATCTTGCTTTAGCATATGTTTAAATGTAGCGAAAGGTATACCAATAGTTGTCTTATCTAGTAGTAAAGGTACTGTTGTTTCACTTTTAGCGAGATCATAAGCATATAAATGTGTAACCATTTATCAGAAAGAATTATACACATACGTTATTGTTTTCTTCATTTATATTGTAACGAAATAAGGATACGCCGGATACGTATTGGAATTCCTTTCAAACAAATACCTCGGTAAGGCTTCTCAATAAGACTACAAACTGCCCTTTTATAAATTTTTTCGAAATTATCTCCTCGTCTACATTCGCGTATTAATACATATTTTCATTGTTTGAATTTCACCTAAAATGTATGTCCAAGAAAAAAAAAAACTTAACAACGGTTAAGTTGACAAAACGCGTGAAAAAATATACATATATAATAATTGAAGAATTATTCTGTGTATAATTCGATTTTATAATACCAGAGTCTTTTGGGACCATTCCAAGAGCAACCAACGTGCGTCAGTTTCGGTTGAAATGGACCAATAATCTTCTTCAATAGAATATGCATCTTCCAAAGGTTCTTGGTGACCATCATCTAAATTTAGCATTAGCGCTTTTGGAGATTATACAAAATCTTACGAGTTTTTTGCACAAATGTTGGCTCAAAATTAACAGCCTGATACTAAGGTGATACTACTTAACAATTTAAAGCACTTTACTAAATTGTTCTTAGTTTTTTTTTTTAATATTTTTAACTATTTTCTTTTCCAGATGAATACACTTAAATTAGTCACATTTCACCAAAATAGTAAGCAAACATACCAAATATTAAAATAAAATAATTATTTTTATTAATTTCTTTACTAAAAAGTTATATTAAAATTAAAAAAAAAAAAAAAACAGTATTAATAACAAATAAATTTTATAGATACAAATAAATTTGTTTTAATCACAATTACATATATTTAAACATACCACGTTTGGTACCTGTCAAACTTTGAAAGAAGGAGAAAATACTATCAGAGAGATGAAAAACTTGGTAAAAAGTTAACAAACGCACTGAACTGCTTTTTGCATAAAATGTCACTTTTATGTACAAGACGGTTAAATGGTGAATCATGTAATTTTTAAATTGTAACATTTGGATATACTATAGAACCACCGATTGGGACACCTCGAGTTCGGCCTTAGGTAATTTGCAATTAAGATGGCGATTACCAAAATGATTTTTTTTGTATATTCTTAGCCAACGTCAAGTGGCAGCTGTGTATTTCGACAGTTTTTACACTCCTTGCACACAGAAATTTGCAAGTTATCCAATGGAGGGGAAATTATTAGCTCTCCCATTGTGCTCTCTCGTTGCAACTTTTTTCAGTTAACAAACAGGATTTTTAGTCAATTTGTGAAAATTTATGCAATTTTGGAAGAAATTTCACGTTACCAAATAAAAATACTATTTTAACATTTTTAATTGCAAAAGTGACATTTGAAGTAAGATAAAATAGGCATTTGGTGATTTTAACTTTAATAAAATATTAAAAAAAATACTACAATGCTAACAAGTTTAAAATTTGAAAAATTCTCTTTTTGACCTATCATAATTAAAATTCTTGTTGTTTCTCCGTTGTTTCTCCGTCTCCATTTCAGTTTAAGAAGCTAGATTTCACTCAAAAAAAAAAAAAAAACTTCTCCTATCTTCACTTAAATCTACCTAACTGCCACACAGGGTTATGTTTGGACAACTCTGTTTAATATTTCAAGTAAAATTAACCTTTCTTACTTGCTTAAACCTATAGTTATAGATCTAAATTGATGGT
Organism: Epistrophe eligans; assembly: GCA_951394125.1. Classification (NCBI taxonomy): domain Eukaryota; kingdom Metazoa; phylum Arthropoda; class Insecta; order Diptera; family Syrphidae; genus Epistrophe; species Epistrophe eligans. Next base: position 88,964,699 of record OX596028.1, on the reverse strand, counting down.
AGATGACTAAAATTATTTCTAAGTGGATCACAGTTTGTAATTTAAAATTATTGAAACTTTTTTTTTTTTTAAGTGATTAACAATTAACGATCATTCTCAAGAGGCCTGAGATTCGGCTAAAGTCTCTGGGCTTGAACAGAAGCACGAGTTTCATTATCATTTTTTGTATTATTTTAATTAATTATTATTGTAATTCATGACCCTATTTAAAAATACAGTAGATTTTACAAATGACGTAGAACATTTATAATGTTTCTTCGGTTTTGATATTTGTAAATCAAACTGAATTAGAATTTGTATGAACATGCACTACAACGCTATAAGTATTACTGAAGAATCGGAATAATAGCGTTTCATAGTGACGATTTGCGCTGCTTTCTGTGAAGTTATTTATTTGTTTTTATTTTTTAAGTCACGGGCTTAATTAAAAAAAAAAAAAAGAAGTTCTAAAGGAAACAATGGAAATTGAAAAATTGTATTCAATGTCAGGGGTTAATAAAAAGATTGAAAAAACTTTACAAGCCCATTTAAAAAAATACCTAATCGTAAAAACAAATTCCAAAAAAATATATTGCCGAGGAAAATATGATAATTAATATTATGTTCTACCTTTAATTTAATTGAATATCATTACCAGTGCTATAGAGCATTTTCAGAGATATCATGAATACGAAAAATTTCCTATTTTCCCACAAACAATTTTGTTTGCCTAATGTTGTGTTTAGCCATCTTTTGAGGAGAGCTTTTTCTGGACCCTATTTTCATTATTCATGGATTTACTAAAAATGGAATTTCACATAAGACAAACAAACAAACAGAAAAAAAAATAAATTATTTTTTTTTTAACATAATAAAGTATAGTCATTTGATTTAGTACTACAAATACAAGATTTCTAGTTTTAGAACAAATTTTATTTTGGCGAAAACTTATGACAAAATTTTTAATGAACAAGAAATTGAAGGTTTAAACAAAAAATTGTTCACGACATTCTGAAGAAATGGGGTTTCATTTAAGATGTCCTTATTTTTCTAGTTTCTAGTTCTAGGATAGTTTTTTCTACCCACAATTTGCAAAGGAAATTCAAAAAATAAATTTAAATTCTGTCGTTTTTCTACTAAAAAATTAAAGACAGACGGCTTTTAACCATGTCCTTAAGACAGATTAGGTTAAAACATACAAATGTACACATCCTTTATTATGACAATAAATCTATTTTGAATTGAATTAAAAAAAATGGAAAGATTTTAAACAATTTCTTTATCTTATTTGCATGAAAATAAAATTTTTCTGATACTACCATGTTATAGCTCGTCATTATTTACACTCGTAGGCCAAAATTTCGAATTCCAAGAAAATATATACATATTTACATTTATTTTTTACAAATGGTATAACGAAATTATCACAACATAAATCTTCTAAGGTAAGTCAAGTGTTTTTCTTTGCAATCTTAACGATCAGCAAACAAAAATTTATATTCATGGTTAAAAATTTTTTTGTATCTATGTACATTGTCTTCGAAATTATATTGATGGACTTTAAAGAATTTTGATTTCCCTCTTATTATATGCTTTTTTAACCTTAACGTCGAAAAATAAATACAATAGTTTTTTTTTGAAATACTTTGCTACTACCTTATTACTACTGTGATCTCGATGATGATCTCTTATTTATTTAAAATACTTATATACTCTTATTTATTTAAAATACTGAATCACTTAAACTCACACCCCTATTACAATTGTGAATATTATCAATTGATAGTTGATAAAAATTGAAAATCGATATTTAACAATTTAATTAAATGAAAGTTTATATAGTTGAGAATAGTGCAGACCGGTTTCAATTACAGAAAAAATAAAAAAAAATTGTTGATCAGTTTTTTTTAATAAATTGAGTTTTATTGTACCAAATTTTAATATTATTTATCAATTGATAATTGACAATCGTAATAGGGATGTTAGTTTCAAGTTTTTTTAGTTGAAATTTAATTAAATATATATCTCAAGAATGAAGGAACTAATTTTGATGAAGTTTAAAATGTTTATAGATTTAAGTATTAGAAAGCCATTAAAATAATGTGCGTGTCACAAATTACAAGCAGCTCTGTTCTGCTATCCGATCCGATCGAATTTTTCGATTCACGTGAATTGTTCAATTAATTTGTCACAAATTATTCTCTAAACTCTTCAATCTTTTGAGTTCAAAGCTCTACCAATAATTATTTTTGAAGTTCTCGGAGAGAATTTTATTTTTAAAATTTAGTTTTTATCGCAATTTATATGCTTTTTGAAATATTCGTTTTCCTCAGAATGCGAAAATTCATGTGAATGTTTAGCAGAATAGGGCTGAATGATAGAAAACACACGATAAGTTTTATATTAAAAATTGCCTCATGAATTAGTAACTAGGATTAATGTATAAATCATTTGCGAATATGTACACTTTCAGGGAATCTCTCCAAACTATTCATACAAAATCTTTTCTTTTTAAATAATTTAAAGCCATCGATTTGAAAAGTCGGGTAAAGGTCGTTGAAAAGTGACACCCTGGGGGCTGAGGGAAATGCATAGAACTAATATTAGGGCCTTTATTTTGTTCCACTTAGAATACAATCACTTCAATAAAATGTAAAGAAAACAATTACATAGTAATAATTAAATTTTGTTATCGAAATTTTTCTTTAAAAAAAAAAAGGAATTTTAAATCAGTAATGAAAATTCCAAATTCTTCATCATAACACCCTCAACATACAACATGTTTAAATTAATTAATATTTAAAATTAATAACTACTGGATAAGTACCTTCATGCAGAAATTTTTGATAAATTAATCATTCAATAAAAAATAAAAAAAAGTAAACAAAAAATATGACAAATGAGTTAGTTTTTTGTATGCTATTTTTTTTTAGTGTGAATAATGGTTCTACTTATGTAAATATGAATTGAAGCTACTCTTTACCTGTCCTTACTGGGAATGGCCCAGTGATGATCCAAAAGACTCTTTCGTCTCTCTTCAAGTGTAGTACGTTTGTCGGTTATTGATAATTTTTTCTTATCGTCAGTATCATCACTTTCAGCTCCCGACTTTGATTCAGTCTTTGACGTTTCTTTGGCTTCAGCATCTTTATCATCCTTCTATACAAAAAAAAAACAAAAAAAAAACATTCATTATTATCTTGTCTCTGAATATCGACTAACTCACATCTACCGGTGTAACACGCTCCCTATCGAATGCTTTGGGGAATGCATCACCATCACGACCAGATCCAGAACAAATCGATTCTTGATCATCACAAGTCTCAACCGAACCTACACCTTGTTTAAAAAATAATTCATCATCATCTTTGACTATCAATAATAAATGTTCATTACGAGTAAAATATGTACCTTCTAAATGACTAGACGATGTTGGTTGTTGCTGCTCCAACACCGATTTTGGATAGTAGATTTCAACTTTTTCTGTAGTATTTGCTTCTCCACCAGCGACACGCATATGAGCGATATCATGAAAGATAGCAGCATTGACAACCAACTCCATAGGAGCAATAACACCATAGCTTTCGGGTCCATGTTCAATAACAAGTGTATCAGATACATTTGGATCAAACATTACTGCATTGGGTGTAACCAAGAGCACACCACCGACAACACCCTGGCCATCGGTAATGTGACGCACATTGATCTTTAGGAAACGTTGAGTTATAACTGGATCGTCACCAGATACTTCGGAGCCATTTTTCGGTGAGATGCGTTCAATATGTCCAGGTTTTGGGGATCCTGGTCGAAGGCCATCGAGAATATCTATAAAAAAAAATTAAATACAAAAATATTAAACACCAATTTAATGTTATTATTACATTATTAGAAATGAAGGTCGATGGTTTGTTATAATTTTTTTTCTCGCATCAACATTTTTAAGTTGTCAAAATTAAATTAAAATTCTAAACTCAATTCGATAAGATAGTCGTTGTCACAATAAACAAAAAAAAAACAACAATATATGATGTACATATGTATTTCAAAGAACACGCGCTAAATTGCATAAGTGTCTCAGAATAACAAAACAAATTATCACTACAATCACAGGTGATAATTTATTACTAAGAAGAGTGCTTCATTAATTTTTGTCGCTTAATTTGAGAGTTTTGATTTATTGGAATAACAAAAGAATTTCAAAAAAAAACAACGAAGAATATAAATCTTTCGGTGCAGGTAATGAAAGATTTTATTAATTTTTTATGATAATAAAATTTCAATAAAAATTGGATTTATAAGTAAATTTGATTAATTTGCCAATTCTTGCAAACTAAAATTCCACATATAAATTTGGTACATATACATACAGCCCTATTCTGCTTAAAGTTCACGCGTGAATTTTCGTATTCTGCTATCCGTCAGAGGAAAACGAATGTTCCAAAAAAGGATATAAGTTGCGATAAAAATAAAATTTTAACAATTAGATTCTCTCAAGATAAATGAAAGGTTATGACAACCCTTATATTTACTATTATGTGGTTATGGGTTTACTTCTACACAAAAACACCGAAAAGTTTAAAGTTTTAAGCCGTTAACATTTAAATTTACGTTTTTTCTGTTTTCGTTACATACATATCGGGTTTTCCAATAGGGATCTGACAACTTTGAATTTAATTTGTGAACGCACCCTTTCACTAATCATCGAACTGTCATTGTCAATTTATTCAGTATCAGTAAACTCAACATTTTCATCATGGTAAAGTAAACGAAGAAGCAACGTCAGCAAATTGTAAAAAAAAATTACCGAAATTCGGAGTCGGTGACCGCAACTTTAAGAGCGTTAACTCCAATTTTCGGTCGTAAATGACAAAGCTCATTTTTGGCTCAATGGGTTCGTCAATAAGCAAAATATGCGTTATTAGTCGGGTGAAAATCTACATTTGCTTCATGAATCACCACTTCATCCACAAAAAATAACTGTTTGGTGCGGTTTGCATGCCGGCGGCGTGTTTGGGCCATATTTTTTCGTCGACGATAACGATCGTCACGTTACTGTGAATGGGCAGCGTCATCGCGCCATGTTTACCGATTATTTTTGGTCCGAATTGGAAGATATGGACTTGGACGACATGTGGTCTCAACAGGATGGTGCCACAAGCCATACAGCATACCTTACAATCGATTTATTGAAGAGTAAGTTTGATGAGCGTGTTATCTCAAGAAATGGGCCAGTCGATTGGCCGCCTCGTTCGTGCGATTTAATACCTCTAGACTATTTTCTTTGGGGCTACGTTAAGTCATTGGTTTATGCCAACAAGCCGACGACGTTAGAAGAGCTCAGAGCCAACATTAAACGCGAAATAGAGGCCGTTCCGGTACGAAATGTGTAACCGAGTCATCGAAAATTTGGTCCAACAGATCGACCGCTGCAAACGTGCCCGCGGTGGCCATATAAACAAGGTGGAGTTCCATTCATAAATGTTTTGATTGTACTTCAAGCCAATAATAAAGTTTTTGAAATATCTCAAATGATTTGCGTTTTATTTAAAAAAAAAAAAGTTGTCAAGTCCTTATTAGAAAACCCTTTATTATGTATGAAACGTACGTTAAGACAGGACTGAACAAATTTAATTGAGATGAAGATACTTCTAATTAAACAACATTGATAAAATTCTGTACTTTAAGTCTAAACAAAAGTTTGATATTTACTCACTATTCCGAGTTTTTGTGTGTTTTATTTTGCACTATCTAACAAATTAATATTTACATACCTAATTCAAAAGTAGTTTTCTCTGCAAAATTCTTATTCACTTAAAAAAGATTATAGATACATATGTAAATACTCAAATATTTCTGTTGTCGATATTATCACCTTATACCTATCTGGCTTCAAAGTTCTATTTTTTATTCTTAATACATAAATGCAGGTAGAAGAGTAGGTATTTACCTGCTACAAGTGAAAAACAAGGAAAGGAATCAATTTCATAGTCAAAATCAATATCTGTCCGAAGACATCGAAGACAATGATAAGCAATTAAAATTATAAAGTGTCATAAACCTATTAAGAACGGCATTGATAATGCCAAGTAGATTATTGTGATTAACTTTTAAAATAAAATATTCTGACATTTCTTGTCTTGTTATTTTATACTAAGTAGATTTCGCATTACGATTGTTTTATTTTTTAATTAAAAAATTAATTTATAACTTAAAATGCGAAGTCAATTCAGAGATCTGTATGAATAATTGTATGCAGGTAATCTAGAGTGCCAAAAATCTTGTTCAGGGCAATTTGATGATTTTTTCAGACAACACGTTGGTATCTAGTTCTTATTTAAGCTTAATCTGACATATATATACAGTACATATACAAATAAGTAGTGGATATACCTACTAGACAGACAAAATGACTGTAATTCTGTCCTAATTAAAATGGCAGAAAATATATTTTTCTCATGGCAATTAATCGCTGACACTAAGGATTGCAAAACAATATGAAAGTAAACTAACTTAAAACTGTAAAAACATTAAAGATCTAAAACGTGAGCAATAAGTTTAAATCACTTCAAAAATTAATACAATACAAAAATACTTCACGTTTACTGGTATTCACATTATCCACAGTTCATTAGGGTGTCCATTATTTATCATTAATTTTATTTGTTTAAATAAGACAAAACTTTATGGTAAAATGAGTGGAAGTGATTAAAAATTACAATTTGCTTTTAAAAAAATGCTAACCAATATAAATTTTCCCATAACATTTTGATCAACAGTTGAGGCAGTCCAAATTCAGGCATATATAGCAATTTAGTTGTCCGAATTAGATGTTCGATGAAAAGTTTCATTAATTCTCTAATCCTGAAAATTTTGGACTTAAAAATAAAATAGTCCAAAAATTATGTAAATAGATTTTGACTTCACTTAAGTCCACTTTCGGACCTGGCAAAAACACATTTAATTAGAATCTACCTCCTTTTTTTTCAATAGTCATACATAGGTTTTGGTTTTTGTAGGAAAGACCACACCTAGGATAAGTGGGTACATAAGGATTGATTATTGGACTCCACTTACATATATGTCTGTATAAAAGAATACTCGTATTTAAATAAATAGTTTGTTCACCAGCAGCTGTAAGGACTTAGTATCAGGTGGGTGTGCTGACTTACATACATACTTGTCTAACCTCTTTGTCATTCTTCAATATTATAATAGTATGCCTTCTTATTTTACTTTAGATTACACTTACTATCCAAGATGGAGGACGACCTCAACCAACAAGCGCCCCCAGCCAGCTTCCATTCCCTATTTAGCTTCCCTGTATGCAATCTTTGAAATAACTTTTCAAACTTCAGTGAATTTGTAGTCAAAACAACTTTTACATAAGTACATAAAGATCTACTGTATGAGTCTGCCGCTTCCCATCTTCAATGTAACAAGGTAACCCAACTTTAGTGTTCTTCAAACGGAATTACTGGCAATAATAAAAGCATACAAAATATTCAAACGAGAACATAACCGCAATATCACTTTTCTGCAGCCAGGATGATTGGATTCTGTAGACGACATCGCCAAATAGGAGATCATGCGATAAAGCTAGACATATTTCTCTTTACTTTTTTTTATCGAAGTGGTGAATGGACCAACAAGCAAAGGAAATAAATTTCCTGTTGTTAATTGTTTATTGTTTGTTTTTCTTTTTTAATGAATAGAAGCTCTTATTAAATAAGAGCTTTTAAATTTCCTGTGCTATATCGACTGATGAAATTTTACTAGAAAACTAATTCAAAAATATTTCGTCTCAGTGATCTCAATTAAAAGTTTAAATACATAAGTACCTATGTACATATATATACTCATACTTGCGGCCCAGCGGCACACGGTATTTCATGCCTTTACATATTCACAATAAAGTTCAAAACAGTTCAGAATGACTTAGTTTGGAATTTACTGTCACATACTTGTGCTTATGGAAAACTCTGACTTGTTTGGTGTCTCCATTTCTAAGCTATTTGTACAAGCCAAGCAACTGTTAACACAAAATTAAAAAAGGCAGTTAGCTGAAAGATTTCCTCACTATTGCTGCGGCTTTAAGAAAAATATATACATTATAATTAAGAATAATTATGTAGGTATTGTATTGTGTTGTTAGAACCAAAGTAAGCATACCAATGTATAAAAATCTAGATTTATGTTTACCTATGTATGTATATTATATTTAATGCTAGTATGTTCCACTGAATCGAATTTGGATAAATCGTAGCTTTGCAATGAATTCAAGAGACGTGTGACATAAAACATCCCAAATTAGTGCCACCGGTTTGAATGTTTTGCGTCACAATTTAAAAAAAAAAAATACCAGGTAGGTACAAGACGTTTGGGCATCTTATCACAGCAGCCTCAAATATTTAAATAAATCTTTGTTTACCAACAAAAATTATTATTATTATTGCAAAAGCAAACATAAATAAACCATAAAAAAAGAAGAAAAAAACACGGTACGTGTACGCTGAAGCACTTGGTGAAGCGCAAAAAAACCTCTACGTTGTCGAACTCGAATAAAATTGTTTGAATAAAAATAAAATTATGAACAAAACTAATGATCTAGATAGAACCACTTGAATTAACAATAATAAAAGTGAATGTTTGAAAACAAATAAAATAATACATTTCAATACATTTATGCACATACCTCCATCTCTCCAAAATACAGCAGTATGCATATTTAATTCTAGATTAGATCCGTTTTTATTTTGCGAAATTGGGCTAATAACACAATGAATTATTAAAAAAATTCACAATATTCCATTCAATAAATAGATAGATCCAAATATAATGTTCAATTATGGATTTTTTCACTATTTTATTCAAATATTTTGTTCAAACAAATATGAATTAAATCCCACAATGAAAATTTACAGATATCAGCACTCAGCAACGCAATGAATGACAATTCACAATTTTTATTATTTTTGACAGCAACGGCATGTTTTTTTTTATTATTTCTATTTTACTTCCAGCTGGGTTATTTAAACAAGGGTAGAAAAGAGATAGATATAGGTAGAGGTGTTGCTGGAAAGACGATGCCAACTGGAATGGAATTGAAGAAAAGAGCTTTTTTCTACAGGGATGATGTAAGCATACAGAATAAATCAAAGTCAGAGTTGTGCATGAGGAATATTTTGAAATAAAAGATTGAAGTTCGAAGATTTTAATGAGCTTTTTATTTAATTTAGACTGCTTTTAGACGACTGGAATTTTTTATGGCGTTTCTCTTTTGAGTTTCTTTCCGATTGCAACATCCATTTTAACGCTGCAAATTTTAATAGCTGCGATTTTTATTAAATGAGAAGGAAATGTCTCTTTACACTCTTTACTCCGCCTATGTGTCAAACAATAGGAAAAAGCACAAAGAAGAAAGAGCTATAACTCTGCAATTATTTCAACCTCTGCAACTTTGCTTACCCCGGCCACTGAATAGGTCCCCCGCCAACATGCTTAAAAATTGCATTGTTTAAAAGCAGTCTTAGCAATCTTAGAAATCTGAAAGTAAAGGTTCCCCCAAACTAACGCCAATCTGTCGTGGCGGCGACGAAAACAATAATAAAAATGTGTTGTTTTCATTGACAACCACTTGTTGTTATTATTGGGCGGGTTCAATGAATTACATCTGTCATCTGAATTTTCAGAATTCTGAATTTATGCCGTTGAACGCAAAAAACATCTGAAATTTCAATCAAAAATCATTTTGTCAAATTCTTGCATTTACTTATAGGATTTGCATTGAATCGAAATAAAATAAAACTTTCATTATATTCGTAAATTAAGCATTCATTATGAGGATGATATTATATGAAAAATGTAACTAAATCAGCAAACGATTTTATAAATTTCCTTTAAAGTGTTTGCATAGAATACCATAAATTACTTAGTTTTGTTTTTCAAATATTTTTATTGAGATGTATGACCAACAAAATAATACAAAACTATCCAAATTTCAATATAAAGAAGATTTTTGGAAAAACTTCCTAAACAATATTCATTGAAATAAATATTTAATTTACATGACCAAAACATATAAAAAACACCAACCACAGTGAAAATTATAAAGTTCAACTTTATGCGTAGTACTTCAGCTGCTTTGGCATATCCCCACCCCAAACAACTTTCATCTGAATTTTCAGATGAGAATTTCTTGTCTGAAAATTCAGATGAAACGTAACTAAACGTAACTAAAAGTCACTAAAAGTCATCTAACTTTTTATGACAGCTGGCGAATCAGAAGCTCTAAAAATTCAGAATTCTGAAAATTCAGATGACAGACGTAATGGATTGAACGCCCCCATTGTTTTCGTTGTCCCAACGACAGTTTCGTGTAAGTTTAGGGGAGCCTTAATTCCTCAGTGAGCATCCATACTTTTGCTGTCAAAAAGTTGAGACTTATATTATTTGGATACGCTTGCTCAATTATATTTTGTCGCAGTTAATCAATTTATAAAAAAGAGATGGAGGTGCTTCTGACTTCGAGCAGAGAAGTCTTGTTCAGGTTTTTTCTTCTCCCCGTCCTCAGTGAAGCTGACAGAAGTTTGCTAAGTGAGATCTTAGAAAGACAGAAACGTGAACTGGCTAAATATAAATAGGATTCCTCAGCCAAATTTCTCAGTTTTTATGTCAAATACTGAGAAGAACAAATTTTGGATTCACCTGCTCAACTTTTTTAGGAGCAAAATTAGTGAGGACTCTGAAATATATAATTGGACTAAATGTATTTGCTACCAGACCGAAGAAAGATTTTTTTTTTAAATGCAAGTTAAAATTTAATAATATTTAACTAATCAATAAGCTAAACTTTAATTAAAAGGAGAGATTTTTAATCTTTGCCAAGAATTGAACGGCTCTTACTAAAACTGAAATAATGAAATGTAATAAGTGGTGTGTTCATTTAAAGAGACTGAATTAAATGTTTATTTTTTTTAAGTGTACGCATCTATGCCTGCGGTATAGGGTAAACTAAAAACGTGGACATTTCTGTAGCATATTATTTGTTTTTTTTTTTTTTCGTCCAATTCTTTATGGATTTGCAAGTAGAATCGGTATCGGAAATAGGTTTGGAGTCGAATTTAAAGTAGAACCGAATTACATAGTTGGCCATCAGCCTTTTTTAAAATCCAAGTTTAAACTTTTCTTGTAAATAATCTCAAATTGTATGAAAGAAACTTGAAGTAGCTGTTATCTACTCTAAAAATAGCTTAATTGTAGATAAAGCGTTGAACACTTTTTTGTAGAACAATTAATTTCAGCAGACAGACGGCATTAGCCATGCTTGTTATTCTTTTTTGCTATTCTCATTCTGTTATTGTTCAATGCAAAATTAAGAAAGAAAATTCTAATCCTAATCCTTATTATAATTTTTAATTTCCTAATTATAATTTTTAATTTATTATATATTTATGTATCTTTTATGGAAAACGAAAATTGCGATTAATTCAATAATATGTCACATACGTCAAAGTTAAGACAACCGATTCTGTTGTTATACTTGGAGATAATGAGATCTTTCTCACTCAGAAGGTGAGCAAGCGAATACAAGATTTTTTTCCCAAGAGTTTTGATAGGAGAAACTGAGATTGCTGAGATCTCCGAGATCTCATTTTCCTGAACTATTAAAAATGTTTATTTATTAATTAGACGACGCGACGACGGTCTTAAGTTAGGTACAACAAGGTTCAAGTTCGAGTCCCAGATGGGCATAAAAGTTTTTCAATTAAAATTGAACAATGACCAAGCATCACAGAAAAAGGAGTTTGATAATCGGCCTGGCAGTCGTGAAATAGTTATAACTCCAGCCTATAAAAATCATGGTGGTATCTCATCTAAAGTGTTGTTGTTTCATTCAATAAAACCTTCAATATTAATATGATGGTGCGAAAGCTTGGCAGCCTAAATGCAAGTGTGTTATCACACAAAAAAAAAACTCTTGAAAATAATTATATTCTGTACCATATTTGTAACACAATTTGTCTTCCTAAAACACCTCGAAATTCAGTTTAACATTTTAGAAATGTCATATCTTGCTAGTGTGTGTGTGCAAATCGGTGTAAAATCTTTCTTAAATCTTGATAAATATGCAAATTGATAGAAAAATTTCTAAACAGGATCGTTTCTTTGGTTGAGTTACTTACTTGAGTTACTTTCCACTTTGGAACGATCAAATTCAAAAATATGGATTATACATATGTCAAACAAAATGTGTTATGTGTAGGTTTGAGCCAGTCCAGTTCTGGCTTTAGACATGGGTAACTCAGCCATAACTCGTGCGTTGATACCACTAACTGAAACGTAGTTTATAGCCACATTGATGTAATCGACTGCTACTGCTAATATGTATGTCTGGTCTGCTGTATATGCCTGTCAATAGTAGGTACCTACATACATATATGCCTGTTAGACAACTTTTTTTGTTGCAAGAAATTTCACAAACATTTATTTTTGTTCTTATGGGTTTTGAGTTTTGACAGCAAATTGGTAAATTTTTTGCGGATTTGCACATTACCAAACCTACTATTTCGTGTCATGTCAAAAATGTGGGAAAAAGTAATGTCATGTCATGTCATGTTATATCCTGACGTCTTTTTTTAAATTAAACAAAACGTCGAGAAAGCGCTGACAATATAGGGGATATGCTAAATACTATAAGAAACAACACTATCGATATTGATGAGCTTAATTGACGTTGTAGCTAAATGCATACGAAATTCCAAAAACAAGATTTATAGAAATAAGTAATTTTCGGAATTTATACTTTTCTAAAAAACTTAAATACTACAACCATCTTATTTTAAGAATTCGACCAAAAATTAATAGGTACGAATAGTAGTATGTGTTTAATCTCGTAAAAATATTACGAATACAATAGGCACCTTACCCAGCTATTTACCTAACATTTTAAGTTTGAAAATAATTTTTTTTCAAAAACTATTTATTCAAACAACTATTAAATTATATTAAAAATAAATTAAGTACTTTTAAGCTAGGTATAAAAAAAAACATAAAATGGAAAATAAAAATAACAGTTTCCACAGTAACAGTAAGCTTTGGGCGCAAATATTGCAACTCCAAAAACCACAACCCATAAGATAAGTTATGTTTTGGGTTCCGGCTTCACACACGTCGTACATAGGAACTCAAATAAAATTCAACAAAAATTTTAACACATATATGGACCCACTATCGTTATGATTTAGAAAACAGTAATATAAAACATACCTTTCTCTTCATTGGCCATAGAATCTTCTGTTGATAATTTTCTCTCCACTGGGCTAGATTTACCGGAAACACTTGATCCCTTTTCATCTCCAGTGCCCGAGCCAATCGATATGTCATCTTTAGCATTTTTATCTGGCACCAATAATTGCTGTCCTGGATATACAAATGAACTATTCAAACGATTTAAATGTGTCAATTCAGAAGGCGTTGTGTCAAAACGAGCAGCAACTGATGTCAATGTGTCACGATTGCCAACCGTATATGTAACTGTTGGTATAGATGGTAGCGATGATTTTTTTCGTTCATCTGAAATAAAAATATTGATGAAGTTAATTAAAAAAAATTAAAAAAAAAAAAAACATATCAATAAAAATTGTCTTTTTCCTTAATGAATAATTGACAATAATGAACCTTTTATGGTCTGTTCAAAACGAACAAATTCATCGAATGCAAAAGTGATGTCATTATCTTTATAAACATCGTTTTTGTAAACAAATACAAGAAATTCAAAATGTTTTTGATGCCGATAGATTTCAACGTTTTCCATATTGTTTTTATAAAGCATCAAAATATTTAACAAAATTACAAAAATGATCAACTATACTCCATGGAAAATGGATTACAAATGACTCTTCTATACAGTTCGTTATAAGCTTAAGATTTGGCATAGGCACCCACGCTAGTTTTTGTGGTCAAGAGTTGATTTCGTTTATTTTTTGAAGGAATTGCGATGTCAGCTCTCTCAACTGCCCCACTCATTGCTTTTTCATTTAAATTCTTTAATACATCGGTTCGAGCTTTTTATTAGTTGCAGCGTCCACTTCCATTAAACAAGGCTTACTAAACAAATAAATAGGTATCTACTTCACTCATCGAAAAGTTTTTTTTTACACTCATAAACAATAAATAAGACCTAACTATTGATAACATACATAAGTAAGGTTTTTGATTAAAAAAAAAAAAAAAAAAAAAAAAAAAACGTCACCGACACTTCGCGCCGATTAGGAAGCTACGAACAGTGTGTTTGGAAAGAATATATTCATATAAATATTGACTACATATTATAGAATTACCATTAATTGGATAAGAAATTTTAAACGTTAGATCTAATTTGTTTTACTGAATGTCAGATGCCTTTTCAAGACACGTTTTATTGATTATTTGGATAATATTTTAACAAATAAATACAAAAACAAACTTTAAAGCTTTATATCGGGATCTGTTTCAATGATCCAAACACTATGTACTTAGTTTCTATTCTGTCGGAGAGATTGCTATATTATTTCGTTTTGAAAACGTTAAGTATAGAAAGAAAAAGACAACAAATGCAATAAAAATAAACAAACGTAAAACAACACCAGAGTTGTCATTGTCACTATGATCAAATTGCATCTTGACAAGGTTTCCACTATTCAACTGATAAAAACTAAGGGCCAGTTCCACATTTTAAACAAACTATATAGTGCATCATTAGTACCCCTTTCACACGAGGAAACAAGTTGCTGGATACTTTTTTTACGTTTTCTTTTAATTTCCTTAGAAATCTTTTCACACGTGGAAACAAAATCGTGGACATTTTTTGTAGTTTCCCTTGGTTTAACACACTATTGTGTGTGTCAAAAAAAATCTCCTCAAATCATTGGCCAAGGAGATTTCGTTTTCCCCTCTTACTTCAAAAATTCACCTTGCCAAGAAAAAAGCTTAAATCAAAAATTTTGCAAACACTGATCTTTTCATTTTGTATCGGCTTCTATTACCCTATTGAAATTCCAATTAAAAAAAAACACGTATTTTAAAATTTTTAAATAAAGTTTTCTTTCATATGATATTTTTGCTAAGCACTTAAACCTACCATAGGGACTGAGTCACATAATTAAAAAAAAAAAAAAAAAATCGGCCTTTAATGCGTGGCAACCCTATGCCTTGACCATATTTCGCCAGGCAACCCTTGCGAATAACGTTAGTTAAAACACTATCTAAAAAACTGCATACCACTTATCCGGTAACTCGATGAGGATAGGTCGTCCTATGGCGGGATATTCTACTATAAAGCATAACCACTTTTAATGAAGATAAACTGTTATAACTTATAATTTTTTTGCCGAATCCGAACGGCGAAGAAGAGAAGTAATTTTTCATGACATCAGATAACATTATGCCACAGACTACTATTCATAACTCTTATAATAGTCTGGTCATTAAGGACATTATTGACTTTAAAAAAATCGCCGGAAAGCTGAAGTATGGTATACAGCCTCCGTATGATGTTCTAAAGAAACTGTAAAAAAAATCCCCATCAATATGAGCATCGCTCAAATTTTTACGAGGGGTTAAGGGCCTACTTATCTAGATTTTTAGGAATATCTACCTAATTTTCATCTCCATTGCCGAGATTAAGCTTAATTCGAACCCGAAAATCTATTTATCTACTTAAAGTGAGTGAGTAGAATTTATTATCAGAATATCCGTCGGATATTTCAGGTTGGTCAGTTGGCGACTTGGTGTATGTGCTTAAATTAAACTTTAAGGTAAGTGTTCTTTTCCCAAGAAATCTTTTCATATCTACAGTGGTGTCAAAAACATCCCGGATTTTTTTGGTAAACTGCATTGATTGTTGGTTTGTGATATAAAAATGAAAAAATCAAATGTTTGCAATTTTTTCCCATTTTTATTGAACAATTTTATTATTTGAAACAAAAACCATAGAACTTTATCCATCAAAACAAAAAAAAAAAAAATCAAAAAATTAAAGTTAATTCAAAATTTTAATGTGACAAACTAACCGGATTTTATTTTTTTTCAATTAACTTTTATTATTTATTTCTTATTTTGCCTAGTAACCCCTGTTTTTTATCAGAAGAAGGTCAGTAGACAGACTTACCAGTAAAAAGCTTCTCATCTATGTGAATATGTGTTGTTATTTAATACCATGGGCGAAAAATTTTAAACAGCCTGTTGTTTTTTTAAATAATTATTTTTATTCTATATTTTAAAATAAATTATTTAAATCTTTTATCATAATAATATTTTTTTATTATAATAATATAAATCTTTAAAATTAATAAATATGTAAAGATTTATAGGGTCTTCTCGTCTTTTAATAATTTTTTGAATAAAAAATATAATCTTATATATAAAAATCATGTGTCACGCTGTTTGTGTTCGAACTCCTCCGAAACGGCTCGACCGATTTATATGAATTTTTTTTTCATACCGCTACACAAAAATAGGGGGTGGGTTCCCATATAAACATTTTTATTTTATTTATTTTCAAATTTTTAAAATTTGGCATACAAAAATATCTATAACAAAAAATTTGTTCCCCTACTACCATCACCACACATTGACACTTTGAGTTAGTATGATACTAAAAAGTTTAAATAGGCATTTGGTGATTTTAATTTAAATGTTAAAATATGACTTGTTTAAATTTTGAAAAATCTTGTTTTTAACATCAAACTTAATCGTTTTCAATTGTGTGCCATGATTTTTATTTTTTTGATTTTTATTAAATAGCCGAATTTATTTTGCAAATGAAATTCAGAAAGGTAGTAAAGTGAGTCATCAATCATCACTCTGACCTTTGTTCACAAATGTCAAAATAAAAAATGTGTGGAATTTGACATGATGTATGTTTATCTATTTTTGAAAGCATACCTACTAGCATTGTGTGCGGTATAAAATAAATAAATATATGGTGTGATGCGACGGCTTAGTGACTTACAACTCTCAACCTGTGTGCGTATATTATTAGGCGTGCTTAGAAAAAAATTTACAAAAAAATAACATCGCAGCAAAACGATTTACATGCAAATAAAACAAAAACTTAAGTTCATATGTACATATGTATGTCTAAGTCCAGATAATTTTCCGGACTTAACTTAACCGCTATATAAACTGTATTACCAGCACTACTTATCATTTTTATATCGATAGTTCGTATGGAAACGTCAAATTATCTGAGTCATCGAATGGAACAATTTTTTTTTAGAGGACAAAATGGCGGTCATTGTCTTAGAATTTAATTTTTTTGCCTATAAATAACTTAAAATTAAATGTTTTTATTTAATTGGATTTTATAAAAAGGAATAATTTTCTATATGAGTTTACTTTTTAATGTAATGTAGCATGTCTGATTAGATTTTGTTCTGCATGCTTGTCACAAAGTTGAAAGGGTAGTGATGGTATTTTGTAACAGTGATGGGCTTGTTTGATATGATGACTTTGGTAAGTCTCGATGTCGTTTTTTTTCGCCCAACTCCATATGGACTTGAAAAATACACGCCTATTGGAAATTTTCTGCCGAATGGCCAAGGAAGCACTTTTTCATGACAAGAGATACTTTTGAAAAATCTGTAAATTCTTCGCAAGATGCAGTAACCCCTGAAAAACGTTTCTGTTTTTGTGTTTTACATATTAGTTATTGTTAATAAAATTACACTGAAAATATCAGAAGTGTAGCAAAAGTTGTTGCAATGATACCTAAAATTTGATATTTATTTTCGTTTTGCGGTTTTACTTATGTCTGCTTCCACAAAACGATGGCTGTCATTTGTTGACTTTGACAGATTGGTATTCGTAGATTTTCTTATAGCACCGTTTAATTAATGCAACCAAATTTTTTTCGAAGTCAAAAGTCAAATTTTACTTATTTATTGAAATTGATGCTGTCAAAGCATATATGTATGTATTTTACATGTTCGAATGTAAAACAAAAATTTAAATTCTCAAAACTTTTTCCTACTATTATATGCATTATATTGAATTAAATGCATATAACCCAGAAATGTTTGCCTTGCCATAAGAATTGTTAAATTGTTATTAGTGAGATAAAATAGGCATTTTGTTATTTTAACTATAGAATATAATGATGAAACTAATATCAAAAAGTTAGTACGATACTAAACTCGTTTAAAATTATTCGGCGAATCTATTTTAAACCTATTGTCATATACAACGTGTACGTGGGTGATTCTCTGCCAACTGTGATTCAGTTTATATTTAATGTTATTTAAAAATTTGCTACCTTTTAAAAGTATACTCAAAATGTCAGTCAGTACCGTGGCATGTCCCATCCTTGTTTTTTTGAATCAAATCTACTGTTTTCTATTAAAATATACATTATTGAATAGAAATATTGCCGTCAGAGAAGTTCGGGTGCAATAGTTGCTTGATTAAATATCAAGTCAAAATATTTGCTCTTGAATTAAATAATCATAATTTAAAGTTGTCCCCAGATTACATTTTATATTTATCTATTTAAAATGGTATCAACATTTGGTACAAAACGAATAAAAACAAATCCGTGTAATAAATGTTGAGTAATAATCCAGCATAAATATTGCAAACTTGGAAAACAGATTTCAAAAGTTATTAAAGTTACAAATTTGAAGCAAAAAAAAAATGCCCTTAAAAGTTTAAAACGTCAAAACATAAGAAGGGATTCAGAAGCTCATTAAAAACATTTTCAAAAAGAGTGAGATCATATTAAAATTCAAAAACAAATTCAAAAAAACCGTATCAGTACCATTTCTTCGAGTTTAGTACTTTTCACTATATTTTTTGTTCCTTAAAAGTTGTAGTAAAATGCTCTTACAGGTACATAGTATGTTTATGGAAAGATAAACAAAATTATAAAAATAATTTTCAATGAGTCTTAATTTTAGCAATTTTTTTTAAATCACAGTTGGCAGAGAATAACCTATTTATTAAAATTGGTTAACATCGTTAATACAATTTTACACCAATTGTGTTAAATTTCATTTAGTTTCGTACCGACATGAGTTTAGCTAACGATTATGAAAAAGCTCCCAAATACTAATATTTAGGGTTGGGAAATTAACAACAATTATACTGTTTATCCTTTGTCGTTAAAAAACTTTAATTAAAAAGTAAACAGTTCAATTAATATCAAATAACGGTAGCTATTTTTTATTTATTGAATCCGAAATAATAAATTTCCCATTAAATGTACTTAAAACACATAATTATATGCTTTATTAACGCAGAAAAAAACTATTCCGGTTCGAACGAAATTTTTCTTGCAAATGACGACCAAAATTAATTATTAATTAAAAATACTGAATATCAGTTTACATGAGAGTTCCCAATACACTACGAAAAAGTAAGATTCATACATGCTACCCTATAGTTGTTTCCTGCAAAAAAATAAATACTTTGTTTATCATTAATTAACAATGAACGATATGCGTTTGGCAATCAATTTTTTATAGGTATGTAGGTATATGCACACGAAACTATATAGAACATTTTTATAGAAGTAAATAAAAATCTTTTTGACGATATAAATATATAGGTACCCTACCTTTATTTGTATTTGATGAATACAAATATAAAAATTCACGTACATATATTTCTATTAATTTGTTTGTGCAGAAAGATATCAATTGATTTTGATACCAATTAATATTCATTTATACGATCCAAAATGATTTACTATTTAAAATCGTCACCAGCATACAAAGTGAACTTTTAAAAAACATTTCTACAGGGTGGTTTACCTTGGGATTTGAAAGGATATATAGGGTGACATCGAATATGGTGAAAGTTGACAGATTGCGGAAAGAGTAGGACGTATAGGCAGGATAAGGCGACTTTACATAGGTAAGGCCAATTATTTTACAAATCTATTCCCATATTGCGCTGAGTAATATTTGAGATTCGTGGAAAACGTCAGAACAAGTTAGATAGGAAAATTGCACCATAAGCTGTCAGCAAAAAACAAAATCAATTTTCACGTGGATGTACAATGTATGATGGTTTCAAATTTACAAATATATATATAAATATATAAATAATTTCGTTATAATACACTTTTATAAGAGTTATGTAGAGATTCGGAAAACCCATCAAAAAATATTTTCGCTGAAAAACTTTCAACATCTAATTTTGACAGTTTTATAAAATTTGTTCTAACTTGTTCTATCTTAAAAGCAAGTGCAGGTAATCCTGTTCTAAAGTGTTCCAAACTGTTTCAAAGAAACACCAGAACAGTTTAGAACAGAAAATTTCTCATTGAACAGCAAACACTTGTACGTTTTCTGTTCTAAAGTGTTTTAAACTGCCACGTTGAACATACCTTGCCTATAGTATCCTAGAATTTTTGATGTGTAAACATCTATGCTGGCTGTAGGGTAAACTAAAAACGTGGAAATATCTGTAGCACATTATGTGCTGTTACACGCTACGATACGTTGATGTGATACACCATTTTCATTTTGAAAGGTAACGGTCAAATTTAATTTACTTTTTATTTCTTCTGTGCGGTGGAAATAGTTTATTAAATCTTAAAGAGATTAAATTTTGGTGCAAAAATTAAATAAAAATACAAACAAAAAAAGTGACTTTGGATGAAAGAATGGCTGAAGAATAAAACCAATTAGGTTTGCACTGAAGCTGAACTACAAATTGACTCTCTTGTTAATTTGGCATCGAGTTAAAATGGGTTTGGTTTGACAGTAATTCAAGAGTCCAATAATTCAAAAGACTTGTATATCAACTAAAACGAATTCAAAATTATTTGATCAACCGTCAAATTATTCAAATGACAACCCCACACATATGGGTTGATTTGATTAACAATCGACAACAAAAGGCGTGTTTTGCAAGCCCGGGGCGAATTGCACGAAAAAAACGACGTGCGTCAGTGCTAAGCAATCACAACAATTAATCCATTGCGGGCTAAGCTAAACCCAGATAATTCTCAGGGCTTAACTTAAGCACACAGAAAAACCGTGTTACCGGCGTGAATTATAGTTGTTTGTTTCTGTGATGGTGTCGCTAATCCCCGTGGTCGTTTTTTTCGTGCAATTTCCCTGGGGTAGCAAAACACGCCTAAATTAAGTCGTGTATGGTGTGCTTTAAGTTGGAACCACACTTATCTCATGTGGTGTGTGGGAGGTGTGTCTTTTTACGATTGCGCCGTATCCCGGTGTGTTGGCAACATATTCTTTTTTGAAAAGAGAAGGTTACTGTCGGGGAAGAGAATAAAGGCCCCTTTCACACGAGGAAACAAGTTGCTAAAGATTTTTTGACGTTTTCTTTTAATTTAAAATTTTCACCGTAGACCATAGACCATTCACAACTCCTACTTGTTACCCTTTCTCACGTTAAAACTGAGAGTTGCCTTGTATGAGAGGACTAAATAAATAGCTAAAGCAAAAACACAAAACTCTGATTATTGTGCACAGTCACCAACACAACACTCCACACGAGATAGGGTGGCTCCGACTTTAATACACACAAAATTTTTGCTTCTAGGCAAAAAACTTTTGTCATGCACACATAAATTATTATTTTTCTAAAAGTAAACGATTTTTTTTTGTTTAAAGTGTCAATTTGACACACAAAAATTTCTACAACAAAAGCCGTTGCATGTCCCAAAATGTTTGGCCAGCTTTTTTTATACCGATTGTATCGAAAGTTATATTATATCCAAGGGAAATTATTTATCTCATGAATTCCCACGGAAGGGGACCAGGGTATATATTATGTAGAAAAGAATGCTGCCAAGAACGGTTCTTTAACCCACACTTCTCATTTAGCAGTCAAGAAGCTCTACATCCATTCAGTCATCAGCTTAATATTCACTGATTTTACTTTAGTGACTCAAAACTTTAAATTCAAATTTTCAATAAAAGCTATAGCATGGCGCTTAAGTATACCTAATTCAAATTCAACTTCTATATTCCTTTCTTCTAGCTAGGGAGGTTTACTTATATTATAAAACTATTTTTCTTCGAATTTGGTTCTGAATTTTATTTGTGTGACCGATGGTGTTTTATGTTTGGATTTTAATTTTAATTGGAGACAATAATATGTATTTTGTTTCGCAAGTGGAGTGCCTATTTAAATACTCAATAATATGAGAAAAAGTTAATAAATTTAGTTATTTTCTGCTTAGAGGCCCCACAAATTATCTATCTGAGCGATTCAAGTAAAAATTATCGTAAGTGAACATTTCAATGTTCGTCACAAGTAATATTGATACTTTATATGACGAAAGACAAAATTATATAGATTACTTCTTTATAACAGTTCATTAAAAAATGTATATGATTTACGATACTGCAGCAACAAATGTCCTTAAACAATTGATTTTTTCCATCAATTTTAACTGACAAAAAACCCGTCAGTAATACCTGACATGTAACATTGATGATGTGTAGGGCCCTTTAGATAGAAAAGCTTTTTTTTTTTTTAAATATCGGAAAGAGTACAGAATGAAATCAAAAATATTATATAACAATAGATAAATCAAGCAGGGTTTCTGGAGAAGTATTTTTTATCAACGAACAACTAACTACCTCCATACATTCCTATTTCTATTAACGTTTAAATGTTATTATTAATTTAATGAAACTGATAAGATAAAAAAGTACTTAAATAAAGCTTTTGGGACATTAAAAGAAGCTTTTTTTATAAAATAAACCGGTTCGCCTAAAAGTATGAAATAATAATAATTTTTACGATTCTGAATCACTGATCAATTAATAATTAATTGTTAAATAAATAAATGACGGGAGTATGGAGAAATTGCAATTTATAACAGTTATAAAATCAGTTTACTGTCATTGAATTTGGGTATGAATTAGGGACAAGATTAGAGAAATGCTCAGTTTTTAACAATTTAACAATTTATCGCAATTAAAAGTGGGTAAGCATTAACGTATTTGGAGTGTATTGAAAGAAGAAATCTAGTGGGTCGAAGTATACCCACCGGGGGCGGCGGCAACGGGTCCGGGGAGACAGTATACTTTTATAAATAAAACTTTTATAAATTAGCATTTCATTAGTTAGTTCCATGTTTTCAAGAGGATTTAAAGAAAAAAAATTGTGGCTGCCAATAAACATCAATGGCACGCAGTAGAGCATTTGTTGGGGTTCGACAACAAAAATCATTTCCCACGCCAATTATTGAGGAAAATTAATGAAATTTAATATGTTTTTTTTTTTTTATTTGGGGACACTGAATTCAGTGGTACTGTCTATTGATTTTGTATTCGAAATTGGGGCTATTATTATTTATGGGGAATAAATTTCGAGATTAAAAAATTCATGAATTTAGTCAAATTTATTTTTAAATTAACTTAAAATTTGCGCTTGAATGTGTACTTTTATATGAAACTGATGCCAATGCGCAAGGGATTGGAACTCATTTTTGTGACATAATTGACATTTTGTGCTTGAATATTATGTACTTTTATTTGTTAGCGATACCAATTTAGATATTTACCAAATTAAGTTCAAAATGTTGCTCAATGTTCCCAAGGGGTAAGAATGTGCAATAACTTTGATATTCGTGTATATTGGAAGTGATTTTAAGTTCAAAACTTACTGCTTCTGATTGAAATTTGACAATTAAAAGCTGGAAACCAAAATTAAAGTTAAAAACTAAAACAAAAAATTAAATGATAGCTTTAAAAAAGTCTTAATTTTTTCTTCAATTTTATTATCTGACTTGAGATTAAAAATTGAACTTGTAGTTCAATTAATTTGGAATTATATATCAACTGTTCCAAAAATAAAGGCAATTTATTTATTATTATTATTATTATTATTTATTAACAAGTAATTTAAATTACAGGGTAATATAAATTATTTATAGAGCTTAGCTGCGGGGACTATTGGCTCAAAAAAAGGCAATTTAACAGTTCTATTGCAGCTGTCAAATGTCGGAATTTTTAATTTTTAACTTCAGATTTAAAAGCAGTAAATAAAAAATCTAAACTTTTTTAAAACTATTATTTTAGATTATTTAACGCGTTGACATCAAATTTAAATAACAACTTTAATTGTCAAAAATATCAATTTTTATCGAAATCAATCAGTTTTGGTCTAAAAATAATCTTCCATAAAAGAAAAGAAAAAAAGCTACATATATATAACTTTAAAACTAGTTATACTCCCATCCCATTGGAACATTTTGAATTTGGTTTTTTAAATTTGGTACATATATTATTAATTACAAAATGACTTATCGTTTAATGGATATTAATTAGTAAATTTACTCAGTTCATATTTATCTTGATTCTTATTTAAAAGTTATATTTGTATAAGGTTTGTTTTTTAACGTGAAATTTCTTACTAATTTTTACAATTTGCTGTCAAAACCCAAGTTTGTCGAAAATATCAAGTTATCAAATAGGCATTTAAATAAATTTCGAAGAATATAAGAGAAATAAATTACAATAAAATCATTCAAGCAATCATCAATCATCTCAAAAAACGTAAAAACTCGCTAATTCTGTTATGCGATTTTTTGGTAAATGCCCTGCCCGTCTCATTGAAGAAAATTTACAAATTCCATTTTCTCCACGAGGAAATCAAATTTAAAAATGCTCTGTACCAGATGCGCTGTACCTTTCATCCATTTGAAATATAGTTGGACACATAGAAGACCCCATAAACTAACTATGACGAAAACCATTTTTTGTATTTTCTTCCTTGTTATTTGTTTACACGAAATCAAAATTTGCCCTTCAAAGCAAGTACAAGAAAATCAGGCAAAATTGAACCAGGTACGGACTTATGTGAAATTCCTTTAAACCAAAAAATCGATTTTATTTCTAAACAGAATCACATTTTTTTCTTTTGTTAAAAGGAATTTGTAAAGATTCGATTTTTTTTTGTAATTGGGTGTGTGGTACTTGACAGATGAAATTTTAAAGCAAAACAAAATCGGCTGGCCTATTGATCTACATGGCGAAACGACGCACGTGAGAATTCTTATGAAATGGAGCAAAAATTCCAGTGCATTTTTGTATTCCAATTCACCGAGAGATTTAACATGAACGACTGGGATGTTGAAAGAATACAGTGACGAAAATAATTATAAATGTTTTGTATTTTATTTGATTAAACGAAACTTATTATTGAATATTGATATTATCGCGAAATGTATTTTTTTATTGAAAAAGAACGCACACATATTTTATATATAATTAAAATTAAAATTCGTTGCAATCAAAACAAGAATTGTCTTCTTAAAACACCACGAAATTCAATTAAACATTTAATAAATGTCAAATCTTGCTAATGTGTGTACAAATCGGACAATCTTCGATTCTGTTTAGAAAAAAATCGAATCTTTGGTTAAAAGGAATTCAACATTAAAAAATTTTTTGGAATGAAGAATCGCACAAAGCTTATAAAAAAAAAAAATAAAATTATAATAGGGTACTTTCCTTTTATTTTGTTTTTGCGTTATGAAAACTGCTTGTTTATTTAAATTTATTATTTTTTTTAAATAATTAATAAATTAATATTAAATAATTACTTACTTGTCAAACGGTCAACACTTTCAAAACGTCCTTCAACTTTTGAACGCAATGAGTCCAAATCAAATGGTGCCGCTAGGCCATGATCTACACTGCGTGATTTGCTCCTATTAAGATAAAGAAAATGGCATAAATTAGTTTAAAAAATAAAAAAACAGATTATTAAAAATGATTAAGATGCCATCTATTGAGAATGTGAAAAAAAAATAAAATAATTCTATTGTTGAGACACTGTGAATTATTTGGAATTTAACAGGGCTTATTCATAGTCACAAACTTATGTATAGTCATTTTTAAATAAACTACAGTTTAAAATAAAATGCATTGGTGGGCCATATTCTTAATAATTTTTAAACCGTTTCTAAGGTTAAAGATAGGTTTAATTGAATTTAATGACATTTATTCTAATTTCTATGGTTTGTCATTCAATTATTTTGAATTCAATAACTCAATAAACTTTTATTTTGATTAATACAGAATGGAATTTGGTTATAGATAGAACTCATTAATTCAAATGCTCTTAAACTGCAGTTTAGTAAAACCATGAGTTAAGAAAACGACTATGATCTATGATGAATACGCGCTCTTGAATAAAGCTTTGTAGCTTTTTTTTAATACAAAATTTATGGAAACTTCTTATTAAAATATAAGTTTATTGAATTATTCTGCCATACAATTAGCTTCAAATACTTAACTTAGAATTAACTTATAGCAATAGTTTAAAAAATGACTATGAATACATCACAAATAAGTTTTAAATTCTTACACGTTTTAACATTTAATAAATCAAGTATTGTTTTTTTTTGTTTAACTAAATTCTATTGCTGCCTTAACTTAACACAGAGCTTAATTTACAATTTAAAAACAATATTTTATTTTGATA
Source organism: Epistrophe eligans (assembly GCA_951394125.1). Lineage (NCBI taxonomy): Eukaryota > Metazoa > Arthropoda > Insecta > Diptera > Syrphidae > Epistrophe > Epistrophe eligans. Next base: position 88,938,272 of record OX596028.1, on the reverse strand, counting down.
GTTCTAAAAAAACGTGAGCTTTTGACAAATTGTCTGCGCAAGAAATAAATAGAATTTAACTGTCATTTGCATTTTTGTTTCTAACTTTCTAAAATATTTCAGAATTTAGATTTAATTTCATCATTTGTATTCAAGTCAGTTAAAAAAAAGATTTATGTACATAGGTATGATACTTACATATATTGTATGTATTGGTAAACGACATTTTATAATATATTTGACGTATAAATAAGAAAAAAATAAATATAAGTTGTGTCTGACATAAGTCAAGGTTATCGGTATTAAAATATTTTGCCCATATCGTGGTTTTTAAAACTTATACCCTTAAATTTAACTCTATTAATTCTCCATTTTTTTGTTTAAAATTTGTGTAAAAATTTTCAAGTGACTTTATTTCAAATATTTGACAGACTATACCACAACAAAAACACCCACATTTAATATTGACGTGACAGCGGAAATGTCAACAAATCGTTTAACTGTCAATGATTTTCACTTTTCAATAGCTTTGTTTCATTCTGCCAACTAATTCTATATACATTACATATGGTAGCTTCACTGATGCCAAGAAACTAATCTGTACAATCTTTTTTTAATCACATTCTTTTGAAAAATGATTACTTTTACATACCTATGTACATAATCCTCACAAAAAAAAGCAAAAGGGCATTTCTTTATAAACTCGAGTATCAAATGAATTATATTTAAGTGGTTATTTCTAGCAAAATCTGAAAGGCTTGAAAAAAATCTGAGATTTTTTTTATGGTTTTTTCTATCGAATGTCCTCAAAATTATAATTTTCTTAAAGTATAGAGAAAAATTTATTTTCATTCATTCATTAAACAAGTATATAAGTTTCCAACGCTTAGTCGAAAAGTGTATACATTGCTCAAGGTTTTCACTATTGAACTTGACCTTCCGCGCGATACACTTACAAAAAAAAAAAAAAAACGTATAGTCTTTTTTGTTTTGTTAAGCGCAAACAAGTGCGAGTGCCGAGCGCACCACATACAGTCATGTGTGGTGTCGTCGGTATGGAAAAGTGGTGCTCTTATATTAGGAAGTTTGATGTTTGTCATAAGAGCGTGTGCCTATCTATCGACTACGTTATTATTGAAACAGGCTTTTGGAATGTTCTTCAGAATACTTATTACGTTTTTTATTGCATTTTGTTTTCATTAAATTTATTAATCCGATGGGTTTATGAGTGTTTGATGCGGATGATGATAATTACCCTGATTATAGACCCATAGTGAGACAATCGATGTGCATTCTTCTGAAATGTCTTGACTAGATTTGCTACTAAAGATTTTTTGTTTTTAAACATAAAATAAATGTGTTCGAGAGTAGTATAAGAGCGAAAAAAAACGTGTGAGTGCCGGGAATAACGGTTTACATGTGTAAGCATCAAATTAAATTCTCAAGTGCTAGAAGTTCGAACTGTCAACCAAATTTCAACCCAAACTCAACTCGACCTTTCGATTTAGTTTGAAGTACGAATGAACGTTCCCAATAGGTATTGAACGTAATGGGTGATTTTTTAAGAGGTTTAGAACTTTTTTAAAAAAAAAAACACAAAAAATTCGAAAAAATGAATGAAATATTTATTTGAATCGATAGTTTGAACCTTGCAATTTAATGTTTAAAGATAATTTCATGCAAATGTTGACCGCGGCTGCGTCTCAGGTAGCCCATCCGCTGAGTCCAATTTTGGCATACTCTTTCACACATATCGGCCGGTATCTCACGAATGAATGCATGGATGTTGGCTTCCAGTGCGTCAATCGAAGCGGGCTTGTCCCTATAGACATTAGCCTTGACATACCCCCACAAAAAATAATCTAATGGTGTCAAATCGCACGATCTAGGCGGCCAATTGACCGGCCCGAAACGTGAAATTAACTTAAATTAACATTTCGCCTCGCAATTGCGCCATTGTTTCGCGTGCTGTGTGGCATGTGGCACCGTCTTGTTGAAACCACATATCATGCAAGTCAAGAACTTCCATTTCGGGCAAAAAAAAGTTTGTTATCATCGCTCGGTAGCGTTCACCATTGACAGTAACGCTGCGATTCGCATCATCTTTGAAGAAATATGGCCCAATAATGCCGCCGGCCCATAAACCGCACCAAACAGTGGCTTTTTCGGGATGCATTGGTAGCTGTTGCAATGCTTCTGGCTGATCTTCACTCCAAATGCGGCAATTTTGCTTATTTACGTACCCATTCAACCAAAAATGATCCGACCATAAAATGGAAGCAGCGCGCGATGAACATTTCGAACCGAGCACGAATTTTGATAGTAAAATTCAATAATTTGCAAGCGTTGTACATTTGTAAGACGATCCATGGTTAAATTGCAAACCAAACTGAAGCTGTTTGACAGTGACACAAGGTACTAAACACACGTCAGCTGTCAAAACCAGTGTTGCCAAAACCAAACCAGCTAAAAAATCACCCGTTATATATTATACATCAACGTATCGTAACGCGCGCCGTCATAGATGTTTACACATACAAAAATATTCTGTTATGTCTTGAATTTAATTTTAGTTAGATTTTTGAGCTTTTTACTTAAAATTGGTTTTAATTAGGTAGATCATTCGAATTGTTTTTTTATGACCTTTCTTAAGGTTTTGAATAATGTAGGATCAGTTGTTTGAAATATGTTAAACAAAGTTCGTTTGATAATTCAATCAAACGAGGAGACGTATGATATGTGCCCTAAATATAACGTCAAGACTATTCTTGATGATTTTATCGAAACATTTAAAAAGCAGGGCTTCTTTGGTTCAATAATGGAAAGCCACAGACTGCACGACATCATTTCCTGAAACGGTGAAATAATGATAGATTTTAGGGCAGATTGATTTCCACATCTCAATTTACACAAATGAATTCCAAATTTATCGTATTGCATTTGACGCCAAGCATAGTTTCAGTGTCCTGAAATTTCGAAGGGCCAACAAAGACTTAGATTAGTACATAGTAGTAGCTAAAGTATAAGGATACGGATATCCATGACGCCACACCGATGCACGGATGCTGTAAAAACAAAAATTCACGTGCGTCTCGCGAAGAGAGGTCCAGAACTTTAACTGACTGCATCTCTCCTAATCTCTCAGCAAACCGCCTACTCAACATCAAGTCCAGAGGATCAGTGGAAAATTTCCAATATCCCATCGAAAAAGATGCACCGATGGGTTTCATTATAGCCGACTTGAAAAGAGTGCCAGTTGGATTGGAACATGTTCCCAAAGCTGTTGAAGCAGCATACTCGGTGGTCTACGGGTAAAGAAGAAGGGAGAAAAAAAAGAAAGAAAAAGAGATAGCAAAAGAAGCGGGTTATATCAAGGAGTTCACAGATCTACCCAAGGCTACGAGTCCAGAAAGGAAACCCTACCAAGAGAGTTGGGGAATACGGTAGACACACATGTATGTCGGTGGTAAATATAATAAAAACAAAAATAATTTTCGGGACTGTTAAACGAATACAGCCGAAATTTCGCTGTCATGCAGAACACTCCATTTAATTTAGATAATAATGTTGAAAATTTTCTTCCATTCGACCAACAAATATTATGAATGGCGACATCCAAACTTAAGTTCAACAAGGCTGCTGTTACGGATTACAGTTCTGCGCAGGTTGTCGAAAGTCGAAAGTGTCAGAAATTAAAAATGGCTCTTCATGTTTTTAAACAGGAAAGGGGATGCCAAATTCGTTTTGGAAGCAATTGTACGTTACTGAGAAATATCTCATTGCCAATCTTATTGTTTAAGGTGATAATATTGTACATTTAGAATTAATTAATATAACTAACTTATTTACATTGAAAACTTGTCAAAACCTATACTCCTTTTGTGTTACAGTCTAAATGCAGATTTAACTTTCGATTGTGCTTCAAAACAAGTTATAAACATCACTCATGGTCAGTACCTTGAATTTTATCCTTTCTCCATCTCCACCGACCGGATGCACTTCCATTTAATTTAACACATTCAAATGCAAGATTTGAAATCATAAAATAACTTTAACTTCCTGGATTTTATCGATTCCGATCTCTGGGAATATTCAAAAAATGCACCGACCCAACAGCATGCGGAAATAATTTATCCATACAGACATTTGTATAAAGATCTGATTCTACTAATTGATAAATGAGCTTAATAACATAGCTACAGGCATTTCTATGTTCATCACTGTGGCAATATTGCCGAGAGTGTTTATTTTTTTTTTTTACGAATAAACAATTGACCAAGAAAATTCCAACCTGATCCATAAATCGTTCTTGAAATGCAATTCTAGTTTGGGTTATTTTTTTTTTAAATTTAATTTAAAGCACGGATGCAAATTAAGCGGTATGGTACTATTTATTTTATTAAGCTGGCGGCAATAATCAATTTATGTTGAAGTATCCAGCTACAACAACTCATGTAGTATTAGCATAATTATTAATCAGTGACACTTTTTTTTTAACTTGTTGACAAGTTAACATGTGTCATGCTCGCCTCTTTGTATATATTATGTTTGTGAAATTTATTATAATAACAACATGTTTATTTTGGTAATCTATAATATTTCGTAGTTTGAGAAAATTGCAAAAAACGTATTCACATGTTGGCCAGACTCCTTTTTTTCCTGAAAACACTGGTAAAACTATAAAATAGATGATAGCAGGTCCAGAAAACTTTTTATATGCTTATTGTAGTTAAAGTAAATCGATCAACGAAGCAGAAAACCCAGATATCTCAAAAAATTGAGTTAGCTGGTTCTTGCACTCAGGTGACGAAATATGAGCTTAGAAATTTGGATTAAAGCTCAGACCTTAATTTTAATATACTTTATCGAGGCTAAGAAAAATTCAAAGGAAATACGCCGTGATAGACATTCAAACAAACAAAATGTTTATAAGCTTAATAGCATAAGCATAATTGACTGTCTCGAGATCACTATTTGCCGTATTTTTTTTCGCACAACATTTTTTTTACAGGAGGCACTGGCACAGAGGCGAATAAGAAGAGGGTGTGCTAAAGAGAATATTATTTCAGGAAATGTTGAAAATTAGATAGATTTGACGTCATTCGTAACAGCTTCAATTTCATATGACAATTTCATGGAAATATATTGTTTTGAAGGGTTATAAGATCCAGCTCGTGCAAGCCCTGAGTCGTGAGTTTTTGCATTGGATCCCCCATTTTATCGTAAAATAGTTTTCAGCGATGAGGTTCATTTTTGTCTTAATGCGGTGAATAAGCGAAATGCTAGAATACATATGTGTTTGAAGATTTCCAATCAACTTTTAACGAATTTTTTCAAAAATATGTGCCACCCTATTTATTCTTTCCACCCTATTGTATATGCATAGTGCAATATGACAGCAATATTTGACACAATCGTTAATAAATTATTAACTAACGCCATAATTGATATTTAAAGAGGATTCGAGTTTTAATTGAATTCAAGGAATTTCTGGTTGATTTAACATGACGACGACGCGACCGACGTATTGAATGTGAAATATCTAATTAAATATAATCGTACAAATTTAATATTATACTCGTACCATTAAATTGGTATTTAATTGGAATGTATGTAATTTTTATTGTTAGATAGTTTAAGGGTCAGTTTGTTTCCTGATTAGTTATTTCCATGATTAATAACTAAAATCATAGATTTCTTGATTAAAATTTTGGTTAACATCAAGCACATTCGATGATTTATACCAGTGTCAATTATCCTTGAATAAAGATGGTCAATGATCAGCTGTGGCCCTAAAACTGCCCCTTTTGATGTTTTGATTATCTATATGAATTTTAAGAATATAACTAAAGATCTTAGAATATCATTTTATAAAACAAATTATAATATATGCTTAGTAACATTTTTGGCCGTATAGTTACCCTTTGGAGTCATGATTAGTGCACTAGGAATTTTACCACTAACAATCTGTGTTAAAAGAGAACCTAATATGGATATAGAGGGCTCAAAGAGGGAATTAAAATCCTTGAAGAACACGAAGCAATGTACATACTATTGTCCAAGAAAACAGCTGACGAAAGTCCGGAATGAATTATGAAAACAAAACAATTCGGACTTTTACCAATATTGCTGAAAAATTCTAGGTTTTACAGGGGCAATTTGATTTTATAGAAGGAGCAATTTAAAATAATGCTGCATTACACTTCTCTCCGAATAATCTATGCATCTTGTGTTTCCACCCTTGGAGATATGTATATTTCTGAACGCATCTAGGATCTGTCATTCATCAAATGCGGATTAAGAGCTTGGTAAAATAAACCGACCGACGCACGCCTGCAAACATCAAACATATCGGCTTGAAGTTAACGAAAGGGAATACATACATATTTTACTATGGAGCCTTGGCCAAGAGTGAAGACGAACGATTTTGGTGTCAAATGAAAGGTCGCATTTAGCTTGTTATATGAATGAAATATTTTTGAAATCGTTCATAGGAAAGTCGAGATATTTGAACTTGAAGTTGTCGATTGTAAAATTAAGATTTAATTTTTGTTTTTAAATATTGTTTATAACGTGAGAAATAAACGACGTATGATGGCCAACCCTGTATGTATAGTATCAACTTGACGACTGTATTTAAAAAAAAAAATCATATTTTGCAAACATACTTAATTCGTACACGAATAATTGAAGTATTTTCTGTTTGCTTTCTTTAAAAAGAATTTTGACTTACAATTTATTTACAATTTTTAAATTTATTTTATTTTCACAAGCTGTCTGTAAAACAAGTGAAAAAGCTGAAGAAATATGTATTTGAAATTTTGCCATGTTACTTATATATTGGATATATAAGACTTGGAATTAAAAGCTTCAAACCGTTAATCTTGTATGCAAATTTAATTTTAAATAGTGTTCTAAGCTCCAAGCAGAAAAAATCGTGTGTTTCAGATTGTGATTGAAGGAGACTAAGGGTCTTAAGGGCACCATTAAATAAACAAAACTATTATTATTGTTTTATATGTAAGTTAAAATTTAATGTAACTTTTGTATATATGAGTATCTATCAAATAATATCTTCTCAATTAAAATCATTATTCCCAATTAGAAAAAAAAAAATAAAATAAAAAAAAAACCTTGCAACATTTAGATACTGCACTGCATTTCAATGTAAACAAGCTTCTCTCCCTAATTCGACCCAAATTCCAATTACTGGTTTTTATTTTTTTTTTCTATGTATGTATATCATCTATCTGTCATAGCATAATTATTTGACATTCAACTTTAGATGAAATCTCAATTGAGCTCAAATTCACAATTTACTACCGGCTAATTGCATTAATAAATAACCCCACAATCCATATCGATGAAATTATATTAAAATATCTAAATTTATCACACACAGATCCAATAAACTCGAAACTGAATAAATTTATTGATTAAGCTTTAGAGACTTAAATTAAATTGACATGCAACCGGAGTTTGTGTTTAGTTAAAATTGTATATAATCACAATTTAAAAAAAAATTATAATTAACAATTAATATTAAATAAATGGCACTTTCTACTATGTGATGAAATGACTTCAAGCTGCGGAGAATAATTTAATTTGTATAAGAACAAAACAAATACATTTATAAGAAACAATATTGCTTTTATTAAATTAATTTTCGTTTGTCGGCTGTGGTGTGGTTAGGTGAGGTTGAGTGCATGCATACTGCAGTGGATTCCTTGAACCCAAGTATATCTACATAATATGTATCTACATATACATCATGTACAGCTCTTCTACCTTAAGTTTGCACTATTATGAACGATAAATTTAATTAGACCACCGCCGCGCCATTGTCGACACTGAAGTGAAGACAAAAAAACAACTCGTGCCGGATTTGAATTATATAGAGGCCCTTAGAAACTTACTTCTTAACTCAAATCTAATTAAATCCATCCTTCATATATTTCACATCTCGCAACTAACCATACATATTGAATTTGTTAATCTAGTAGATTAAACATTTATCTTGTGTTAATAATCGCGGCGCTCTTGTTGCGAAGTATTCATGGGTTAATCTTTCAAACGATAATCCTGTACTGCCAATTATTCGTCCTCCTATTTGCGAATAGATGAGATTTGAAGGAAATAAATTCTGTGCGTTTTATTGAAAATGTCTAGCAAAATGCTCATAAGTATACTTCTCCACCTCAAAAGGAACATTGTGTAATATTATTAAGATTAAATTTTTTCGAAATCGAATTTTGCTATTGCACTCGATGTATTCATTCGAAACGCCATTTTCATAGTTTGGCAATGACATTCAAAAAATAAATAGATCTGTCAAATGAAACTTGTTTTTTTTTTTTTTTTTTGCTTTCATGAACTTTATGAAGTTGTTCGCATTGGCCTAAAAGAGGTCAATCTCGTTGAGCCTGTCTTAAGGTCGGTCGTACTTATTTTGACGTAAAACCGGCTTTTATTGTTAAGATAAAAATTAATCTGAACACAACCGTCTCACTTTGACGTTCAGCAATCGATAAAATAAAACACAAATATCAAATTTGAAATCTTTGCTTGTTAAAAGCTTAGTTTAAAAAAATGTTAACTACAAACTTCAGATTTGACTAAATAAACATATTTTAACAAATGATAAAAAATGGATTCTGTATTATTTTAGTGCCAAAAAAGTAGGTACAGACACAAAAAACAGATATTACAGAATAAAACGTCAAAAAATGTAAGAAGAAAATGTATGTGGATTAATGAATACGCAATACTGGATTGCAAGTGATTTTCAACCCAGTGTTATTTATTCTTTTCACTACAAATGGGTAAAGAGAAAAGAGACCACTGCACGATGAATAACTGTAAATGGAGTACTGCGAACGGACATGATTAAAAAAGACATCACTTTGCCGTTTCAGAGGTGAAGAGGGAGTGAGTCCACTGTGAACACTGTCAATGAGAAAGAGTGTATTTTGGAAAACCAAAAGAAACGTGATTATGAATATTTAGGATTTTAAGGAGTCTTATTGTATAATTTTGAAAAATAAAAAAAGGCACACAAGGTGGAATAGAGCCTTTAATAATCGTCTTATGAATGATCCGGCACTGAGTTCACGGTGCATCGAGAAAATACACATAGTAACTCTAAAAGTATATAATGCTTATACAAACTGTATCTTTGTATATATGGTACCTATCTACTATATTAAACTCTAGGCGCGCTTGTAGAAAAAAGATTCACATCTGTGCCAGCCGGTACAGAGCAGTGGCCGGTGGAGGCGTTGACATAGTAGTCGCTTCGTCGTCGTCAGTCGGGCTGATTTGAAGTTGAAAGTGTTTTAATTATGCAGTCATTATTATCACTTTCATTTGATTATTTTTGCGGAATTTACATGAGAAAATTAAATAAACTGTGGGCGTTTACTTTATTTTTTTTTTATACGTTTTATATACACAGTGCATTCAAGCAATTGCGCCTTGAGAGCTATGTTTATCTTTTTAAGTTTATTTACTTCAATAAAATACATCATGTATGTAGATAGATAGGTATTAAATTTAAGTAAAAAATTTAAATTCGAGAAAATATGAATCCAAAAAGAAATTTCTCGCATTTGTGCTTTTTTAAAAGATTAACAACTTAAAACAAAATAAATTACATACAAAAAATATTAATTATTTTTATAATGGCTTTACAGCAATATCATACATAATTTCGGGTATATGTACGCTGCAGCTGGCTCTAATGGAGCCTAATCTTGAATATTTGTTTTTAAATATTTTATCGATTAGCTGGGGCCGCGTGTATTGACAAATATAATTTTCAACGGTTGTTCATTCATTAATGGTAAAATGGCCATAGGGAGTACCTCTCATCAATGTTGCCAATTTCAAAACCAGACCTGCATTATATGATTACCTAAATGAGAGTTTATATAGACTTCAAAATTAATGATGAAACCGTTGTTTTGGCGTAGGTCTATTGATTGGTAAAAATACAAAATTTACTGAGAACAAATCATCTGTCAAATTTAATGTCACTACAAACAGTGTTGCCAAACCTTTAAAGAAAACCTTGTCAACCTTGAAAAAATTTTCAACAGACAAATTTACTGGAAATAAAAATGGTGTTGCCAAACCTCGCTATATAAAAACAACCTAAGAAATATTGCGTAAAGTATCATTACTACCCACTAATTTTGTATATAAAAAAAAAATGTACTAAAAATGTAAGCATTCAAAATAAAATAATATTTTATTCATAAATAAATTTTTGTCTTGGCAGCAATTTAAATTTTAAACTTATAAGTAACACAGTTTATTTAATATTTTGTTCGTTCACTTCAATAACACTTTTAATTTAAATTTTTTTATTTTCTTATTTTTTTTTTTATTTTCACATCTCAATAAATGGCTGAAAATGGGAATAAAAGTAAATTTTTATTTTGGTTTTGTTAATGTTTAAGTTATGTATAAGTTCACAAAAATATTTAATAATCAATTACAATAATATCCATGCTAACAATCTAAACATAAACATAATTATATATATATATAGAATTGTTTTATTATTTATACAATTTTTTTGTTGTTGTTAAATGCGGTGCAGAAAAAAAAAATTAATTAAAAAGGCAACACTTACCTGCGTGCTGTTACGGCTAGACTGTCAGCACTGCGTGTCATAAGTGTGACATCCTGACTAGCTCTACGTGACCTGTTAGTGAGTGTGATTAAACCAAAAAATAAAAAGAAAACAAAAAAAAAAAACACAAAATAGTAAAACAAACAAAAAAAATATACAAACATAATTTTTTAAATATTAAAAACAAGCAAAACAAAATAATAAATGTTATAAAAATTAATTAATTAAAACAAAATCGCAATCAAAATGTTTTATTTTTATCATAAATTAAAGGAGTGTGGGTTTCCGTTTAGTTTTAGTTGTTTGCATTGTGCTAGGTTATTTGGAAGTATTTTTCCTTCTAAATGGTGTTGAGGAAATTATTTATATAATATATTTTTTACAATAACAAATGCAAAGATACGACCTGTTTAAACTAGCTTTAAATTAAAGTGATTGTACAAATTAATCTACTACTTAAAATATTAATAAAAAAAAGAATAGTTACTTTTTTGTCTAACTTAAATATAAAAGAAATAAGTGTCGCTTGGGAAAATTAAAAACTTTATTTCTTTTGATGTAAACATATTAATTTCATGAGATAAACACATTCAGTCATATTTATAATCTAATTCTAAAGCTTGGCTAACTTTAGCATACTGTCCAATTCCAAAATCTTATTTATAAACATGTCTATCGATTGTCTGACTTAGACACTGCATTTGGTTGTCAAAACCTATTATAAAGTGGATACGTTCAATGAACAAGAGAATTGAAAAGTTGTTTTGAAATGCATTTAAAAAAAAATTACGAAATTGACAGATTACAGGGATGTCAGTGAGTATATGGAACATATTTAGAATGCGTTTATAAATAATAAGATGTCGCAGCTGAAGCGAAAAGAAAATTCCCATACAAAAATGACACAATGAAATCATAAACAAAAATTTCATTCTGCTCTTCGTTTTGCAATACGCTGTTCAACGAATAATATTATATAATTGTAGCAGAATATTTGGAGAAGTCTCCGCTCCTTCTTTGCACAGAATTATTTGCACGAACCATTAATTAAAAGTGGGACACCAAACAAATTTCGTTACGCTTCATCTGATAAGACTCTACAATATTATTAGTCCGTAGTCTTTTCGTTTATGCTTTCGCTGTTGATTTGGAGACAACAGAAAATTTTCGTTTCGCTTCAGCTATATACTAGGTTTAAGAATTAAAAACAAAAATATCTTGAAATGGATGAAATGTTTATTGAACTGAACATATCCAAACGTTCATAAAACTGACAGATTACAGGGATGTTAGTCAATATATGAGGAGATATTTATGTAACTGTTGGAATGCGTCAATAAATAACAAGATATCTAACTATGAAGACAGCGTCTTGTTTGACAACCGTCCAGGAGTGTTCTTAATAAATCTAATTAATACGACTGATTATTTCTATTGTGAAATTGTGTAAACAAAAATTTCTTTTTAATATACCTACAATTCAAATTGTATTATAATTAAAAAATACAAAGTATTTCTGAATCAACTTACTTAAACTAAAAATTATAATATAAAATAATAACGCCTTTAGGTTTGAACAGATTTTTAATAGTTTATTATATACTAGCACCTTTATTGATACATATTTGCGAACTCGAAATTCAAATGCTCGGTAGGTTAGAACTTAGATCAAGTAGTGGCGGTTCAATTTCAAAAATTCTTTTATTATGTACATTTTTTTTTGTAATTATTCATTGCAAAAAGAATTTGATTAAATTTATTAAGAAAAAATTGTATCCAAACCAAAATCCAAATTTTTGAACATTCACGGCCAAATTATTCATTCGATTTGTCCAGATTAAAACTTAAATCCGGATGTAAATCATATACAAATTTAATGCAAATACATCTGGATTTAAGTTTTAATCTAGATGTATCGAGTGAATAATGGGGCGGTAACTCTAAGCATGGTTTAAAGATTTTATGTTCAAAGATTCTCATTGCAATAATGTGGGTACTAATCACTATTATGTACATAAATAAATTTAGACAGGACAGACAAAATTTTTGTTATCATTTCAAAGTATTTGCGTTGGTTTAGGAGAGCCTTAATATATCGGGTTAGCTGTCTACTAGGTTTCATATGTTATTTTGACATTAACAACTTTTAAAAGCTCAAAAACTTGATAGGAACTCAGAATTTGAGTATGTCGATTAAAAACAACATTTGAGACATATTGCAAAGTTACTTCTAAATTAGATGCTATACTGCCATAAGCAGTGTCAATTTTAAATAGTATATTTCGATAGAAATAATGCACCAATAATGCAGCAACTGTGCGCAAGTTTATCAAAGAAGTTTGTGAGACTCTTTTTATGATTGATTGCGGAGAATATTGCAGTTCTTGTGTGTGGATATTGGAGTGCCGGCATTATTTTTCTCCCAAACGACGATGAAGTAACATAAAAGTCAATGCAAAGAGCTATCGAGGCACTATAACTGAGCGAGCTCTAGTCTCTAGTGTGCAACGTGTCATTTGAATGAAATAATATTCCATAATTAATACGAAGGTTTACGCTGATAAAGCAATAATCGTTGAATAATATTTAATAAGTTCTTTAAAAATAATTAAATTTGGTGGCACAACAGCTCGTGTAGAACCAGGGTCTAGTGATTTACAACTCTCAACCATTCTTGTGTGCATAATATCAGCAGGAATCCAAACGGATAAGACTAGAGGAACTTTTTTATGACAAGAAAAATTTGTCAATTCCTCGCAAGAGGCAGTCAGCGGTGTTTTTTAGGTGACATAGGATGGGAATCGAACCCAAGACCTTCGGCGTATAAATTTTCACGGCTATTGCCTTTTGCGAGGATCTGAAACATCCTTTAAGAGTATCGTTCGTCCTGTAAAAGTGCCTCTCATCTAAGCCGTTCGTATTTTGTAGAAAATTGTAAAACCTCTCTATTTCTGCTGACGACTAACAACATGCACATGACATGAATCTTAACCATTCATGTTCCACCTGGTATGGAATTAGTCGAGCATGGAGTTTGTAATAAAATAACAACATGCAATTTAGCCTTTGGATTTTATTGACTAATAATCTTTGCTCTAATTGTACTAACTTACACTTACACAAATTTGGTGGGATTTATAGCTCATTTTGACCGGTGTAAATTAACTCTTTTTGGAGTAAGTACCCGTAGAGCCCGTAATTTAGCCCGTCATCAGAGTAATCTAAATTTAAAGTTTATAAACTACAAACCGCCCGGTCAATATATTTTTGAAACATATTTTTAAAATAAAATACAAAAAGAAATTAATTTAAAATAGGTCAAAATGATAAAACATCTTGAATTTGTCAGCACACACATGTTCATTAAAAAACACTAAAAATTTAAGTGATGAATAAATAATTTGAAATATTAAAACCTAGCAAGAAAAATAAATTGTCATTAAAATATATATCTTTAAATTTATGAAAACTTATTAATAAAAAAATATATAAAAATTCATACACACATACTTTTTTTTTAACATATGTATGTACATAATACATATGTACGTATGTTCATAAATACAAAAATATTTTTTTTTTAATAAAAAAAATCTCTCAAAACAAAGAACACGCTTCGTGATAAGTAAACAAAAAAAAAATAATACAAAGAACATGTTTTCTATGATTTTATTTTTTTATTCGAGATTATTTTATATCGATATTAATATCTCGCTACTTGACACCAGCGCTGCTGCCGACGCCAGTGATCACTCAAATCACTCAATATCTCTAAATAATAATCAAAAAATGAAATTTTAACTAAATTAGCACATCTCTATCTTAGATCTCTATTTATTTCACACTGCATTAGATTTTGATTGTGCTGAAAGCTTTCAAAGAAATGTCAAATATAATTCACATAAAAATCAAAAATAAATTATTAGTTTTTTACACCCTTGTCTCTTATTTAAAATTATCCTAATTAATAAAGCAACAACTGTTTTTATTAGCTCCTCATAACTCAAAACAAAATTTAATAGGCAATACTTCTATCTGGAGTGTTATGACATTTGATTGTTAACTCATCATAACATGTTCAACCTCAATCAACCATAGTCAAACCATATAACCATTCGTTGTTTATGTAAGTTATTTTTGTTATTAGGATCTTTATCGTTCAATTTATCAATTGAATTGAAATTTATTAACTTCAAGAACTACTGAAGATTAATTGATTATAAGTGCGAGATTTCACCCCGATTGTCAAACTCAATAGGTGTTTCCTACCCCACCGCATCGGCACTAACCCCACCATATAAACCAATCCAATTCAAAAAAATTCATCGTCAATTCCAGTTCCAAATGATCTGCTGCAATGCAATGCGCATTTTTTTTTAAGAATAACTTACTGATTTACATTAATTAAAAATTCATGATTGTTTGATATTGAAATTAATTGAAAATAGTTAAGTGTTAATATCTATCTATTTTGAGACACTACACGAATGATTTCTTTGGTTTAAAAATATTTCTCATACGCCCCAGTGTCCGACTAAGATAAATCGTGCTGCGTGGTATAGCCGGTTGAATCACATGAATATAATATAGAAGCTGTGAAATACCCGTGTTTGTTTGTTTGTCTTTTTTTATTTAGAATGCATTTAAGAACGTTTAAGTTTTTTTATAGCTTTAAACTGGGTTATAAATGACACTGACATTCTCCTTTATATATAACTGCGCATGTGAACCTTGATCGGATTTTTGAAAATGCCAATTGTATCAGCAAATAAACATAATTCTTAATATGATTGAAAGTTGTTTTAATTATTTTAACAAAAATAAAAATATTGTAGTCAAGCCATACTTCCCTATTATAATACAAAAAAAAAAACATCAAATTAATGGATTTATTAATATTTTTCTAATAATATAATCGGCAAAAACAAATGTTCAACAAATTCTAAAGGTCTATGACCATTCAAAGTTCTTTATATATATGTATATAATTCTCACGTTTTGTCTTAAATGATTGATTTATATAGGTAATGATTGAACAATAATGACGCAAAATCTACGTAGGTAAGGTAGGTATGTGTTTTAAGTTATAAATTTGACAAAAACTGTCATAAAATTTCGGTTATCAGATAATAAAGTTTGTGGTAATTAAACAGTTAAACAATACTTAGGGATTTTTTGTTTTGAGGTACAAGAGTTATATATTTTGTAAGTAAAGTAGGTACATCTTTATTTGAATTTAACAACTGTATTTAAGATTTTGAAATTACGCTGTGAAATAAATAGGTTTTGTTTTAATTATTTTTACACATTTTATCGATTTTATTTAACTCGTTCTTTTAATATATCAGACAATATAAGAGAAGAGAGAAGAATCTACGTAGCGGCGATCGATCGATCCAGAAATCAAACGTTCATTTTAATTAAACACAAGTCTGACCACTTTTACATATGAAAATGAGGTGATTTTTTTACCTTGCACTTAAAATGTTGAAAATAATGTTTGGAAAGTGGAAAAGACAACATTCATAACTATTTCATATGTTTTACATAGTTTTCAACAAAAATACTTGTTTTTATAAAAAATAGTTATTGGACACATGGTTACAGGAAACAGCTGGAATACCATGTTAACTACTGATCGTAAATCGATATTTAATTTGGTCTTAGAATTGTAGAATTGTCAATAGAAGTCAAGTGGAAGCTTTAAATACGAGATAGAACTATAAAACAAAATAAAAATTTAAAGAATAGTGGCCCAAGAATAGACTCATGCGGCACACTACTACACATTGGTAATTGGTTTCGTAAAGAGGAGGGTTTAAGCTTTCATTCGATATCCATATTTTTATACAAATCCCATTCATAAGTTATCAATTTTCTGAATACAATATAGAATTATAAAATAAAAGTAAATAAATAAAAACTAAAATATTAATGGCCCAAGAATAGATCTATGCGGCACACTAGTACCTTAAGAATCGAAAAGAGTTTTTTGCCATGTAAAACAGGTTGAAAACAATAGCCTATATTATAACTACTGTTAATATCAAAGAACTGAAAATATGTGAAAACTTAATATTTTGTCCAAAGTCTAATAAAGTCAATAAATAGCCCAAAGATGGATGAATAAAAATATTCGAAACGCGTATCTACCCACAGAAAATTATATGTAATGAAATTTAAAAAATAAATTAATTATATTCAAGCATTTAAAAAAAAAATTTAATTTTTATTTAATATTTTACAAAACATAAAAATTTACACAACATGGAGACTGCACCAAATAATAATGAAAACTTCAATTGAGTAAACAATATTCTGGCAAAGAGCCTTAAAGTAAAAAAAAAACTAATTTTACTTTCTTTTTGTAATATTGCATCTGTCAATTTTATAAAAAATTATTCCTGTCACATTTGTCATTTTCTATTCTGAAAAGAAAGCATTGCGCCTGTTTAGAAAAATAACATCTCAGAGACGTTTGACGTTCCGTCAAAAAGTGAGCAAGCAAATCCACAATTTTGTTCCTATATTATTTGATTTAAGATCTGTGTATTAGTCGTGTCTTTCAATCAAACCAAAGACTCCTAGATTCTTATTAATGATGATGTCTAATAAGCTTCTGCTAGTATAAAATTAAATGTCTTATTTTGACAGAATTGCAATTTGCATTTTTGAAATTTAAAATTCCAAAGAGATTCTTTTTACTTTGATTTGAAGATGGAGACAAATAACACAAAGATGTCTTATTTGATAAATTTATTAAAAAAAAATGAATTTAAATACTTAATTCTCTTTGATGTTTGATTGAGGTGATTAAAAAATAAAGTATGCATGATGCATAAATATTAAAAGCAACACTTACATTTGCTTTAAAAGGCACCAAAAAGTACTTTGGAATTTTTGTTAAGCTTTTATGAATTTTAATAAGTTTAGAGACAAAATTTTGAAAATATAATAAATTCAATTTGTGTACCTACATACTTGTTGAAATTATTATTAATTTATTCAGTTATTTTTTTTATTATGACCTTCTACTTTTTTTGGACTGTAATGCATAGTTTTGTTTATTAAAACTAAAACCTTCGTTCACCATATTTTGTTGTTTCCATTGATATAATGCAATGATGCATTTGAAATTACTCTTTTTTATCGAGAAACGCTATCCACAGGCATCGATGTTAAGGTGGTTAGGTTCACTATAAGTTTTTTTAGAGGAATAAGCGGTTGGAATTTTTTGTTTTAAAAATCAACATTCTGCTTTAGTTTTTGAAAATTATGCATGCATGTTCAAAATTCTGCTATGAATACGGATACGATGAATAAGGATTGTTATCGAGAACAAAAGCAGCAACTAATTGGATGCAGACTTGGTCCAAAAAGAATGTTATGAATAAAACAACTTGTTTCGTTCATAACAAATTCTCAATACAAAAACCTGAAGAGGTGCTATGGAAATTCAAGTATTCAAAAATTGTATTCATACGAAATGGAGAACCTACTTCGAAAAGTTGAGTTTTGAACAGGTGGTCCATTTTATTCATACCACCCGAAGTCTTAAATTTCAATGTCATTAAAATTGTCCTAAGCGGTTTGACGGCAAAATGGGAAGAAGAGAAATCTTTACCGGCAGGTACCTATTATCGGAAGTTCAGCTCTGCAGGACACTGCCTCGAATATGCTGCGGGACGAGATATTGTGTTAGCTAGTACCATTTTAAATATATAAAATACAAGTGCGCAGTTCGCACACCTCAATATTTACAAGGGGACATGAAGATCTTTTGCGATCGATGAAAGGCATTCCTACAGTATCATGGATTTCTGAAGTTTCCGAGGAGCTTAAAATGACCCTAGATAAAAAAGGAAGTAGTTTGAGGAAATTTTAGATTAGAAGACAGAAATTTGCAAAGTCCTTTTCCAATCGAATCAATAATAAAATCCTTGAAAAGTCCTTTGCAGCCAAAAGCAAATATTGATAACCATTGGTAACATTGTTATAAATCCAACAGAGTTGCTTCCTCTAACGCGCCACCGTGCTTGATAGATGGGTTTAACACCACAGCCACATAAAAATCTCTATATTGACGATGATTTTCGAAAGGCACATACATCTTAACAACATCAAATATATGTTTTAGTCAAATTAAGCTGCTGTAGCTTACGGTGGGCTGTCGTATTTCGTATATGCAATGTTTTGGTAAGAAGTTTGAACAATCCTCTCTGCTAAATGTGTTCTAAGGAAGCTACAAAATCTTATCTATTGTATTGTGTCAGTGCCTGTAGTTGTTCGTCAACAAACTGTTAAAAATATCAGACAGCAATACACGAATATTATCTCGTCTCAAACTTCTAATCAAATTAACTAATTAACAAGTTGTTTATAAGTTAAATTAATTAATCTATTTACTGTATAGACATTTTGACCATATATAATATACATATCATATATGTATACAAAAATATATAAAGATACTTTTGTTATCTTAATTTCAATCTAACAAATATAATTCGATGAGTTAAGTTAAGTGATGACTTAATCCATTTCACGAAATTTTATAGCTTATTAATTAGTTATAATCTAAAAATTTAACAAAAAATAAATAATTTGTTATTTCCAAGAAAAATGAAGTAAGTACATAATATAATAATTGATTGGGAATTCCTTGTATATTGGTAATGTGGGCTGATTTTCATTTTATATGAGGTACTTCAATTCTAAAGTGGTGGTGTTAGTTACACAATAATTTTTATATATATATTTATTAATATAATTTAAAGAAAAAGATAATTATTATTCTAAGTAGTTATATGGTCCGAATATATACAAGGTCATTTAATTTTTATGATATGACAGTAAGGTGCTTATCAAAAATGAATTATTAAAATGTGAAGAATATTATCAAAATAATTTTAAAGTCTTGATAAATACATATGTATGTTGCAATTAAATGTATTAATATTATTATTATTAATATCTCAGTGCAACAATATTTTATAGAAAATAATTAATATTTATAAACTATAAATGTAAAAATGAAAGGACATTTTTGTAAGAGGTAGCTGAAAACTAAAAATTTATAATAACACTATACGGAATAATTAATTAAAATACATACAAGAAATCTGTATTTAGGATGAGTAAAATTAAACGGACTTTCTGGTAGGTACGTATCTTGAAACCATTAAAAGTTGCTTATTGGGCTCTTAAGAGATCCTCTAAAATATTATTTCAAATTTTTGAGCGTATAAAGTTCATGAAATCTATTTAAGATGAACTGAACTGAACAAAATTTGCATATTATCAAGACCATGACTAGGTAAGTGAGATTGCCGAATCGAAAAACCAATTTTTTGTATTAAGAAAAACTTTAGAACTATATAAGGATAAGCAGCTATCCGGTGACCCTGGACTCCCAGAAATTACGATAGAAATTGAGTTTTGCTTAAAATTGAAAAAAACCCAGATGACATTTTAAATTCTGTCCGTCTGTTTGTATGTCTTTTTGTGTACCTAGTGTTTTTTGGCCATTTTCCCGACAGGGTTTTAAAATTTTTTTTAGGACCAATAATAACAGTAGATACCTTTTGTAAAAAAATTGCTTTGCAAGTTTTAAATTCATTCATTCATTTTGTTTTTATTGAGACATTAATACATTTGAAAATTTATGATTACATTATTTTGAATTCATGGTAACCGACTTTAACAATTATATCTGGTTAAGCTTAGTTTATAAATACAATAAATGTTTTTAGTAGAACATCTATACATACATTTTTACTTTTATTAATTCTTTTGATAATTCTCTTTTTTTAATTTCATATGTTTGCTCCCGACATATGTTCACTTTCTGGTTCAGATGGCCTGGATTAAATTTATGACTAGAATTACTTACAAACTACCTATAAACTAAATTTATATATATTACAAAATATATATAAAGACAAATCTTATTCAAAACAAGATACAATAAGAATTAAAGAAGCATCAGCGTATAATAATCATGTCTACTTAGTTAGATATATAATATTTATATAATAACAAGAAGAATGTATTATTAAAATTAAGCTGACCTATATCATAATAAATAATATAATATATATTATATATATATATAATATATATATATAAAAAATACAAAACAAAATATAGAAAACAAGAGTCTATGTTACATTTGTATAGATACAATTTGTCATATATTTGGTTATTATTATTATTTTATTTGTTTATAATATTAACCACATTTGAGATAATTACCCTCTTAGAACAAGCAAAGAGGCTTTTTCGTAAAATGGTAACTTTAAGTTAGAACTAGATGTTGGTTCAAATAATGATTGAGATCTTAAATTCAATATATTTATTGGAGATAAGTAAAAGTGACTATCAAGCACGCTTTCGTTTATATTTCTGTCCCAAATATCTTTTAAAACTGGGTTAGGATGGTTGGCGAGGGATTGCAATTTACTTTTCAGTAGGTTTACCATATATATAAAAAGAGGTTCAATGTTATTTTCTCTATATATTGTTGTATTTGAATACCATTTTTTATTTGGTCTTCTGTATTTTCCGCAGCAAAATCTTAGTAATTTTCGCTCGAACTTTTCCAATTCATTTGTAGCTGTTGGCGAAATACTAAACCAACAACCAAATCCGTATGTAATTATAGGTCTTATAAGCGTTTTATAGATAAGCAGTTTGGTTTTCTTTGAAGTGTACCTTGATGATAGAAGTTGTTTGAGCAAGCCAGAAGCCATTTTGGCTTTATTCAACACTTCCCTAGCATGTTTGTTAAATTTAAATTTATTTTGGTAGTGTATACCAAGATATTTTGGTTCCGTTTTCAGTGGGATCGAAATATTGTCAATCACTAGAGAGAGGGTTTTACTCTCCTTAACTGCCTTACGATGCCCTTTTCCATACACGTTTCTAAAACAAGTTATGCTACTTTTCCCTGCGTTTAGTACTAATCCCCAAGTTTTGAGGTACGATGTTAATGTCGGCACGAAATCTTTTAATTTGTTTAGTGCATCGGGAGGCCTTACTGCACTAGCCAATATTTTAGTGTCATCTGCATATAAAAAAGCTTCAAGCTCATTTACTGGGCTACTAGTTGGAAAATCATGAAGATATATATTAAAAAGTTTTGGCCCGAGTAACGATCCTTGAGCAACCCCCATAAGAACTGGAAACTCTTCTGAGTATTCAGATGCAATAGAGATCATTGCTGTCCTAGAACTCAAGAAACTGATAATCATTCGTATAAAGGATTCAGAAAACTCTAGCATTATCAATTTAAAAATCAGTCCGTTGTGCCATATAGAATCAAAAGCGGCTTGCAGATCTAAGTCGAGAACCACAGAACACTTTTTATTCCTAAGGTTTTGAACAATCCTTTTGTAAAAAAATTGCTTTGCAAGTTTTAAATAAATACAAATAAGCTACCTATAGTAAAAAAAAAATTCCGAAAAATGGTTTCTTGATTTTGGATTTTCTCGGAAACGGTTTGGATCATTTTTGTATGGAGAATGTCTTAAAAAGTTATAGAAAAGGATTGCATAACAAAATTCTCAATTTTTACTTGCGATACATAGGTGCTTTATGGAAAATTATGGTTTCGTAAAAAAATCGAGCTCGAGATTTAAAAAAAAAGCTTAAGAAAAGCTTTCTGATGGCCATTCCCCCCGGCACATTTTTTTCAATTTTTCTTAAGTCCAAAAATAACGGTACCTGCCGTACAAAATTTTTTAGCAATCAATGAAAAACTTATTTTTCTCAAAAACGTGCCCACAACTTTCTTTTTTAAAATTCAATAGTTTTTTCATATAGGCTACCATTTTCTAAAAAAAAAAAAAAACGGAAAAATGGTTATAAATGGATATTTTTGATTTTATCAAAACTTGTTCAACTGATTTTGATCATTTTTTTATTGAGATTTTTTAAAAAGTTTCAAAAGTATGGTTTACCAAAATTAAAACAAATCGTTTCTTCGATTTTTAGGAAAAGTTTTACATTTTTTTCCGAAAACTTAATAATTCGAAAACAACTAGGTAAATTTTTATTAAACTTGTCACCCAGCTGTTTTTTAACATTATCTAGCAGATTTTAAATAAAAAAATTTTGTATAACTAAAAAAACGGTACTTAACAAATAAGTGTTAAAAAACCGTCAAGGAAAATCTCATTTTTCTCAAAAACGACTCCTACGATTTTATCTCATAGAACCATTTTATTTTATTTTTGTTTTAACTATCTCATTATCCGTTAAAAAATATTGCATACACAAATTTCCCAAAAATCTAAATTTTATATTTTTTAAAAAATTTTCAAAATATTTTTTTTTGAAAATTCAATATTTTGAAAGTGGTTAGATAGTTTTTTTTTCAAAATTATTTTATTAATTCTGTAATAATATGTACTAAAAAATGGTGTACCAATGTTTTCAATATTTTACACATAAAAATTATTTAAAAAAAAAGCACTCGAACGATTTTAAAATTGTTTTCTTTCGATAAGTTAAAATTTGTTAAAGAAATTAGATGATGTACCTTCATCGTGTTGGTTTCAAAACAATCTCAGAAACCATTTAAACAATTTATTTATAATTATGTTGATTTTTCAATTTAAACATTAAGTTCAATGCATGCACATGTCCAACACGGTGCTTAATTTTATAAACACATTTTTTTACTACGTTGTCCTTCAAACATATAATCTAAGTCATTACTTTTTGTTGATGACATTTAAAATTGTCATCTAAAAGAACTTTTGTTTTTCTTAATAATCATGATAATATTTCTTTACCAAAATTTATTTTTGTTTACATACATCCAAAGCGTCATATAAAAATTGACGCAAATGTCTTTTCATTTGAGATTTTAGTCTTATTTTAATCAAATAATATTACAGCTTTATCTACATAATATGTATGTAGGTGTATGTATATAGCTTTCATCTTGTTTTTTTGATTTTCGTGTAAATTTTCTTAAATAAAATCACAAGACCATATTATACACATAAACATACATATGTAAATATATTCATCTTTTCAACAGATGTCAGCTATATTTCTAAAAAAAGACCTGATATCTACTGCTACCTTACCTATGTATACTGTATATATGTACATATGTACGTATATAATGAATGTGTGTAGATTTTAAAAATGTGTATATGCAAAAAAAAAAATGAAAGAAATATTTATTTGTAAAAAAACAATAAATCATTTTTGTTTATCTCTTCGTTCAAAAGTCAAATGAAAGGTATTATTTTTGTTTTGCTATTTTGCCTACCACAAGAGGTGCAATAAAAGTTTTTTTTTTTTATTTGTCATAAAATAGAAAAATAAAAAACTGTTTATAAAATTTAATTGACTAGACAAAATGTCACATAAACTAATCTTTCAATTATTGCGAATTTATTTTAATAAGGTGTTTTCTCAGTGTCAATTTAAATAATAAAAAAACATGAATCATATCGCACATATTTTTTCAACTCCAATATTACTCGTATATTGTATGATAAGGTAGACATTTTATAAAAAAAAAATGGACGACAGGATCGTATGAACTTGTTCTTATGGTTAAACACTAATAGCGTCTTAATAAAAAAAATCATTTGTACGCTATTTTTCAGTAAAGTGGAGTTAAAGAAATTAATTGAATGAAAAATCATCCACTTTCCAAATACCGAATTTTCAAAGAATTATTTAATTTTTTTTTTGAAAATTTTTGATATAGGTACAACATTATTTAAATTGAAGGTTTTGAATGAAACAACAACAATTGAGTAAGCTACCACCAAGATTTTATAGGCTGGAGTTATAACTATTTCACGACTGACAGGCCGATCATCAGACTCCTTTTTAAATAGTGGTGCTGGTGATCGAACCTGCACATTTTATTAAAATCAGTTCAACAGATAATGAGATAGTCAAAAACCATGAGAGATACTATTAATAATACATAGATGAGTAGATGAAAAATTTGTTTCAATAATATTGTCAATAGTACTATATATACATATATATAACAAAAATTTATCAAAATCATAGGAGTTGTTTTTGAGAAAAATAAGATTTCCCTTAACGGTTTTTAAACGCTTGGATGGTAGGTTCCGTTATTGTTTAAAATCTGGTAGATAATGTTAAAAAACAGCTGGCTGCCAAAAATCGACTAAGTCGTTTTCGAAGTACTAAGTTTAAAAAAAAGAAAAAATTTTTACATATCAACCAATTTTTAAAATAATCATATTTACATATTTGATATTTATTGATTTAACAAACATTTACAAAGATTACAATGAGTATCTTAAATAACGTAAATGTGATCATTTAAATAGTGGTAAACTAAAAGATTTTAACAATTTTAAATACTTAATTAAATATATCAATCAAATGATCAATCAAATCTCTATAAAAAATTGAAGAAAATCAGTTGAACCTGTTTTAGAACATCGAAAATAAAAAAAAAAAGCTTCTATAGGAGGTAAAATGTATACCAATTTTATTTTAAAAAGGTAGCATTTATGTAAAAAAAAATGCTGTTTTTTAAAAAAAAAAAAAGGTTATGGGCACGTTTTTGAGAAAAATAAGATTTTCATTAACTGATCAAAAAAAAATTTTAATTTGTGGTCTGAAAAAAAAAAAAAGATTACGGGAGTATGACCAATAAACGCTGCATACCAAGTTTAAAGAAAACCGACCCACCTGTTTAGCTTTCAGATGAATGGACAGACAGACAAACAGAATTGCGAAATCCACTTTTTTCAACTTCGCTATCATCGTAATGTCAAGTTTGATCAAAATCTAGAGTTTGATTTTTTCTACGAATCCAATACTTGTCACATACACAATTGCAAGTAAGAATGAATAAAATTGATAATAATGAAAAAATATTTTTTATATGTTTTTAAAAAGGCGGACAAATACATATATAGTTTCGTTATCATTAATGCTTAATTAAATACAACAATATAATCGACTTAACATATTTAATCTATGTTTTGCTTTTGGCATTTGACATTAAGATGTAAGTAAGGCTATACACATAATTTTGACATTTAGTATTTTAAATTAAAGCAAATATAGGTATACATATGTCAGAATGCCATAATCATTTGTTATTTTTTAAAATTTAAGGAATTTATTGTTATCTCGGCGGACGTCAATGTGTTCAGTCCGGCCGGCGGCGGCGGCGTGGCGTGGCGTTTTCATTTATATACACCATAAAATGCATTTAATCACGTACAACCACGAATTACTTAACGTGCAGCACTGCACCATGTACATATATCGTTTTTAAATGCATTGCATGATTTTTTTGTGGGCAAGCTACCATACCAATAGGTACTCAGAAGTTTTCTTTTCAACGAATATTTTGCTTGTATATATGGAATAGGAATTATATGTATTATGTTGAGTAGATATCTTAATATTGTGTTGAATAAAACATGAAATATTAAATTTTTCCTACACCAAAGTTTCTAACATTAAATTGCTATTACCTATGTAATACCAATAAAGTCAATTTAACTCACCTCAGTCACACCAGAGTGCGTGGTGTTATAATTTATCACGAAAAAAACGTGTAATTTAAATACCGCTAGGTATAAATTAAAAATAAAATGAGATTAAATTAAATCGTGAATTTTGAATATATAATGCGATTTTTTTTTATCAAAAAATCAGTAACAAAAATAATAATTAAATCGTTCTTGCAATCATTTTATTCATTTTTTTTTATAATGAAGTAATTATACTACTTGAGGAGCTAAAATAGTAAAAACATGTTATCAATATTGCCTATATGTACATATATAATTTTCGATTTAACTACTACATAAAAAACATATTTTTATGATTGTTTATGAGTGAATACAAAAAAAAAAAGAAATTAAAATGGCCAGATGCGCGCTTATCATTCTGCCAGCAACATCATAATAAAATGTCAAATCAAAGAGTTTGTATAACATAGTTCAGAAATATATTTTGCGATAAGAATCGTCAGAGAGAAGATTAAATTTGAGTGGCATGAGATTAGGTGTAATCGGATTTTTGTACTTACATATGTATTTACCTCACGTTTTTAATGAACTCAACTTAAAATTAACCTCGATAGATAAAAATTGATTTAACAAAAAGTATAAGTTTCATCTTAAATTAACTCTTACATCTAGAATTTACAATGCAAAATAAAATATTCTGTTATCGGTATAAAATTATATAAAATCTGCTTCTATTGTGGTGAGTAAGTTGATTAAGTAAAGGTGTGTCCTCCAGACCAAAATAAACATTTCAAAAATAAATAAATACAAGGGTTGCTTTGCAATTGTTTTATAGTTTTCTTCTTTTTTTTTTTAATTTGTTTTGATGGTAGTTAGACCCGTAGAAATATATTCTTTCTCATTTGATTTAATAACTTTTTAGTTAGTAAACCTAGTTTTCACTCAGAATATTGTTGGATATAGTAGATATTCGTAATAAAAGCTATGTAAGATGAACTGAATTTAACAAAAATTGCGTATTAACGAAACGGCAAATTTTCGTGAACTAAAGGCCGTTTAAAAGCTACATATTTTAAAAAAATAATAATTTCTGTCAATATATCTAGTGTCAATAATGACAAATTATGTTTTCTTTCGAAAAATTTTGTTCCACTATTCTTTGCTTTACTTTAAAGTTTAAAACATTATTTCGTTAATACTTTCGACGGCACTGACACAGTCTGTACAATAAAACTGATAATAAAGGCCTTGCATTTACTTGCGCATGTATATAAACTTGCGGAAAGAAATATACATACATTTATTTTGAAATTTTGTTATAATTGTTTGTAAAAATTTATGTTTTATCAGCCATACATTAATTCGACGATTTATACAGTAACTGGTCACATTTTGAGATATTTATGAATTTTTAAAAGATCGGAATTTTTTAAATTTGCTTTGTATTCCCAAAAAAAAATTGCGAGCGACGGGATTCACGGTTAGGCTGTTAAAAACACATACGTTCGCCCGAGTGCCACATTTGGGTTTACACATCGTACGTTCAAGCAAATTCACTGACCCAAATTTATCGGTCTTTCTTGGATCGTTTTAAAAAGGAATTTCATACACACATTAGCATATTTTCTGTATATGCATGCATAAAAAAAGGCTAGAATCCAGAATACTTTTTTTTAATAAGAAAGAGAGAGCGTAGACAATAAACTAATGGTGAGTATTTTTTATGGACTGAAAACAGTGAAAACTGAGAAAGAAAACTAAAAAAAACAGTCACCTTTTTTCAATGTGTAAACGTTAGTGCCCAGCACAACAGCTCAATAAAAATTTCCTTCAAAAAAAAAAAAAAATTAAAATCAAAAATGAATTATTTAATTCAAGTGATCAAAAAATTGTTCCATTATTCAAAGGACAGGATCCACCAACAAAAAAACAACGCACCAAATGCAACTACATCACCATAAACGATCACCAAATTATATGTATATATTTATTTTTTTTATTTTGTACATACAATACTTTGTTTTCTTTATTGAGGCTGGATAAAAGACTCCTTTTAAATTTACTTTAGGATTAAATTTAAAAAACTAAAAAAAATAAACGTTATTTACTACGTGCGCGGATCCAAAGCGGAGTCGTTTGCTTAAAGAGTCTCGTCTTAAAGCTGTCATGTAAATTAAATATTCAAGTGCCGGTTTTACATCACACAAGTAATCACTCTTTTTTTGACACCACCGTTAGTCCACGTTCTGTTATGCGAGTCTTTAGATCGAACTTTTTAACCGAATTTTAACCCAAACTCAATTTGATTTTTCGATCTAGTATAAAATTTGAATTTGAACTTGACTTTAAAATTGCACAATCTAATAGGGTTTTCGAGATATTGCGAATTTTTATTAAAAAAAACTATGGAACCAACAAAAATTGAAATTGTTAGACTAAACAATTTCTCATTTTCAAATCCTGCTTTAAATCTTATCGAGAGTGAATAAATTGTTGCTTATTTCCATACAGTACTAGGTACCTACGTATTTTATGTAAGGGACCGACGCACGTAAGGAATTTTGTTCTCTTTCACTTTACCAACACTGTGGTGAAATGATTGAAACTAATTTCATGTAGAATGTAGCAGTAATCTAGTACATTTTAAATTGGTAATTGAATCACCACCATTGAATTTAAATGGTAGCAAGGCAATTTATTGAATTTAAGACAATTTCTTTCATTCACCTTTTTTCTGATGCTTCGCATTCAAAGATAACAAAAGAAATGTGTAAAATTAAAAGTTTATTATTTTTTTTTTTTTTAAATAAAATTTGTGAATGTCTCAGGCAAGAGGGGTACTGTTCACTTTTTTAGGTGGTTTAGGTTTATTATTATAATCATTTCTATGATAACCATTTTTCATACATTTGGCCAAATTTTTATACAGTCATACTTTAAACCAGTCGAATTGAACATTAAATTTAAGGTAACAGCCAGTGTTGCCGAAAGTACTCCCATAGGAGTATTGTACTCCTTTCAACACATCCGTACTCCTGTACTCCTCCTTTTACATTCGTAGATACTCCTATTTTTTTTTAAAGACCTAAAATATCTTACACTTGCAGCAAAGTGTAATGTTAACCTTAATAAATTTAATTCACTTCAAATTTAAATCAAATTTGGCAGCACTTTAATCTTCCAAACTGTCGTCAAAAAGAGAATTTCCCTCTTTCTTGTTTGTTTTTGTTTTTCGTTGGCGTGGACGTCTACGTTCAATTTTTGAGCTCCGTTAATTTTTATGTATAGTTCAATAAAATGAAAAGGTTTGTTAATTAATGTTTGAAATATTAATTCCTGTTAGAAAAATTCAAAGTAAACTTTTATTGTATAGATATTTAGTGAAATTGGATTCCTTGGAGCAGGTAAAGGCAAAAAAAGGCAAATATAACTATGCATTACGCTATCTGCCACAAGACAGATTTTGTGTGATAGAAAAGATATTTACTTATTTTTGTTCTTAGAATTAATAATTTATTTATTTATGTTTTTTTTTTGCAACTGATTTTTTTTCTTGATGATTTTTTTTTTAATAAAGTTTGAAGACTACAAAATGTCTGTACTACTATTTTTTTAACATTAGAAATGTTTAAACGGAGGCATACAATATAAAAAAATCAACAGAATTTCAAAAATATGAAACGCCTAGTAGACAAAGGGGGCGAAACGTGAGGGGAATAAACAAAATAAACAAAATCAACAAAATAAAAAAAAATAAACAAACTAAACAAAATAAACAAAATTATTTCGTTCATGCTTTGTTGTTACTAGTTTGAGGAAACAGAAAACGAAGAAGATGATAAAACGGACAGAAAAAAGGGAGAAATGTTCGTAGGAAAAAAAATGGCTATGTTTTTGATGATGATTTTTGCGAAATCCGAACAATACCCGATTTGCGTTTACTTAAATGCTTATATCTTTCGATGCAATTATCCGATTTTCAATATTAAGGTAGATATATAATGATATATATAAAAATGACTGGCGTGTTAGAACAAACGAAAATTTTCAAAATCATTTAACTTCCTTGAGAACGGGTTTAATAAATTACTAATTTATCAAAATAAATAAATTCAAACGATTTAATACGTTAACAAGACTTTATTTAAGGACTGTAAATAGTAGACTTACATATGTAGTTAGTTACTTTACAGTTCACGGTCGACACAAGAATGAATTTTATCCACATGACAATTGCAGCACAGTATTATTTGTATACTGTATAGTGGTCCCATTCTCTCATTTGGGATCGTTACAATCATTCAAAATTTTATACTAAAAACATGAAAATAAATATCGGACAAATAATTTAATTCAATGAGGAAGTTGATAAAAACAAAAAAAGCATTAAAATACTTTCAACCGAGAGGGAGTTAGTATTCTAAAGCCGGCGGCGGCGGCGGAGTTTGTGCAATAAAAAATCACAATCGTGGCAAATTTGCTTCGCGTCGGAAAAAAAATGCGAAATGTTCATATGTACCTACATTTGTAGTCGGTATAATAATTGTTAAGATATGTACATTGTGTTTGGTTTGGCTTGCTTATAACTTCGGTTCTAATAATCCGATCATTAAGTCCCGGCGCACACTTGTATCGTTTTGACGCGCGGTGACGCTTTTGCGTCATACAGTACTCACGAATATCGGACTACATTTTTTGTATTATATCATTGCACAGTCACATAAATCTATATATGAAAAACCTTATTAAATTGCATATTTAATAGAAACAAAAATTTAATACAAAACAATATTTTTTTAAACCACATGTATTTGACCCTTTTTAGGAAAGTTATGATGTTTGTACCTATGTTCAGAAAAGTTGCTCATTATTTAAATTTGACATTCAATGTATGTACATACATAAATACATAAAGTTTTTTTCATTTCTAATGTTCCTCAACTATGCTGGAATGGCAAATCGGGTAAATTTTTTTAAATACTCCTCTTTTTTGGCTTCAGTACTACCTTTAAATATTTCTTCCCGGCAACACTGGTAACAGCTGATGCTATTTTGATTTAATTTGGCAGCACTGATTTGTAAGAAACGGATCTATAAGTAATAATTTACTACAATTTCCATTAAAAAAAGAACTAGCTTTGTTGTTATTATTTTCTTTAAATTAACCATCCAATTGAGTCCAAACTAACATAACCGATAGTTGGAACTGTACACAAAATTTTAATTGTAAATGTATGGCAAAAGGAAAGAGTCGTGTCAAATTGAATTTTTTTATAAATTTAATATATACATATGTACTTATTTGGATTGTTACTTTCGAGCAAAATTAATATTCTATAATATTAAATAAGCTATTTAAATTATTATACCCACAAGCATATATATATGTATGAACGTGTTTCTCATACTGATTTGCAAATTCATAAAAACACATGGCAATATGTATACAAATCAATTAAAATTATCAATGGAAATTTACGATTTTGATACGTAAACAGATGTATAAAATCAACATCGAATGCACTCACAAACTCATATTTGATAAGAATTTATCTGCTAAACGGGGCCGACAAATAAAAAAAACATTGTGGTAATGCATGTTTGGCGAATGAATTTCACACGTCGCAACATAAGGAGAATTATATTCTTTATAGTTTTTAAAGTTTCGAAGACATTGCAGTTTCCTCATCAAAACTAAACTTATCCCGTTGCAACCAAACGCACCAAAGCTATGACTGCACAATCTAACAGGCCAATACTGTTTCGGATTATTTTTTATTAGTCAAGGTACGAATGATATGGCTAACGCCTCAATAAGAAGGAATAATTGAGAAAATAAGACATCGCAATTTCGAATTTCGCTGGCGAATTTCGGAACAGATCGCCATCCCAATTATAGACTTTGTCGATCGGGTATATTATAATACCAAGTAACAAAAGCGACTGACAACGATACCCACAAACCATGAAGACAACCGACACTGATGTGGTGCTGAACTTCATCATGTCTGATATACTGATGCCTGATTCACAATGCGACGAGAAAGCGAGACGTCGAGCGTTACAAGATCTCTTCACTGTTTTTCTCTCTTAATGATGAACTTAAAACGATGAAATAATACATAATAAAGCAATTCTCGTCGTAACGCCGCTGCGTCTTTTTTCAATTTTTCAAACTTTTGACGCGACGGAGTGACGACGAGAAATGCTTTTTTTATTTATTTTTTTCCTTCTCTTACGTTCGTGATTAAGAAAGGTAAACTGAGAAGAGATCTCGTCACGTCGACGTCTCGCTTTCACGCCGCATTGTAAATATCTAAAAACCCCTGGTCAAGGACTGCCATAAAATAAGAACACACGTCAAAACATGAAGCATCAGAAGAAGACAAAAATAATACCCCTCAACTGCCCCAACTATAGTGAAATCGGTCTTCTAAATATCGCATATTTTAATACTTGATATCCTATGTCAACGAACTGATTGATCAGCCCTTATCAATCAAGCAAATATTCACCCTCCAGCAGATCCAGGAGAAAACTCATGCAAAGTCGATAACTCTCCTCTTTTGATCGTTTTACGCCACCATTTCTAGAGACGAGTTATGCAGAGCCGTGTTAACTTTATTCTCATGTACGAAATTTGAATGAACATGAAGAATTCTCATTGCTCCATCAATGTCGGTAGAAAATTTACGGAGACCTTCGATGGTAAAAGGATTGCAACACCATGACGAACTGTCATCTGACTTCTTTAACATTGTATTGGAACACAGTCTGCAAAACTCACAAGGCTACATCTATGACACAATATTTCCATAAGTCTTTACAGTTAGATGCGTATGTTCACGATACCCTTTTGACAGTTTTGGAAGAAACCAGCGTTTGGGGCGAGTATAGATACAAAAGCAAAAAAGCAAAAAGGAAAAATATACTGTCAAAGGGAAGAAACAAGCAACATCCACTTATCTGATAGAACGTTAGCTAATATTTCGAGCTAGTACGAACTTCCTCTTTTTTGGCTCCACTAGAACATCTTACATTAACATTAGGCAAGAAATAAAGAAGAAAATCAATTTGCTCACCGTTGTATTTTTTGGTTAAGAAAGCATTCCAGTAAGTTACGGTCTTTCCCGAAGAAATAAGGCGACTCTGTATCAGGGTTTGATCATTCCAGTCCAATGCTTGTATATGGACGAATATATTTTTGGACTATTCGAGTGAAAAATTGAAAAATGTTCGGTCTTATTTGCGTTGAAATTGAAAGGCTCTGGAGGAAACACCAATCTTTGCTAGAGGATCGAATGTGTACTCACAAGTGGCATCATACATACATATATATAACACAAGATATATTTGGATTTGGAATTTGGATATCAAAATAGAGATGTATTTTCAAAAATTCAAATAAAATTGATGAAAACAACCAAATCAGGGCTAAGTATATTTTGCGCGTGAAATGAAACAACAAAAATTATTCTATATGTACACAGCTGAGCAAAGATGTGCTACCAAAATTGAATTATCTTTTAATTATTTTATTTAATAATATTCTTTGCTTAGCTTGTTTTTTCTCACCGTCAAAGTAGCGGTGGTGCCAAGTATTGGTTTGTCGTTGCCAAGATCCAATTTAAGAGAACTTCACCATCCAAATAAACAGTTAAAATATATGTTTAATATTAGTACAAAAAGAACATATTTCGCAAAAAAAAAAAGTGCAAATAAATTAAACAGATAAGCAGAAAACACACTCCAAACAAAACTCTAATCTTAGCGGATTAATATTTCTGCAAAAGCTGTCATGCTTAAAAATTCTTTTTATATATTTAATAATCCGCTTGCCTTATGAGAATCGCATATTTTTTAAATCTCTTCATTGCTCCAAACCTAAATCCGGCTTACTGCAAAATATTGTGATCTAACGATCATAAATGTATGTTAACACTTAACATTTCTTATGCTTGTTTTGTTGTTTTTTTTTTCGTTTTTAAAAAACCCAATTAAAAGTCACTTACTTCTTTTGTAAAAATGTCGGCATATTTTGTTATTTTCTTTATTTTTGTTTGAAATTTTTTAAATAACTGATAACCATTTGTATCCCACTTTATTATACATTATTATCACCTATTTAGGGTGATACAAACAACAACTGTTCAAAAATAAATTGATTTATTCACTTTTAATTTTTTTTTTGTGATGAAATTTTGACGAGTGTTATCACAATTTTTGCGCAACAATTTCGAATGTTGAACTTATTTTTTTCTCTTTTGATTTTAACCGGTTTTTGATCAAAACAAGAACCACTGAATTATAATTTTCCCAACTACATAATTTACTCTTATAACACGTGTCTCTTAAAAAAAAAAGAACAAACCTCACACTGTTTTTTTTTTAATGAATTTCACTTGATAGTTATAATGTAGGTAAAAGTAGTTTAATCTGAATTTCAAGGTGAATTTCGAAATCAGGAAAAATTTATGAGACAACCGGTTGCTTTTGGCAATATCGATGTTGTCACGTCACTTTTAGTTGCGTTAAATAAAAACTATGCCCAGATACCAAAATATTAACATTCGAATTTTCTTATCTTTTAACACAATTTTTGTTTTGTTTTCCTTTCAGTAAGGGTAGGTAAACATCAATAATATACGGTATAATCAAGAAAATTTATTCAGTTGCATTCTTCTTTTTTTCTCATTATTTAATCATTTTGAACACTTTGTCAAAAAAAAAAAATATACTGAAATAATATTCATACAAGATGAAAAACACATTTTCACTGCAAATGGCGTATCAGTATTTTAGAAAGGCTCTCGTTTTAAATATTTTTGAAAAAAAAAAAAAATTCCTTTAGTAGGTATGTATACAAATGAACCTCGTTGGTGTTCCGCGTCAAACTAAATTGATTTAAATTAAAGAACTTTCGTGACAGCTCTCGCGGGCGTTATAGTAAAATTTGTAGAAGAGAGAAAAGAATAATAAAAATATAAAAAGGAATAAAAATACAAAACATTGTCTGGAGTCGAAAATAAATATAAATACATTATAAACGTATAGGTTTATATTTTATCAACAATTTAATAGGTATTTATTTGTTCAGAAGAAAAAAGTATTACCCTCATGATGATGGTTTGAAAATTGAAACTCTTGAAAGAGAGCAGCAATTCACTTAATAGTGGTATAGAAAGGTTTATATACTCTATTTTATTTATTTTATTTCATATGCTTTGTGCATACAAAACCGAATACCTAGATATGTAGATAAAAAATTAATTTATTTAAAGACAACAAAAGACAACCATCACCAAACGAACGAGAACACCCCGAGGAAGAGCAATTCAATCTATTCTATTGCCATCACAAATTCACAAGAACGAGTTGTTGATGTTTTTAGTTTTCGTTGTCTGTTTTGTGTCTTTATTTTTTTGTTAATTTTAGAAGATACATTTTTTTAAATTATTATAAAAGCGTGTGGGCATTTTGTATTTTGTGGGATGTGCTTTGCTTTTCTTTCATTTTGCAGTTTTTTAATATATTTGTTTTGTTTTGTTCTCTTCTTTTTTTTTTTGTTTTTCTTTGTGTTTCTTGGTCAGATGCATTTTAATAAAATAATGGAGGTAGTTTTTTTTTTAAATTTGAGAGCATAAATTGTATTGTTTCTTTTTAATTTTTTTTTCTCAAATGACACTTGATGTGACAGATGTCATCGGTCTGGGCAAATTAACCTCGATGTTGTTTTTGTATTATAAAGTGAAAAAATTTAAAAAAAAATCACTTGTTGGAAATCTTGTTCGACGAGGGTGACAACTGACAACAGTGTGATAAGTTTGGGTGTGAAATGGACGTTTGGAATTTTTTTTTTTAACTCAAATGTTATCAAATGCATATGATTTCTGAATTCATTATTTGAAGAGCAAAGAATTTGTTTAAATTTCAATAACAGCTATTTTAAAGATAAAAGTAATAGCTTTGATTTTGTGCATTCTATATAGCACGTACATAGGTAGTTTTGTATGAATTATAATAAATAGACCGGTTTATTATCAAAGCACCTATTCAGTTGGATTTTAGCACAGTCATAAACCATTGTAGTTAGAATTGAGTCCCTGGGAAAAAACCGTATTCCTTAGAATTTTTTTTCAAAAATGCCTTTGTTATAAGGGATTCCATATACCTACCTACATATACCTTAATTAATTTTCAACTAAATAACATGTACGATCACACTGGGTATAATTTTAATATTTAAAAAAAAATCATAAGATAAAAGAAATAAATCAATTTGGGGCCTATACTAAGGTGATAGTATAATATTATGTCAGAACATAAATATGAACATTATAGCACCGTGTTGCACATATATGCATGGAACTTTGAGTTTAGACTGAAAAAGTGTTAAAAAATAAATATATGTAATTAGAAATAAATTGATAAAACAACCTCTGAAATTCTTTTTGATACCAACACAATGTACACCATCTGATTTCTTACATAAATTTTATTTTCTGATATAAAAATTTTTAAAATCGAGCGAGCGGTTTAAAAAAAATAATTTTGTATACCTATATAAAATTTTGAAAACATTTTTAAGAAATAGAATTGGTACGCCATTTTAAGTATTTATTAATGCGGAGTTTAAAAATTAAATTAAAAAAATCATCTACCTATTTTCGAAATTTCGATTTTTTTTTTTAATCCAAAATTTTATTTTTTGAAAATTTTGATATCCTATATTATTAAAACTTATTAAAACTTGTGTAAAAAATGCAATTAAAATCGGTTAAACAGATAATAAAACAGTCGAAAACCAAAAAAATTATTATTCGACCATCGCAAAAATATTCCAATCGTTAAATATTAATTAATTAATTTTTTTCTCGATATTAATGAGATATATATATGTACATATATTTACTACTAAAATTAAATCACTTGAGTATCCTATGCACATCTTAGGTCTTCTACCAGTCGGCACTGGATAAATATTCCTTCATAAAATTACGCAACATATAATAATATCAATTCCTCAGCATTAAAAGAAAAGCTTGTATAAATTAAATATTTTAAAATACATAATTGAATGGGTTACTTTAGTGTGCGATTTTAAAAAGAATTATTTAAATAATTAATAAGCCATTCTATTTTTCAAACATAAATTATCTTTTAAAACATTTTAATGAGAAAATTTGAATTTTATATCTTTTGAGTTGGCCTATTCAAATAATTTAGTCGTAGTTAATGATGTTTATGTATATTTTAAGACTTTGAGATAGTGTCAGTATTTAATTTGTTAACATGACTAAGAACTTAACTTAAAAAAAAAAAAAAATACTCTCCTCCCCACTGATCTTGTCTTGTCTTAGTCTGATTTTTCACATTGTTGAAAGCATTTTTGACGCGTATATATTATACAGAACATAATAACACATACACATATGCTTGCATAACTTTATACAATATAATATTAATACAAGATAAATTCCACTTTCATTAGCATCATGTAGTATTTTTGAAACAGGAACCTTAATATGCATAAAATTTACATTGAATGAACAGGATTTGCAAATAATGTAGAAAACACGTTTTTTATTGTATCATTTTTGCATAAATAACCTGCCTCTACATTCTTCACTCACTTTAAACAACAAAACATATATGGACTGATATCTTCATCATTCAAAATAAATATCTTTGTAAAGTTATAAAATTCATTATATTAACTGAATTTTCGTTTACTCTATAAAATATTCATTGACCTAATGAAACACTTCATATAAAATATACGTTGGTTAATAACGATTTTATTGTCTGAGTGATAATGCATTTATACACTTTTTCCTTGGACTCTGAAACGACTTGATTATCTTTCTACATATAT
Source organism: Epistrophe eligans (assembly GCA_951394125.1). NCBI lineage: Eukaryota > Metazoa > Arthropoda > Insecta > Diptera > Syrphidae > Epistrophe > Epistrophe eligans. Next base: position 88,900,285 of record OX596028.1, on the reverse strand, counting down.
GATAAACGTTCTCATAATTTTTTGTAAAATAAATGCATTAAGTCCTTGTTATTTTATATAAACTCAACGAAAAATTTCATTAAAAAAAATGAATTAAATCCAGCATTGAATAAAATTGTACTTTGAGAATCATTTTGCTTGTGTGGTACTTTTCTAACACGCACATTTATTTATGTTATTAGTTAATTTATAGTTTTTTTTTTTGACAACACAAGAGTCAAGTGTGAACTACAAAATATGAACAAAAATTAAATTCATGCAAATGCCAAATAGTAAAATAATAATAATGAAAGAATAATTAAATAATTAAGCAGCTTTTTCAACGTATTTTAGTCGGTTTTGGTCTGTTTGAAGAAAATGCGAATTCAAACAATTTTTATTCCATTATTTTTCTCAACATTTCGTCTATATTCCTTACTTTATCAGGGGTATTTTTTATTGCATCCTTCTCGGAGACGGTACTGTACTGACACAAAATTAAAGTTAAAAAATAAATATAAAATAAAAATAAAAATAAAAATAAAAATAAAAATAAAAATAAAAATAAAAATAAAAATAAAAATAAAAATAAAAATAAAAATAAAAATAAAAATAAAAATAAAAATAAAAATAAAAATAAAAATAAAAATAAAAATAAAAATAAAAATAAAAATAAAAATAAAAATAAAAATAAAAATAAAAATAAAAATAAAAATAAAAATAAAAATAAAAATAAAAATAAAAATAAAAATAAAAATAAAAATAAAAATAAAAATAAAAATAAAAATAAAAATAAAAATAAAAATAAAAATAAAAATAAAAATAAAAATAAAAATAAAAATAAAAATAAAAATAAAAATAAAAATAAAAATAAAAATAAAAATAAAAATAAAAATAAAAATAAAAATAAAAATAAAAATAAAAATAAAAATAAAAATAAAAATAAAAATAAAAATAAAAATAAAAATAAAAATAAAAATAAAAATAAAAATAAAAATAAAAATAAAAATAAAAATAAAAATAAAAATAAAAATAAAAATAAAAATAAAAATAAAAATAAAAATAAAAATAAAAATAAAAATAAAAATAAAAATAAAAATAAAAATAAAAATAAAAATAAAAATAAAAATAAAAATAAAAATAAAAATAAAAATAAAAATAAAAATAAAAATAAAAATAAAAATAAAAATAAAAATAAAAATAAAAATAAAAATAAAAATAAAAATAAAAATAAAAATAAAAATAAAAATAAAAATAAAAATAAAAATAAAAATAAAAATAAAAATAAAAATAAAAATAAAAATAAAAATAAAAATAAAAATAAAAATAAAAATAAAAATAAAAATAAAAATAAAAATAAAAATAAAAATAAAAATAAAAATAAAAATAAAAATAAAAATAAAAATAAAAATAAAAATAAAAATAAAAATAAAGAGCAATCAAGCAAAAAACTATCAAACTCAAAATTGACAGCAAAACTTATATTACAGTTGGCCATCAGCTTTTTCATTGTGGTTTTGTGATAAAGGGGGCAAGAATTCTAACGGCTTCGAAATGTTAGCAATCCGCATCAAAGCCAAATATAAAAATTAAAAATCTATGCCAACGCCCCTATACGGAAGAAAAAATTTACTAAACTAAAAAAGAATTTCCACGATCTTCCTGAGGTGACGTACGATATATGCCCAAAGTACTACGTCAAAATTACTAAAACTGACCACAACGCAAAAGTTCGAAAAAAAAAACATTTTGTTGAATAATAATAAAAGGACACATTATGCGACAGAAAAACTTCTGGTAACGGACTCAGACTGATAAGACTTAATAGCGACGGGAAGATTGGCTGCTGAAGATTTGGAAAGATCACTTTTGTAGACGTCTAAACCTTGAAGACAGCCAAAATTCCCCTTTTAGAAGGAACACTTCATCCATTCTGAACGATGATGACCAAAGTTTCCTTCGAACAAAAAGTGCTGATGACAACTTCAATTAAGCCTACTGCTGTGGATGGCCTACCAACAGAACTATTGAAAGATGACTTGGTAAGCATTAACCTATGACCTTTCTGCAAAATTTGATCGGAAAAATGTATGCCCAGTCAATAGAAGCTCGGTATAATGTGCCTCATACATAATGAACGATATGTTCCGAATTGTGCCAAATATACGGAAGAATATAAAATCTTGTCAGCTGTACTTCTGATCGCTTGAATTGAAAACCTTGTTAAAAATCTACGACCGGAATTGAGTTTGAAATTTCTACCCTATTAAACTATGACCCTTTTATAAACGTACATCGCGTGATGGGAAATTAAGTGTGTGTTTTACTTAAGCGTATGATTTGATCAACTTTAAGTTGCTGCCACTGAGAAAATAAGTTCCCTGGCGCCTTCTCATACCTATACATATTATCCAATGTACTTGAATCAGGGGCAACTAAAAGTTGCTAGGGAGAGAAACTTAAAATTGCTGTAAATGGGTGCCCAGCGTAAGACATCAGACGCCACTTTAAAGTTGAAAAATTAATCACACAAAAGAACATATTAATTGATAAGGCTCACTTTAGGAAACAATTTTTTTTATGAAAAAAAAACAATATCGGAAGCTATATAAGTAAAAAATTGAAAGTATACAAGCATTTTATCTTTGACAACAAAAAACAAACATTGTAAGAACTTGAGACTACTAATTTTAAATTACAACCTGTTGTCCCACAAAAATGGATAATATTTATCTATACAATATGTCTGATGTGCTTTTATATTCTTCTCTTATTTTCCAGACTTATCTCTGATAAGAGAACATCAAATAATTTCAACTGGTGTCTACTCTACTTGTTTATATGGTTTAATTAGTTCTTAACAAAATTGTAAATTAAAAAAAAATGTGATGAGTAAAAGGATTTATGAATTCATTAACAATAATTATTACATTATTATTATATTACAAGCATTTGAGTTTGATTAAGATGTATGTATTTACATATGTAGGTACAAAAAAGAATTACAATGTTTGTTTTGTGTAAATTTCTCCAAAAGTCAGTCAGATATGTGCGATGACAGTTTCAATGTTAACGACTTAACAATGTTGAAAGAAGGTTTTTAATGCTAAGTTATTTATTGTAGGTAGGTAGGTACTTGTAAAAATTTCTGAAATGTCAGTTTTGACAACCGGAGGCAGTGAAAGCATTTGGATGTAAAAATTGTTTGCATTATATTGCCATAATTTTACATTATTTTAGAGTGACAGTTAAAACATTGACAACGATATTTTGGGAATTCTTTTTTATTCCTTTGAATTTTGGCAACAAAATACCAAAATTTGAAAGCCAAAGTCCAATAAAAACATGTATAAAAAATTGTATAGATAAGTTTTTGTCTTGTATTTTCTTATTTTTGTAAATGTTCAAGAAGTGACACATTAATATATTGACATAAACGAATAAAGAGGTCTTTGAATTTTCGGATTTTATCATCTGCGAATAAATTCTTTAATACTACAGATTTTGACAGATGAACGTTGAACTTAATCTCTGGAAAAGAACAAATAATTTTAAGTCTAAATCAATAATTTTATGTTTCATGGTATTTATTTTCGGGATCCAGGAAAACTGATTTAATTGTGGATTTAGAAAACCCAACCGAGAAATAGCTTTTCCAAACTATTCCCAACATTAACCGTAATTTACATAAAATACTCGGGATCAGAGTAACAACATTTGTATGCCCGTCTCTTTTTTCTTTGTTTGTTTGTTTTACATGCGTAATAGTGTATCTTTTCTGTACACAACTAAAACTTTTATTAAAAATGGCCATCTACTCGCCAGAGTTAAAACTAAATTTTTGAATTCCAAAACACAATTTTTTAGTTTTCAGTAAATTTTTAAAAATATTTGTTTATTAATTTTAGGTAATACATATTTTTAAAGAAAACATTAAAGGTTGCTTATGCCTAAGATTCCTTTTTTATACTTTCGTTTCAAATTTCTTCTTTATTATTTGCGTGTATGACCTTGCTCAATTTAAAATACATAAAATGTATGGCCATCATCATCATCATAAAAGACTGCTATTATGGTATTCTGTTATAGAATAGAAGGTCAAACGAAATGATTGCCTTGTTAAAGCAACAATGTTTATATAAAGTTTCGTATTACTTTGTCTGGGATTAAAAGAGTAATACAAATTTTATTACTGAAAACATTTGGTCATGTTATTGTACTGCACGTTAAACAATAAAGTAAAGAAAAAGGAAAACTATAGAGATTTCAAGAGCAAACAAATTAAAATGTTTTATTTTCTACAAATCAGTGATGCCAGACGAGATTTTTAAAATCCCACCGGACTCGAAAAAATACCATATTTTTCTGCAATAACCGTATTAACTATAAATATTGAGAAATGTAATAAGCGCTATCAAATGAGTTTCAATGTTAATGACCGCAAATGATACCAAAAAATTGCGACGTTTCTTGAACATTTCTTTAGTAACTAAATAAATCAAATGGAAACAAATGAGACTGAACGCATTTGCGATTTTAATAAAAGTCTTGTCATATTATCTTCTATTTTTTTTCGAGAAAGAAGAACCAAAGATTGTTACTCTCTATTTATTTATTTATTTCCCACATAAAAAAAAAAACAGTTTGAAATATTTTCCCACACTAAAGCCCACCATGAATTTTTTCCCACCAAAAATATTTGTTTCTACCATTTTGGTTGGAAATGCCGCCAATCTGGGAACACTGCTCCAAATCTTTATAAGCAAGGTAAATACTCAAAAAAAATTTTCTGTTTAATAAATTTCAGCAGTTGAAATAAAATAAAATATTGGATCGCAAGAACTAATTTTGAGCATCGAAGTTAAATTATAATCGCTTAAGGTGTTTTTATAAATATTGGAAAAAAACTTTCCGTTCAGTAAGTAATAAAATTAAATAATCCGATTTTCCCTTTTAGAAAATCACATCAAAATGTTCTGTACTAAATTTTTAACAAACCCATTCAGTCGTTTAAGCACCAGTTCGAAGTTCAGTTAACTTACAGACGCACAGACGTACGGACGGTATAACGAAAACCAATTTTTGGTCTTCTCCATTCTAAGCAAATAAAAATACTTAAAACTAAACAGAAACAACTCAAGAATAAAAAGAGGAACAGTACAGGGTATTAAGATACCTAAGTACTTTTGCTTTTTTTCCAATATTCATGACAAAATACCGGACTAGAATTATTAAGTAAATCCTATCCTTAATTTAGTGCACTTTTGATGCCAACGCATACAATATATATCTGGAAAAAAAGAGAAATTAAATTAAATAATGAAACTCTCATGCATTGCATCACATGGATGTTGTTATTCGGCAGGAATGGAGCGAACCTAAAATTTTCTGCTGAATTCGAAGGGGCCGACAAAAATACTCTTGGAGGATTTGTCACTTCCTCGCAAGAGGCAGTACCCGTGAGATGTTGTGTTTTTTTGGAATTTGATCTGAGACATCCGTGAACATGAACAACTATTAACTATACCTAAATGAAAGAGCTACTACAAAAGAGAGAGAGTGATATTTAAAGAGAGAGAGAGAAAGATAGAGAGAGAAAGATAGAGAGAGGGAGATAGAGAAATACCCTATCTCGAGTTTATTAAAAGAAAAAAAAATTTAAGGAACGTTTTTAGGATGAGCAATCTCACTCAGCGCTATAGATGGAGGAACAATAAATCTTAACTTCAGAGTGCATTTAACCCCAATAGCAATTAATTCATTAATTGAAAATGTTTAACACATCAGTGCGAGCGTTAAGCGCTATATTCTTTAAAATCGATAAAATATTTTCTGAGTGTATTTGTTTTAAGAACTTTGTGCACAATGAAAGCTCGGTCATGGTCAAGCTTTAGGTCACGCTCAGTTAAAAAAAATGAGACGTAGCTCTACAGATATGCAATGGTTGGAGCAGTACAGAGCATAATTTTCACTGTTTTGTACTTTTTAGCACTTTGTGTCATGTTATTCAGCCTTAATAGTAACATATCTTATTTAATAAGTATTAGGAGGTGCAAATGCACATTGGTTTAAAATTTCCAAATGACTGCACGTTAGAAATAAGACTCGACAGTAAACTATTGGCGATGAGCCGATGACCAAAGATCAGAAAATTACGGTTGAACTGTTGTAGTAGTTATAGTATAGACAACTACATACATAGGTATTTTGCTTGAGTTCTATTTATTTATAGGAGAAGCGATCAAATGAAAGATTATTAAAAACTACGTTGCGACGCACGGTGCTCTATGATATACAAATGTTTCTAGCAGTCAGAATTTTATCTACGCGACAAGATATTTGAGCATCAGTACCAGATATGCGAACATTTGAATACATAATTTAGATACACCTTAAACTATGTCCTAATTGGACAGGCATCGCCCGACAGTGCGATGAGCTATGATCGGTGGCATCGCTTCTTGGAAGCACTGCCAAATTGTGTGGCATTCAAATCGGTAGCTAATTTGCACCACGTCGTCGCGTGCGTCGTGAGTGCTGGCACAAACACTAGACATATGTTTACCAATTATTTATATCAAATTAAAATTAAATACCAGTCGCAGTAGTTTATTACCTACATTCTTTTGCCCATGTTATTTAATTCGAACAAAAATTGAATTGAAATCGATTTTCAATTTCACTTTAAATTAATTTCTATGTTCTATAATTCGTTCGTTTTCGAAAATTTCGCAATTACTTCGAACTGTCAAAATTTAAGGTCCATATCCATTTTAAGTTGTTTATATTTTAAAAAGTGAAATTACACTTCGAATGAAGTGGATTCAATATTATTAGCCATTAAAGGAAAAAAAGCAAGGGAAAAACTATAGAAACAAAAGAAACAAGGAATCACTTTTGGAGAAAAAACTAATACTAAATTAAATTGCCTGACATAACGTGAGTACTTAAATATGAATTCTTTTGTTTGTTCTTTTATTCAAATGTTCTTATGTTTTCTAGAAAAATCTAAAAAAAAAACAGGAGTATAAAGTTTGCTTATTATGTATTTTGAACCAAGAAATACTACAAAACTAATTGCAACTACCACCATTTCCACAAAAAATTCACAAAGCATAAACAAAGTGGATAATTTCAAATGTAATAAACCGAAATGCTGAAAATCAATTTCCATTTACGAAATTTAAATTCATAATTAACATTTCGAACGAATTGTAGAACACTCAAATTCAATAAAGTCATGTTAAATACCATAATTTGACAACATGATCGATTGATGTTTGATGTTAAACGCAAAAAAACGGCCGTTTGACAAACCATGTTGTATGGTATTCAAAATATTTTGAAATTTGTTTCCGACTTCATCAAGCCATGTTGTCAAACATGCTGTCAACCCCGAATATGTTTAGTTCAGAGCATGGACAAATACAATTATTATTTTTTCAATTTGATTTCAATTTTCGCTTTATTTCAAAAATGTGATCTAGTGGAATAAATAAATTAAAAATATTTAAACCCAGTTGAAAATGATCAAAAATAGAGCTTTTCTTTTTGTTTATTTGCTGTTTTCATAAATTAGAAACAAACAAATATGCAGCTGCATGATATAAAATTAAGCAATAATATTTAAACAAATGTTGAAAGTAATAAATTAATTAGTTGCTATTGTTGTTGAACACTTGTTAATTGGATATTTATTATATATATTTATGTACTTGATGTTTTGATTATTTTTCTTAATTTATTTTCATCGTGTAAATGAGTCGCAAATATTTATAAACTAATTAAAAATACAAAGTTAGTTTAAATTACCTAAACAAATACAGAGCATTCTGTGAGTCGTTTTGCTTAATGTTTCTTAAACAAGAAATTTATTTAAACAAAATGTAAATATTAAACAAGTCTTTTGCCTACATTTCAAACAATTTAAACCTAAACATTTGTTTTGCATTTTATTTCAACTAAGAAATATCAATTCCAAAAAAATTCTCCAGTTATTTTGGATGACAACTTACTTATTAAAAGAAAAAGAATTTTTGAATGAACAAATATTATAGGTAATTTGATTGCGAGTCATTTATTATAATACCATATTATTGCAGAATTCATTTATCTATAAAGTCTAAGAATAATTACAAGAGTTAATCACAATCTATCAACTAGTATAGTGTTATTGGGTGAGATAGAAACAAGTTAAATAGTCAACACACACTTTTGTTGGCCTCCAATTTACCAGCTGTCAAAAAGTTCAGGTAACACTTTATAGTTCATTTTGAAAGTAGGTTAATCAAAGGCCTTACGAAGAAATATCTAACTTGCAACAAACACACACCTCATGCGTCACAATTGTTTATTTGATTGATTAATTCTTGTAAATGTTAGTTAAAAGGTAAATCAATGATTATTTAATTATATCCAAGTTACAAACACAATTTGAGACGGACACAATTTATTAAAAAATAAAATTCACAATTCACCTTTGCTTCTTCTGATCAGGTCCAAAAATATTCCACCACGAATGACGTTTTTGACGTTGCAAATACTGACTAGCTTCCCTTTCAAATGCCAATTGATCTTCAGTATCATCTTCAAGATGAACCGACGACGATTCGGGACTCATTTGATTCGGATCGAAATTCTTTCGGCGACGACGATCTAATTTTGTTTGCAAGGAACTGCGACGACCGCGACTACGTTCTTTATCGACCGGCGATTCATAAATGCTTAAATTTTTCGATATATTTTGTGAATCGGAAGTATTTTCGGAATAAATAGCACGACCGGAATCTTTTGGTGATGAGGCATGAAAATTCTCATCCGAAGAAAATATAATATCAGGACTTTTTGGTGAACCATCACTTTTTTCTGTTTGAACAGCTGATTCGTAGAAGGAATTCGTGTCCTTTGTTATCTAAAACAAAAAAAATATGAATCATATTAAAAAATATCAGCAGTTTGGGCTTTATTGAAAAACTCACCTTATGACTATCACGCCTGCCAAGAAATGAAACTGCTATTGAGCTGCGACGTTTGGCAGTTTTGTCTGATTTTCCAAGCAATCCGATAGCTATGGAACTGCGTCTGGGCGTTTTTTGAGGTGCTGGTATTGTTGCACTTAAGTCATCATGTTCGTCAATATCTACAAGCGATGGTATTGAACAGCTATGAAAGTCCTTTTTAAGGCGATACTTTCCATTATCAAGGATATTCATTTTCGCGATTAAAATTGATCCTTAATTTGAACGCGAAAATTGAATTTACCGATTTTTTTTTTAATTTTCGCTTTTACGTCACTATTTGTTTGTCGTTTATTTTTTTTTTTATACTGATTTTAATGTCTGACCTAATTGGGGTGAATTGGAAAAAAATGTGGTTAGTTAAAAAAAAATTTGAATTGTGTTTTAACTTTTGTATAGAAGGTTTTTGCAAATCGTTCAAAACGTAGACGTTGCCTTTAAAGTGTCAAATTTGAACCAAAACGTAAACTTTAGCAAATGGTAAACTTATCTAGAGTTTTACATCATTCCATGAATACCCCTAATACATATCTCATTTTTCTCATCCGTAAGAAAATCAAGTCCTAAAAATTCCAATGATTTGGATTCATTTGGACGCTTCTGGTTTAACCAATTTCCATAATAGTACCCCACATCATTTTATACAGTCCACGCATATATTGAAAAAATAATTCGAGCTTCTTGGTTCTAGGACAAAAGGACATAATACGACTGAATCTATTGTTTGGTAAAAATTCTGCATTTATTTAACTAACGAAAGACTTTTCATACTTCCATCTTGAATGAATCATAGAATACAACAAAGGGAGCAGTCAAACAGATTTATGCCATTGAAAAATATCTCATGGAATTGAATTGAATTCACCTTCTTCTTTCACCTTTTGGCATTTTCGATTGTCAATGAAATACAATCATGTTTCATTCACCATCTTCATAGATTTCTATGCAATGACATTTCAAGTTCAAGTATCAGTTTATCTATGAAGAAGGTATGGAGGATAGGAATACCCACATTAGTTTGGCTTCATTTTGATATTGATATCATCTTTCTTAATGTGGTTAAAAAATTCATTGATGCTAAGGAATGGCAAACTTAGAAGGTATGTAAATCAGATAATTTTCTCAGAAGTGAATTGGATTAATGTTTTTTATGTTTAATGTCTTTTTGAAGAATCTTGATTATCTCTTACAGAGATATCTTTATAAATAAATCTATCTATGTCAAATTTACAATTTTTCCATCGATCATCTTATTCGGTACAGGACACTTCTCCTTCTCTGTAACGTAATAAACACTCAGCAACCCTCTAGTTTATTTAATCGGATTCGGTTTAGCTCCTCAACCAGAACCTTAATGCTTCTACACCCTCGGTATTCCTGTCGTACCTCTGAACAACAATTTTTCGTCCATGCTATTCGTCTGTGGAATCTTCTCCCAATAAATTTAAAAATGATAAGTGGCGCAGCTAGGTTTCGAATTGAACTTCGAAGTCATTTTCAAAGTGCCTAATTTTCAAAAACTTCTTCATAATAATGGGTGATTTTTTAAGAGGTTTAGAACTTTAAAAAAAAAAAAAAACACAAAAAATTCGAAAAAATGAATGAAATATTTATTTGAATCGATAGTTTGAACCTTGCAATTTAATGTTTAAAGATAATTTCATGCAAATGTTGACCGCGGCTGCGTCTCAGGTAGCCCATCCGCTGAGTCCAATTTTGGCATACTCTTTCACACATATCGGCCGGTATCTCACGAATGAATGCATGGATGTTGGCTTCCAGTGCGTCAATCGAAGCGGGCTTGTCCCTATAGACATTAGCCTTGACATACCCCCACAAAAAATAATCTAATGGTGTCAAATCGCACGATCTAGGCGGCCAATTGACCGGCCCGAAACGTGAAATTAACTGTTCACCAAACTCGCCTCGCAATTGCGCCATTGTTTCGCGTGCTGTGTGGCATGTGGCACCGTCTTGTTGAAACCACATATCATGCAAGTCAAGAACTTCCATTTCGGGCAAAAAAAAGTTTGTTATCATCGCTCGGTAGCGTTCACCATTGACAGTAACGCTGCGATTCGCATCATCTTTGAAGAAATATGGCCCAATAATGCCGCCGGCCCATAAACCGCACCAAACAGTGGCTTTTTCGGGATGCATTGGTAGCTGTTGCAATGCTTCTGGCTGATCTTCACTCCAAATGCGGCAATTTTGCTTATTTACGTACCCATTCAACCAAAAATGAGCCTCATCGCTGAACACAATTTTTCGATAAACAACATTTCGAACCGAGCACGAATTTTGATAGTAAAATTCAATAATTTGCAAGCGTTGTTCATTTGTAAGACGATCCATGGTTAAATTGCAAACCAAACTGAAGCTGTTTGACAGTGACACAAGGTACTAAACACACGTCAGCTGTCAAAACCAGTGTTGCCAAAACCAAACCAGCTTAAAAATCACCCGTTAGTTGAGATGTGTTTATGAATATTATATTTGATCTTAAAATACAGTACTGAATTACTCAAATATTTTTATACATATGTACATAAATATATATATTAATTGTCATTTTCTCTAGATGAAATTGTGTAAATTTAAAGAATAATTAAAAGAATGAGATAATTATGTTTATATAAATTCACCTATCAAGTAGCTTGTTCACCATTTTATGTAAAGTATTTTTTAGCATAACACTAATTTTATAAGATGCATTTCTTACTGTGTATGCATTCAATGAATAAATCTAAATCTAATCTAAATCATATCCATAATATTGATCGAATTCGAAATCTTTTCGTTTTCAAGTTTTTAGAATATTGAATTGAATTGTTTTCAGTACACTTAAAGCCCTGCTCTGCTCATCTACCTTCTTCCTTTCTCACTGAGTTTTAACTAATTGCGAATAGAAAGTGTGCAATAATTCCAAGCGAGTATTAAATTTTTCTGATGCAATGCTATTTTCATAGTTTACAAAAACCGTTTCACCAATCGAATTTGATAGAATGTGTGAAGAAATTAGAATCAATTTCAAAAATGTTCGTGTATGTATGGTGTAAGCACATGCGCAGTCAAATATTGCCTCTGTTCGTTAATTTTCCAAAACTCTTAATTTCTACCAATTTTAGTCCAAAGTTCTGTCAAAGTTAACATTTTTTTAGGAAGTAAACGAACAGACTTATTGTATGATAAGATTTAGAATTTCGATTTCACATTAAAAAGCGACAATAAGATGGTCAACGAATTGACTTTTTGACGTCACCAAAAAAATTGTCAATCTAAACACATGAAACGTTGATGATTATATGAATGACGCTAGTTGGTTAATGCTGTCCCAAAATGTGTTGACGTGTTACCTGTATGACTATGACGATCGCAAGACTTGACATTATACGAACACTTTGAATATTGACCCGGAGTTGACAAGTGTCAAAGTTAATAATTATATGCTTTGACAATCATATGACACATGACGTTAACATATATGTCAATTTTTTTTTTTTTTTTCGCATCTAATAAAGGCTGTTAAGCTTAAAACTATCAAATTCCATTGAAGGATGTTAATGGATACAAAAAACCTTTTAAAAAATTTAAATTTTTTCAATTAATTTGGTCCGGGCGCTTTAGACATTTGGATGACATTTAGACGAGGATTTGGGCGATTAGACGTCAGACGTAACCCTTGGCGTAATGGACTGTTAGAAACAGACCTAAAAACAGACATGTTTTTCACGGGTTTCCTTTTGCGAGGAATTTATAAAATTGATTAAAAATGAGATATTTTCCGAAGAAATATTTAGCCAGTTAATGTTTTTGAGCAATAAGCATATAAACAGAGGTTCAGGAAAATAAAATCTCCAATGAGAAAACGAATCCAACTTAGTATTTGACAAAAAAAAAAATAGAACTTTTTGTTCATATAACTGAGATTGCTGAGATCTTTAAAGGTCTCACAGTACCTGAACTTGTTTAATTTTTCTCAAAAATTCCTTATTTACAGTTTTTGTAGTTTGGTCGCAGAATGACAGTTTTTCTTATGAAAAGAAGACACACTTTTTAAAGTCGTTCCAGAAGTACTCACACGTATCAAATTGCTCTTCCAAATTACCAATCGAAAAGGTCAATAAACATGAAACACATTGTCGATCATGACTGAGAGTTTTGAATGATATCAGTTTTACTCACAAAAAATTTGTTTTGCCATTTCTGTTTGACAAAGCTGACTGATGTACATGCAGTGTGGGAACTCTCATTAATCGCCCTGCAAATTAAATGTGACAGGTAAAAGGTTTGTTGTCAATCTGAATGAATTTACGACACTAGTGTCAGTGTGAAATCACAGTCAAAGTTTAAAGTTAAGGAAATGGTATACAGCAACAGCACTACCAATGTAAAAACTGCATCTATCAGGAAATTTAATGCCCCACGTAAACGATGTATATCTGCTTGAAGCAATATCAAAACTCTGGATTTTTTCTAAATCAAATATGTACCCAGGATTGTAACTTTGACCTGTGTAAATGCCCCCACTTAAAGTTTTGTACAAAGTTGACCGCATTCTTAAAATTTCTGCTCAGCCTGTTATAAAAACAATTGCGCGTAACCCAGTCTTGAAATTTATTTTTATTATGCTGCCAGTCATTCATATATAAGAGCATATTTTTGTTCTTGATTTTAAAAATTTAAATCTATGAGGTTTTCCATGGCAGATATCAGAATTTAAGATTTTGTTTTCAGACAGTAAAAATTTTGTTTGCTTTTTGTCTTAATGAAAAACTACTCCATTTAACCGTTCGTTGTTTTTTATACGTTGCGATTTTGCTAATGCTGCACGATTGTTTGTTTTGGTATCAAAACAGATCAGTCCAACGAATCGTTTTTTTTTTTTTTTTTTTTTTTTATTTAGATGTTCCGAAAGCAAAGAAAACAAGATTGCTTTGTTAGTTCATACCATGCCTTTCCATTTTTAATTTTTCTTAAAAGTCATCAATCTTTTTCAACTCCAATTGGAACAAAAAATCCATATTCATAGCAAAATATACAAAACATAACATCAGGAGCGTAAAGCAATTAAATAGATACTTTTTGTAAAAAAAAAAAAAAAAATTGAATTATAAACCGCGTGATAGTATAGTGTGTCTTTTTGTATTTTTTTCCCAAGTCCAATTGTCGGCATACATGAGTGGCACGAATGCCATTGTCGCACAATAAAGCAAAGTTATGTGTAGGTATGTATATGCAATTTATACACAACTAGAGCACACATAATCAATTAAAAATACTTTTATTATAATTATTTTTTATTAGTTATTCAACATATAGACTGAAGAAGGAAGTACGGCTACGACACACCCCATTTGCAATAAAAAAATGAGTAGACTAGTTATAGAATATAACTCACCAGTCACAAGTTTAACAAACTCGTAAATGCTATAATAATAATAATAATATTGTATATAGTAAGCAACATTCTTGAATGTTCATTCCCTTTTGTTTATATTAAATGGAAAAGTCTGACATCACCTTGAAATCGAGCACTAAGCTGGTCAAATATATAAAAATATAATAATACGAAACCTTACATGTATGTAGAATTATTTGTTATTCGAACTTAAACAAGTGTAGCAGCTCTTAATGACACAAGGGTAAAAGATATTAATAATATAAGCAGCAAAACAACATAAACGATAGGTACATATCTGCCTTTGTATATCTATGTCTATTATGTTTAGGAAGGAGTTGGTAATATCAGCCGAATGAAAAATATCAAAACTTGTTATTTTTTTTTTTTTTTTTCTTTAACAAGATATTTTAGCTTTATAATCAAATTGAGAAAACAACCAATTTGAATCTTGATTCAATAAATAAAACAAAAAATTAAATGAAACAATCTTCCGGCTCAGAAGTATAAAGGTCGTAAATATATTTTCTATCCGTAAACTTATATATGTACCTACTACATAGTTTGATATATTTTTTTTTTTTTTTATTTCATAGGCTCTAATTGAAATCTCCCAAAGGTTAATTTGTAATATGACAATAAAAGGAATAGTTAAAGCTAATTAAAGATTAATAGATAAAGCATTTGAAATAGGTATACCTATGTTTGTTTATTGAAAAAATTCAGTGATTGGTATTTATATATTTATCATACTCAAACATTGCACACGAATTCAATTCACACTTTCCATAGTTGATTAGCACCATATTTTTAACACATGATAGGGTTTGACTGTCTCGATCAAGACTTTTTTAGTGTTAAAAATTATTGAATACTCAGTTAGCATAGTATCTATAAATTTAAATGTTAACAATAATATTATGGATTAAGATATGAGAAAAATTTTTAAGTGAGAAGAAGAATTTTAATTAAAAGGCTGATGGCGTAATGGTTTGTGCGTTGGAATGTCACGCAGCGAGCGAGTTCAAATTCCAATTTCCTTTGATCTTCAGAGTTACTGCCTCTTGGAAGGAAGTGACAAAGCCTTCCAGCTTGTCGTAAAAAGCACCTGTCATCTAAGAGAATTGTGAACTTGATTACCGAATTCGTCTTCGGTGGAACGGAGTAAGATTCGGTTTCGGAATTTTCGAGACCACAGAATATTTGAATTTCAGAATAATTCTCTCTGCATAACTGGGAGTAAAATGTAGGCAAATTCAATGATCGGAAAGAATATTTTTCCGGAACTGTCCTCTATTCATACTCAAATTATTTGTTTAATATTCTTAATTTAGTGACTTTTCCTAAAATTAAACGGGGACTACACTGCAAATTAAAGAAACAAACAGAACCAGTAATTGAGAAAAGAAAATTAAAAACGAAAAGAATTTTTGAGTTGTCAAACGGCAAAATAATATTTACGTTAGATTTTCATCCTGAAACAATTTTCACTTTCCTTCTAACCAAAAAAAAAAATCGATCCCTTTATGGTTTGGGATCAAAATCTCTGATCTCGATTTCAAGAGGTATTTACACATAAGTACGTAAATGTTTTTGATTTTTCCACTGGAAACATTAATTTGATTTTTAGTTACATTTATGAAATTTCAAGCATATTGTAAAGTTTTTCAATTAAAATTGAACATTAAAATGTTCAAGCACCACTAAAAGGAGTCTGATGATCGGCCTTGCAGTCGTGAAAAATCTATATAACTCCAGCCTATAAAAATCTTGGTGGTAGCTCACCCAAGTGTTGTTGTTTCATTCAAACCTTCAATATTAATATGATGGTGTGAAAGGTTGGCAGCCTAACTGCAAGTGTGTTATCACATAAAAACCCCTCATAAATCTTGATAGCTATAGTATCATCAAAAACATTTCTGGGAACCCTAACTCAAGAAGCAGTTTTTCAGTGGAGGATGGATGGGAAATGACCTAACAAACTCGAAAGACAAAATAAAAAAAAAAGTAAAACCAGAGTTGAATAAATTCAGAGTTAACTCACCGAGTTTGTAGAGTTAACTTGGGTTTAACTTTGCGAAATGCACTTAAAAACTGTCCCTAAAGCATACAAAAATATGATGCTTCCCTCGTCTCTAAAAATCTTATCAAAGAGTTCTCATTTTCCGGATGAATATTGAGTTCTCCACATGACAACAATATCAAAAAAAAAAATTCAAAGAAATTGTACTAAAAAATAGCCATAGCCAGCTTAAGATATAAACATCTACATAGATAACTCGTTGCTATAAAATCTCACACAATTTTGTTCAATCAACTTTGATTGACATTTTGGATATGAAACACGTCATCGCATTTGATTCTCATTCATATGAAAATTGAGGGGAAAGAAGACATGTCGGAATCAGCGTTGCCCTCGTACCACAATTGTAGTGTTTCTGCTACATTTTTTTTTTTCCAAAAAAAGTCAATAAGTACAATCGGAAAATATTCGCAAAACACTACAATTTCAAAATTTCAGAAATTAAAAATCTAAATTGTATTTGACCCTTAAATTAACCAGTACAATAGTTTGTGTGTAAACGCTAGAAAATAAAATCAATGTCAAATCAAAGATTTTAAAAACAAAATGATGGGATACAGATATTTAATTTTATTCCATCTTTTTGAAATAACCAAAGACGCGATTCCGACTATTATGGCCTTACTTAAAAATTTCACATTTTAGTGTGAACAAAATAAAGTTATTTTGAACGATGAATTTCGATTCCTATAGTTGGGTCTAAAGAACTTTTATAAAATTTTATCATGAAGATTTGTTTCTGGCTTAATTTATAGAAAGCAGCCAATAGACACAACACTTGTGTCTACACCGGTGTCGGTGTACGGAAATGTGTGCTGTGTGTGGGCTGGTGCGCACACCGATTTTCGGTGTCAGACACGGTCCGAGTAAAATCAAAAGTTTTTGATTTTTGGTGTCGGTGTCTCGATCGGTGTGGCGTGGCGTGTGTGGCGGAATGCCACACCGGTGTCAGTACACCGGTGCAGACACAAGTGTAGTGTCTATGGGCTGCTTAAAGGAATCCAGAATTGTTAAATTTCTGCAGTTTAAGTTATCGTTATAGTTTTGTTTTATTTAAACAAATTACGAGTCATTTTCAAGTAATCGACAATCCATACTACATTTAAAATGTGCGACCCTACATTTTGACCTAGTTAGAGGGGCAACACTGGTCGGAACCGAAGAATCCACGTCAAAGTCCCTCAAAGTTCAAGGTGAAGATCATTGATTTTCATTTCATATTGACACAGAGTAAATTACATTTTCATACCGTATTTGCTTTGACAGTTAACTGGTTATACATACATACATATCTGTTGTTTTTTGTTTCCCTTTTTTCTTTTTCATACGTCAATTTTTGATATTTTCGTTATTCTGAAGCTACATTTTATTGTATGTATATTCAAAGTAGATATGTTTGATTAACATAATTCCTTGCAAATTTAGTTTAAATTTATAACTCGTTTCAAAATGATTACGCATTTTGCATGATGGGAGATTAGATAATATTTGAATTTTGGTTTAGTAATTTTTTTACGAAATTACCTGATTTACCCGCGCAATATGTTTCAGTATCGAACTAAATTCCTTTTATAATTTGCAAACATTTATGAAATTGGAATATAAATTTGAGATGTGAAAATTAAAAATTCAAATTGATCTACGCTTCCGCAAAATTTTAATTCTAATAGACCAAATTAATTTAAAAAAAAATTACTCTAATATTGCTTTCGACGCCACTGGCATAATAAAATAAAACATTTTTATGTGTGCGGCACACTCTATAGTCTATACGTAAGTCCAGAATGGGATATGCAATAATCAAAATAATATATGGGTACATAATACTTTGGATTTCCTCCAGTTCAGAATTATAGTGATAAACTTTGGCAAAAGTTCCTATACGATTGAAATCTCTCTTTAACTTTTTTAATTATTATGAGTCATAGCTTCATATAAAAATTTTAATCAAAATCGCAAAAAATATGCGAGTTTAATAAAAGTCGACCAAATTGTTTTCGAACTATTAAAAATCTAAAAAGAAATTATTTCGGTATAGGTACAAAACTTAGTCTCAATAAAAAGATTAATCAAAATCAGTTGAACCAGTAATAGAAAATCAAATAAATGTTTCTACTATAAATGTTACCATTTATAAACATTTTTTGTTTTTGTTTTGTGGGAACATTTTTGTGAAAAACAAGATTTTCATTAATTGCTAAAAAAAATTGTGCGATAGGTACCATTATTCTTGGTCTTACAAAAATGATAAAACGTGACGCTAGATATCAAGTTTAAGGAAAATCAACCCACCCGTTCAGGCTGCAGACGAACGGACAGATAGTTAGACAGACAGACGACGGACAAAATTACAAAACCCTCTTTTTTCGACTTTGCATCGTAATATCAAGATCGAAATCTCGAGTACGATTTTTTTTACGAATTTATAACTCTCCATATAGTACCAATTTATGTATCGCAAATAAAAATGGTATTTACTTGGATTTGGTCTTATTCAGTACCGAATTCTTTTCATAATATATACCTTCGAACCTATTCACGCAATGTCTATTGTCTTGTGAGTCCCTCTTATTTTTCCTAAATTTTTATTTGAAAATCTACGCTGAGAAGATGAGTATGTATTTTGAATTAATTTTTGTCTTTGATGCTAAAAACGTAGTTATCGATAAATTGAAGATAACCAGTGTTATTTATTTTATGTTGTTACATTCTTATAATAAATTATAAAATACAAAAAAAAAATAAATGTTAAGATATAAATTGTTCAAATGTTCCTAGAATAAATTTATTAATTTGTCACTCAACCTGTTCGAACTACTAATATCACATTCCGCATTTAAATTAAAAAGAAATGTTGATCGTAAACAACAACTCAATATCTACCATTTAAATTAAGACCCCCTTCATTCCGCATAAATTTTATTACTCTTTTCAAATAAAAGAAGTCATCAAACTAAATAAAGTATTACTTTTTTTTTATCAGAATCTTTGAAGCCAACAGTCAAAATTGATAAACTCGCATTAAAGACGAATTACTTGCCACCAAATTAGAGCTTTTTGAAGGTCAAGACGAAATATATGTATATTATATAAAAAAAATAAAATAAAAATTTAAATAAAAAAAAAATTGACTTGGTCAATATTTTCTGCATGAATCACATATCGAATTAACGTGGATACAATATTATGAGTTCATTGTGCTTCGTCCGAAATCAGTTCGCTCAACGAATACACAAGTATGTACATATATATTTGATTATTTTTTTTTGTATTGTTGCCTACACATTTTAAATAAATAAAAATTCGACGCATATTTATAATTATTATTTTGCAGAAATGATCATCAGAATGTTGCAATATTGCCAAAATAAAAAATACAATAATATTATGCTATTTTGGAATTTTATTCGTTAAAATTAAAAAAAAAAGAAGAGTGCTGTCCGCTTTAAATTCCCGCCCATCAACATTATCACTCATGAATATGCAAATCAACCGGATAATTTAAACATTTTAAAATCAAAAGCCTATACAATTCGAATAGACACGACTGTCAGTTTTTTTTCTTCTTTTTTTCATTTTTGTAAAATTTCTCAATAATTTTTGTTTTCTTTTTTTATATTTTTAGAAAAATGCATTTAGAAAAAAAAAACAAACAAACAAACAAAACTGCTCTCCTTCCTAAATTGCAATTTGCGGTCAATTAAAATGGCGCGCCGCAAAACCGTTGATTTTAATGACGACTTTTGAATTTCAAATTGGGAACGTTGCCAAAATAAAAAATTGTCTTGAATTAATTTTTTGATTAAAAATTCATTATGGTAGATATCTATATATTGGTAGGAATCTGTTTTGGGCTGACTTATGCGTATTCTTTTTAAAGTTAGTAAGCAGTTTGATCTATAGCAAAAAATTATTTGCTATTTTATTAAATCATTATTTTTTTTTTTTTTTTTAATTACGTATGTAGGTATACTTAGTTATTTTTAAGTGTGGTGTTGCAGGATGTGGGTATACACATAACTATTTTTTTTATAAACAATTGAAAGAATTTGTTGATGAAAGGTGGGTCTTGCAGACATTGGGGGTTTGTTATTTAATTTTCAACAGACAACAATTATTTTGTTTGCGATTGAAATATTGCATGTGAGTGTTCGAAATTTTGTTTTGTCAACAATGCAAACAAAAACAAGAAAGAAAAAAGTGTGCGGTTTTGACATTATAGCATGTGGGCAGAAGTTTGTTAAAGTTTGATGATTTTTGTATGCATATAGGTGTTAATTTTTTTTTAAGTTTTCTTTATGTGCCAATAAATGATTATAGTAATATATTGATGATTATTTGAAAATTCTTTCAACGAGATGGATACAATTTTCTGACAGATAATTTGTTTGGTCAAAATTAAGGTCAATCTCTTGAATTCTAATTTTAAACTAATAGGTTAAATGTCATCAGTTTCTGCAAAAACGATAACAGGAAAAATAAAGCCGACGCACGATGGAAATGTTATACAATTGATTGAACAGTCAATTATTAATTAAAGTCATTTTCAGTATTAAGACATTGGCGCAATATTTTTGACGATTTAGTACGAGGTTAAATCATTTTTAGTATGAAGCTAGGTTAAAAACAGGATTTTCCAACATTTTAACATTTTATTTTATTTAAAATAACCAAATACCTATTTTATATTTTTAGCATTATACGAACTCCAAATGTCACTTTGACAATTGCAAATGTTAAAGTGGTACATCTTTGATTATTTATTTTTGAATGAACTGTAACTGCCTTTAGAAGTGTTCAACTGGAGTTTATTAATAAAATAGAAAATCCCAGTTAAAAAATGTTTAAAATTAAGAAGATTTTGGTAAAGAAATTTAAAGTTAAAAAATTGTAAAGTAATATCATCGTAATATCTTCACATCAAGTTGTTTAAAATTTTCTGATTTTTTTTTGATATTTTAAAAACATAGATTATTTTAAAAATCAGCTCGGTGCAAAGTTTAGTAAAAATCAACCGTGTGGTTTTTGAAATATTAAGTTTATAAACAAAAATTAAAAATTTTTGTTTAATCTAATATTAAATTTCTTTGAAAATTTTTGGTACAAAACTATTTGAACTTTTCAAAATGTTCTAGATAAAAAAAATCATTTAAAAAATCTGTGGAGCCAGTTTTCAGGAAATTAAAATTGTTCAAACAATGCTAAAACAATATATGGCAGAACTGTTATTTTTGGTCCTAAAAAAAATACAAAAAAAAAAAAAACGTGTCATGGGGAGTGCCCAAAAAACGCTAGGTAACATGTTTCAAGAATTCGATCTATCCGTTTAGACTTAGTCGAGCAGAACGACAGACGGAAGACGGACAGAATTTCGAAACCCACTCATTTCGTCTTCCCTATCATCGTAATGTCAAGTTTGATCAACATTTCAAGTTCGATTTTTTTAATTATTTTGTGTTATCGTCTTAACACATTGACGCAGCAGAAATTTCCACCGCGACAACATATTCTTTGTTGGCCTTCATCTCAATTCAATCTCAAAAAGAGATTTTGCTCCGTCAAAAAGTGAGCAGGTGAACCCAAAGTTTCTTTTTGACACAATTTTGACAGCAAAACTAGCAGTCTTTGGAAATTGACGGAGGGCTCTTTAAAAATCCAGTACCTGAAAACTGAAATGTCAAATATATGGAAACGGGACCACCTCCCCGACGTTATTTTTCGCGTCTATTTAAACAAATTTCTCATTGTTGAAGTGTTTAAAAAAAAATTAAATAATTAATAGACCCGGAAATTATCCCCTAATAAACCGATTTTTTTGCACCAACATGTCTAAGAATACTTTCAAAGAATATTTAAACCATTTTATGTTTTTTCAAATAGGTCCATATAATTTTAAATATACATATATAATTTTTTAGTTAAGCTATAAGAAAGTTTAAACAAAAAAATCAATATCCTGTCAAAAAAATTACATAACACTCTCGTCATAAAATTTTTAATTCAAAAGAAAATCCTCCCACATCGCATCAGTTGATCGATTGAAAAAAAAAATATTAAAATTTCACAAAACAGACATCTTCCATATAATATACATATTTATCTAGCGGCAAACATTATGTTTACAACTTAAGCATTTTTATTTGAGCACCACCAACAGTGCGATATTCGCTTTCTTATATTACGAAATGTAAACAAATTACTCTATGAAAATTCCGATAATTTAAATGTGAGCTATTTCGAGTTGAAAGAAATAAATCGTATGTGATAATAAAGATCACAACCATAACCCCCAAGCACCAGCAATGGAAAATTTTCCAATGATGGATGATCATCGAAATTAATAAAAATTTTACTTATAACAAAGAATTTTAATGATTTTCTTATCGAAAAGACTTGCATATAACAATTTTCATTTTAAGCCCTTTAAATATTAAAATAGCTATTAAATCGATAAGGGATTTACATATATAACGAGATTCTTTTGAACAAGTCGAATGCACCGGTTAGACCAGATGGAATTCATCTTTCTTATTTATTGGCAAACAGTATTGAAGAACCTCCTTCAGCGAATAATGTGTTTAAAGTTGATAATCTTTGACACTTGCATTTAATTGGAAAGGAAAAAAATTCCAAAAATCTAAGAATAGAAAATTTATTGTTTTATTGTTCAATAATAATTATATCACCACCATGAGTTATCTCTTAAATATAAAAGTAAAGGCCCAATCGGATGAACTCGATTTAATTTTTTTGATAAACATTAAATCATGTGCCGTAATTCATGCATCTTAAAATTCATTGAAGGAACATAATTTCTGATAAATGAGATAGCTTCTCAATGAAGTCGCTGTATAATTGCCTGTCACTATTGTTACCTATTTGCTTAGAGTACTGTTGAAAGAGTATATTTTTTTCACTTTAACTTTATTAGGGAAACTAAAATAAAATAAAATCTACGACTGGATCGCATAAACTTGCTCTGATGGTAGTTCAATTTTTTAATAACTACAAATGCATGGTTCATTGTTAACAGAAAAATGTTAATAACGTCAAAAGTATGTACTAAAGGTATAATTTGGGCTTTGAATTTTTTGTTTATAAAATAAAATTGATTTTAAAATTTTGATAAACAATATTATTTATTATATATTTGAGTACCTTTGTACAAAATTGGAACAAAAAAATTGAGCCATTAAAGAGATAAACCTAAATCTCTTCTAGATGAGCTAAAACAAAAGCAAATCTCTTTTGAAAAATCACATAAAAATGTTTGGTACAATAGTATGTTTAAAGTATATCGGTCCAGCTCTACGTTTGTATTTTTCGCGAAACCAATACAAGTCCCATGAGCCAGTAAAAAAATTGTTGTTGACTTATAATGAAGTCGTGATTTGGATAGGGCTTTGTTAAATCTCCCGTACAAAAAAAAAAAATATCTAATTGCACATCAAAGTTGACTGTTTTGTCATTAGAAAATTGCCAACTTGACTCGTGCTCATAATAATTTCATAAGGGACTTTCACTTTTCGTGTGTTTGTTTAGAACTTAACAGTAATTGTAAGGCGGTCAAGGTTTTGTCATTGATAAAAGTATTTCACGCAATCGATGATAATTATTTGTACTTGTGTTATACATATGGGAAAATGAATGATCATTTTTAGGATAAGGTGGATAATATTTCATGTAACTTGGAACTTGTCATTTATACCATTAGAATGAAGACTCAGAAGATTCCATAAAAATGCTGTTTTTTTAGGGGCCACGGAGGAAAGTACAAATTTGTCAAAACGAAAATAATATTGGTACAATAAAAAGTGACAACACCATTTTAGTTACAATAAAATAAAATTGACATCTGACAGATGATTTTTGCTCACTGCTCAGTATAAGTCTGATCCTTTAATTTGTGCACAGAAACATATAAAGTGTCAAGAAATTTTCTCCAAAGATTATATCACATCTTCTACTATATTTTCCTCAATTTTAATCTAATCTAGACTAGTGACACATCCTATGTAATACACCCTGTATTTCTATTAAGCCGGCCCTCAAATAATAAATGCAAAATATTAACACATTGATAAAAGAGCAATAAATTGTGTAATTATATTGAAAAAACCTTCAATATCTTCTTTGCCAAAATATAATTAATTTTATTTTTTATTTTACAGTTTCAACCATTAATTGCAATTTATTGCAAATGAAGTTATTTTTTAGTTCCCTTATGTTGTAAATCTTGTATTAACAATTTCATTATGTGTCAATTTGAAGACCTATTAACTTTTAACAATTATTTAAACTAAACTTAGTCTAAAAGTAGGTCAATTCAAACTGAATTTATGGGCAGTTAATTTATAAAATGGTAAGTGTCACACGCGTAAAAAAAATATTTAAATATTTTATAATAACGATATACAAATCAGAATTTAATGATTTAGCATTAGACAAAATGAATTTTGAATTTAAACTGAAATTTCGAATTCAAAGTTAAATAAGTTTGTGTCATTCCCGTAATATATTGACATTCTATTATTAAATCTCAGTGTCTTACAACTTATTTTAAGCTTTGTTCCTAGATATAGATTCAACGGTCTTCAGGGATATAATTTCATTGAAATATTCTCTCTATACAAATTTAACCCACTGAATTTTGGTATAAAGCCTCTTCGTCCCAATCGAAATTAGCACCGTTAACAATTTTAAGGGGGTTAAAAGTCCCCTAAAATGATTTTTCATAAATATCTCCCAAATGGTTACATGTATAGAACAAATGTCAAGGACCAATTTCTAGCTTAGAAAATTTCCTACAAAAAACATTTTGATATCTTTTTCATAAAAATAACCGTTTTCAAAATAAACCAATCGAATGAGTTAAGGATTTTATTTTTTTACATAGTCGGCGGCTTAGTTAAAAGTTGTTCATTTTGTGATAAAAGAATTAAATTTTTTTCATTGTTGGTACATTTTATGAACATGATTTAAAGATATTGGGCGACTTTATATTTCCAACCCTTTAAACGACAATGGCCACATTTACAATATTAAGTTGTAGTTTTTTTTTTTTTTAAAGCCAAGAACTCATTCTTTAATTATGTTTTTAAATGGAGTTATTTTAGTGCTTGATTTTTGAATAAATAATTTTCAAATTATTTTTTTTTTCGAGTTTTATTTAAAAAAAATTGAGTTTAAAAATAAATTACTCTTATATAGCCATATTCTGTTATTTGATCGAAAATTTCGATCCACGTGAACGTTTTATTTAATTTTCTTTAAATAATTTAATTAAATATTTTATGTTTCGAGTGGAAAGTGGAAAGTGGTCCCAATATATATTTTTTGAAATTACCTAGACCGAAGATTCAATTTTGATCTTAATTTTTAAGTGTTTCTCTTGATTTTGATACAATTATTATCCGCCGATGGAGAGTAGAATACAAACATTCACGCGAAAAAATATCACAATAAGGCTGATAGTTTTCAAGTAACTTTTTAAGTACATCCTCATGATCATTATATCATGTCCCATTAGTATTTTTTCAGAATCATATAACTTAACAAACTAGTGTTTTTTTTAATTTTATTATTTTAGTGTTTGAATAATCAAATGACTTATGATTACTATTCTCCCATTGTTACAATAAAAAAAATTACTTATATCGATGGTTTGCTATATAAGACTGGCATAAGTGGATAATTCAAATATTGACGATTTTGAACTACTTAGTTAAAATATTATCACTAAGATGTTTGGCTCTTCAATTTTATTTAGTAAATAATATTTAGGTTTAACATACGTACAGCGCATGAAAAAAAGGTTAGAACGACATTCTTCAAAATACTAAATCAATGAAAATCGTGAAACATTTGGTGGATATTCTTTATAAATTTTATTTATAACTTATTACGCTTACATTAAATTATTATTTTTTTTTTTTTTCAAAATTAGAAAAAAATATTTGATTTTTTAATTTTTTTTGTTGTTGAATATTTGTACCTACTTCGCAAGTGCGAAATAATGATAGAACTAGTTCAAAATTCAAAATCAATTATATAGCAGCATATGTATACAGCAGGGTTACCACTTTACTTCAACTGAAATAGATCTACTCCTTTTTTTTTCGAAAACTTTTAAAATCTGCTTCCTATCTGGTTATGGTGCGGGGTTCTATTTCAACCTACTTTAATTTTACAAAAAAAAAGGCAAATCTACTTCTTTTTTCTTTATATCACTTTAGTATGTAACCCCAGAATTTCCATAAAAACTAAAAAAAAAATGAACCAATACCAATGGCAATTTAAAGAGTTTTTGTTTGTTCCTAAAGACTTTTTTTTTATTTTTAATGAAACGTGTTCTTATTTTTGTAAGAACATATAAATCTTAAAATAATTTCATTGTTTTTTTTATAACAAAAAATAATTCATGACGTCGTCGTAGATATTTGTTTTTGTTAAATAAAACTTTTGTGTTTTTGTTTTAAGGTTTTAAGTTAAATTAATTAAATAAAAAAAACTTCTATGCAAAATGAAATGAAATATAGTGTTAATATATATATATGTATATAAATTTAAATTTTTGTTATTACTTTTTAATATATTATATATAATTATATTAATTTTAATGTATTTTATGTTTAAATAAAGAATAACTAAAGTAGTTTAACATGAAGTATGGCCCAAGTTTCTTTGCTAAATGAAATTAGGAAATGTTGTTAAATCTTGTAAAAAAAAATTAGAAATGCGGTTTTTTTAAATTTTAAATGCAAAAATCATCTGAAATTTCAGTCAAAAATCATTGTGTCAAATTCTTGCCTTTACTTATGGGATTTGCATTGAATCGAAATCAAATAGAACTTTCATTATATTCGTAAATTCAGCATTCAGCGTAAGTATTTAGTTATGAGTTATGATGAAATTATATTTATGCAAAATGTAATTAAATCAGCAAACGATTTTATTACTTTCATGTGATTGCATAGAATGTCATAAATTATTTTATTTTGTTTTTCAAATATTTTTATTGAGATATTTTTATTAACACAATAATCCAAAACTATCCAAATTTCAATATTAAAATTGTTGCACAATAATCATCTGGAAAATTCTGGTAAGATTTTTTAAAAACTAACTAAACATTAAACAATATTCATTAAAATACACATTTAATTTTCATGACCAAAACTTAACAAATCAAACACCAACCACAGTGGAAATTATGAAGTTCAACTTTATGTGTAGTACTTCAGCTGCTTTGGCATTTTCCCCACCACAAATAACTTTCATCTGAATTTTCAGATGAGAATTTCTTGTCTGAAAATTCATATGAAACGTAACTTAACGTAACTAAAAGTCATCTAACTTTTTATGACAGTTGGCCAATCAGAAGCTCTAAAAATTCAGAATTTCTTTGTAGCTCAAACTAAATCGAAAGGTTGAGTTGAGTTTGGATTGAAAAGTAGTTTGACAGTTCAAATTCGCCGCGTTCTGTGATTTAAAACCAGCACTTGAATATTTAATTTGATATTTACCCACACATCTTTACGGCGAGTCGCGGCACTCACACTTTTTTTGTTAAATTAATTTAAAAAGTCTCATTTAACAATAAAATATAAATATAAAGTGAAAGAATTTCAGATTTAAATTTTTTTTTTGGTTTAATAAAAGTTAATTTAATCAAAAAAAAAATGTAAAAAATATATATTTATATAAAAGAAAGTTTGAAATCTTTTTCGATTTTTCTCATTGTTATTTACATTTTTCTTCAAATCTACTTCGACTTTTTTTTCCGGAAGTGGTAACGCTGCTTGCTATACCTATAGTCGTTTTTTGTTTAAACTTTTTTTAACGCATTTCTATCGAAACAACAAATTGTTTAAATTTTATTTCGATTCCATAACTCAATAAACATAATTAATGTGTACAAGAAATGAATTCTTCATTTCTTTAAACGACCTTCAAACAAGTTTGATGAAATCACCATAACCATCATCACTTTTGCAAGGTCATTTGAGGTTTTTAGATAAAATAAATCTCTACGGCTCGTGCGTGGGTTAAAGAGAAAAAAAAAAACAACCCATTACAATTTCAAAAAACAAACATTTTATGATTTAATTCAGCAAACTTTTTGTAAAGTGAAAGTTTTAATCAATAAAATAAAGAGATTTTGTGTTGTATGGAGAACCTAACTTACATATATGCATATAAGCACAATTTATTTTTCAATGTCAAGAACCTTAGTCACGCTATTTATTTCGAAGCCATATTCAAATAAATTGAATAACAAAGGAAAATAGATATATGTATATTTTTATGATTCTAAAACAGTATTCAAAATGAGTTATTTTTCCAGACCATATATAGATTTAATGCATAAAAGTATCGAATGTCATAAAAAAATAATACAATGTGGTTTAGAACAATACAACATCAACACCATAGTAGGATAATGTAAATTGTGATTATTATTATTAGGTACTTACTTTATTTTAGTATAAAAATGGCAACCAACGATGTGGAATAAAATATTTCAATTTGATATTCGATTTATTATTTCATAGGAACAACTAAAAATGTAATAAAATGTTTTCCTTTATCATAACAACGATATCAAAACAAATGAAATTGCACATTTTTATATGAGTAAAATAATATGATAACAAATTAATGACAAAATAGTCAATTGTCCAGTCATTAGGTAGGCAAAGGTCACTAGCCTGAAGCCATTATAAAACAATAATAAAAATAACACGCATGAAAGAAAATAATATTATTATCTTCATAAATCAGATATAGACGATTATACAAAATATATGCATTATACATACAAATAGTCCAAACAAAAAATTCCTAAAACATTTGACATTTTAAGCTTTTTTAAGGTTCAAACTATGAAATTTGATTAAAAATTAAACTGGATAGTTAGCAGGTTTTTGAACTCAGCAAACAACTATTCTATATAATGAAATATAAAAAAAAAATACTTCAGATAATTAATTGGTGGGCATATAAAACGTAGCTACCCGTTTTTTTGTCGTTGTTATTGTTTAACTTAATTGATTGAAATAAATTATTTAAATGAGCAAATCCTATTTTGCAGTAATACAATTGACTCGTTTAAGTTAAAATTTTGAAACTTTTTTTTTTTAAGTATAAACAAATATATGTGACAAGGGATTACTGTCAAATTTGACTAATGGGCATTTTTTTCATAAAATTTTGCTAATGAGCATATAGGTATCATGAGCTGAGCATAGTAAACTTTATGATAAAATTCATGAAAAAAAAATTAACAAATGCTTGCATAACATGATATACAATAGATTAATTCACAATTAAAACATATTAAGACCTCGAATAGTTTTGTAAGAAACTAAAGACCGTGCAATTAAAAAATAAAAAAAAAAAACAAATCTGTGTCGCACGTACTTGCTCTTGAAATTGTAAACCAATTTGTTATAAAAATTAACCCACATTTCAAATGGGTACTAAATGCAACTACTAACAAATGAAACTTGGATTCCTGGGTCAGAATAAAAGATAAGAAAAGTACTTTTGTTGATAATGTTGAACAAATGTGAGAAATACTATTACCCCTAATACACGCCATGGCGAACAACTTCATCAACAAAGTACTCCGTTCCTGTATGATGGGCATTCACATGACACTGTGCCTACGTTGACATTACATTAATAAATATTATTACATAAATATGTCAAAAATCAGCTGTCTGTTTTTTTTTTTTTTTTTGACAATTTGTTCAACAATTTTGCTGTCTCTTATTAATTTCAGCCAAATAATGATTCTAGAATGGGACCAAAATCATTTTTTTCTGCTCAAATTCCGTTTTATTTTAAGACAATTACAAAATTAATTTAAAACAGCCCCGTTGGCTGTTTGGCTCGGAGGACCAATTGTTTGAATGAAGAGCCTTAATGTTATTCTTACAATTAATAAAAGATTATTTCCAAAAATAAAAAGAGAACACACAACACAATTATGACTTTCATAAAAACACATTTTTATTGCCGTCAAATAATTAATATTGAAGGAGTTTGACATTCTTGTTTGACGTTTTATCAGTCAAATTCTTATGACATCGTTACCTAGTTAGAGATGGGCTATTTTGTTGGTTAAATTTTTGGTTGCGATCATTATTCTTGCGTTCAAAAGGGACAAAAGCACCAGTTGACAACAAAAAAACAATAAATAACAAACAAAACTATTTCGGCGAACTAATTCGCCCCTTTTTAGACGCGCCATGCCGGTGACCAACCTCGACTTTCAGAATTCGAACTGTTTTGTCGACATATTTTCTTTTCAAACAACTAAAAAAACTTGCAGACAATATGCTTCCGTGAGATACTTCGTGGTATGTAAAATAGATATATGCTATTATTATAGTTAAGGTTAGACCTTCACTCGGTTAAACTGCAGTGCAACAGAACTGCACGATCGACTCGTACCGACCGAATGCGCGTTCGCCACACAAAATAATATTTCAATGTGAATGTAATTTGATAAGCTATTGCAACAAGCAACTAAATTATACACGTTATGTAGTTAATAATCAACCCCAATTGCAGAGTCCGGTTAATGAACTGTAGAAGGGATCAGGATCACACTCAACTTTGACATTTCGCTATAATAGTAAAAATGTCAATGTTGAGACTGATTTCATTGGATTCTGCAATAAGAGTGAATGTGACTGAATTTGCCAATTAGCAGGGACACTTTAATTTAGTCTTCGTTAATTTTTTTTTTATTTTTCGAATAATGGGTCGTTATTGTGTATTTCAAAATTCATTGAATCAAGAATTCTGTGTAATCTACTCATCAAAATTCTGTGAAATCTAAAAATTCGTATTCAAATACTGAACATTTTTACATATTGTTTTCATTGTTTTTTATGATGTACAGTTTTTATTCAACACAAAAATAATTTTTTTAAGTTAAGCTTTTAATTTAAAAAAAAAATATTTATCGATACTTACATTCTTTTGTTTGATTTTATGACTTTTATTCCTATTTGGCAAACTTATTTAAATAACTAATAAAAATATTTATCCAACCACAAAAATAATTTTAAAAATTTCTTTTGGGCTTCAATAATAATAAATTATTGTTCTTACGTTGAACTAAGAATAACTAATGAGTGGATCTAACATAAATATGATGGTGAGTGAGAAATGTGTTATCATGTTTTCAAAAAAAAACTCTTAATCAACAAGCTACATTTTTAGAAATACGAGATGAGTACCCTTGCAATCAACTCTTTAAAAATAATTGTGTAAAGGAATTATTCACGTTGAGACATTTGGTGCGTTCAGAAAAATGAGATCTCAGAGATTTTTCTCACTTAAAAGGTGAGCAAGCGAATTTAAAATTTTTTTTCCTCAGAGTTTTGACAGCAAAACTGAGAAATTTTGCTGACGAATCCTTTTCATTTAACTGATGAATCTGAGATCTCCGAGATCCCATTTTCCTGAACACGCCTATTAGACCATTCATGAAGAATTTTAATGGGATATTGACTGGTTTTATCGTGAATGGACCTGGTTTGACCAAATATCTCTTAAACACCTCTACGAACCTACCTTTACTTTTCAACGAAAATGTCAAAAATTGGGCGTGGAAAATAAAAACGGAAATAGAAAATAACAAAAACATAAGTAGATAAATGTAAAATTTATTTATATGTATATTTTATGGGGTGTCCTTGCAAAGGTCAAATTTACATTGGGTTTTAAAAAAATCCTAAGATTTAAATCTTATTTATGTGCAAAACAGATTACACCAGCAACACCGACCGACATTAATTAAAATGTATTTCAACACATATAATGCAACCACGAGCAACGTAAATAGCATTGTTAGACCAAAGTCCTAAATTTGTTGTTGCTGGTGAAAAGGTGAACTAACAACTTCCCACTAACTTGCATGACAGTGGAAAAAACTGTAGAAACGGAACTTGTTGTTGTCATTGTTTTGTTCTGGTTAGTCGTATTTACCGTTTGTTTTGATTGTTCTGTTTGTATAAGAATTACAATTGAAATGACGGTGATGTAGCCTGTAGGCAGCGCGTTTTGCTGTAATGTTGCACTGGTGCTGGTTAAATCTGTTTCGCAATTTAAGCAAAAATGTAACAAGCTGTCAAACTGCACAAAGTGATGAACTTAGTGTACAGAATTTATGTTTTGGCAAATTTTTGGTTGTAAGTTGATGCTTTCTTTAAGCTCTCTTCCACAATGATCTAATAGTGTTAAAAGAAAAATTTACAAAATTCTGATGAAAGTGTATGTAAATCCTTTTTTGTCTATTATTAAGCTATATCTTTTAAACCGTATCCCAAGTTCAATTTCAGAATTCAGGTTTGGGAACGATACGTCGATAAGTATGAAGCATAAGCATGAAACAATATTGTCTAATTAAAAGAGTATGACCAAGTTCCAAAACGCATCACATGCATATTTAATAAGTCATGAGTTCCAAAAGTCAGACAAAAATAATGACAAAGTCATAAGTTTCTAAACGTATTTCAAACGAGGCGTATCCAGTCAGATACGTAGATTTTATATGATGTGAAACGAGAAAGATTTTGTTGGAATTTTGGATTGAATCTACCCTTCTCGTTTCTACCCACACACACAATTGACCTGTCTCACTGTGCCTTTCAGTAAATCGACTGTTTAAACAGAGACTTAATGCCCATCGCTGACGTTTGGGATGCGTTGAGAAACTCATGACTTTGTCATCAGCAAACACATCCAAATGCTTTCATTTTAAAATCTTACTTTTGAACTGAAATTGGGACAAAAATAGGGACAATTTACAGATAATAAAAGTCATAGGACCTGTCGTATGGAATTACCTGCATTCCTAAAGGCATATGCTTTTTTTTTAGAAGTAATATGAGTTTTATTAGTGCCTTCGGAAGATTTGATATGTTTTTTTTTTTGCAGGTCATATGAAAACAAGTTTTCGTTAAAATAAGTTTTGTCTATTTTAAACAAGTTTTCAAAACAAAAAAAAATCGTCACTGTTAACTTTTCGAATGAAACTAGTTAAGGTTGTCAAACGTATTTCTAGTTTTTAATGCCATATATCCAGTGTGACAACCATCAGCTGATTTGATAAAACCATTAAACTGTACATTAAATTAACAATATTTGAAAAAAGCTTGTATTACTATATACTTTTGCGTACTGTCTAAAACTGCGGATTTTTAAGAAATTTTATTTTTTATGAAGGACTTTGGGCAAACATTTTGAAAAGTACGCACATTATTAGCACTGTTTGTTGCACTTTTTATGACGAAACTTGGCTTTAGACGTAGATGCAACGTATGCAAATTTTGATATTATTTAAAACACACTTTACGACCATTGAAAAGAAAAGCCCGCGTTAGTTTTAAGGTGTAAACGATAAATCAATTCACGGAGTATGACATTTCGTGTTTTCAAAATTATTTAATAGTTCTATAGTTTGAATTATACGTTATTTTAATTTTTGTATGAATACATGAATACAGAAACTGGCGAAAGTTTAACAAATTCAAATTTTTGTTAAGGATTTGAACTTTCAAAAAATCCACATTTTTGTGTCCAATTATTATAAATTTAACCCATTAATTCAAGACGAATATTTGTGTATATCTTAGTTTGAATTCTCTGAATAAAATAATTTAACCGCACTGTTAAAGTTTCGAATTTAATTTATGTAGAAAGAGAACTACTTCTTTTGGTTAACCGCTTGAATATACCTACAGAGCTTCGTATTAAAAATGAACTTCAAATAGTTCTTAAACGTTCAGAAAATGTTGGAAGTACTAAAAATACTAAAAAAAAAATTGTTTGATTGTTTTTAAATTTTTCTAATGCAATGATTGTTTTTTTGAACTATTTATTTAGAACCACCAATTGCAAAATTATACCAAAATCGGTAGTCATTAAAAAGATATACTTTAATAACTCAAAAATAAGACAGTTTAAAAAAGACGCCAATCACTTTGAGAACTACAGTTACGAAGTTTGATAAAAATCGAAACAACCGTCCTCGAGAAAACTTGCAAATCAAAAATCTTTAGGTTTAAGATGAAAACAACAAAAATTCGAATTTTCCTGCTGAGGCTCTAGCTCAAATAACAATGGACGTACAGAAGCACTGATAAAAAAAAGCCGCAAATTCGTCCAAAAGCACAGACACACAGATTCAAAGACGCTCTTGTGATGCACAGACTGTCGGGCGGTATATGAAAACCCGCTTTTTTGGTCTGCTCCATCATCGTAGTTTTATTTTTTTTTTTAACCTTGAAATTTGTTTTTTTTTTTTTTATACGAAACCAATACTTGCCATATAGAGTAAGTAATAATATTAGCAGTCAATCATCAAAACAGATTCGAAAATCCAACAGTCTGTACAAAAATGGGCAAAGCTTAGATGACAACAAATTTAATGCAAAATTTTAAGGCAGTTTATTTTGTCTCTTTTTCTTTTTTCTGTATCACTTAGAAATATACATGAGTACAGAATTTTGATACACAAAATATGGAATTTGAAATACAAAATTATGGATTTTCAAGTAGAAAGTGGAAATTAAAAATAAAAAAAAAAATTTAAAATGCTCAACCATTCCTCTGTGCATATTATTAGTTTTCATTTTTGTTACAATTTTCTGCCGAACATGAACGACTAATTGTAAGATAAGAGGCACTTCATCATGACAAGAGACCCTCGTTGAGCAATATTATCCCTTCCTCACAAGAGGAAAAAAGCAAAATAAAAAATATTTTTCTGAAGAAGCATAGGTTGGCAGTTGTAATTGTTATTAAAATAAATAAAAATGAAATTTATTTTCAAAGAAAAATAATTAATCTGCAAAAACTTAATTTTTGTAAATTTTTTGTAAAAACTTTCCGATTCAATTTTTTTATTCAATTGTTTTAACAAGGCTATTCAATGTTCATTCCCTACTTCATGAAAGTTATAAAGCAGTGTTCAATTTGCTCAGGTTTTATGATGAGCCACTAGAAATAGTTAAAACTTTGATTATGTCTTATAAAATATATAATTTAATATACCCTACAAAACCAGCACACTTTAAACAACGAATATTCAATATAATGAGTTCATAAAATTCCAGTCGATGATGTGAAGCCTTCTATAATACTTAAATATAATATCTTTTTAGGACTTTACCGCTGATAAGATAAAACCAAAAAAAAATATTTCGTTCCAGAAAAAAAATTTAATCTACTGTGCCATCTCAATGTTTGTTTTAATTGGGCCACTGTTAATATATTTACCAACATTAACCAATATTTACCGTAATTAACATTGTAATCTGATACGGTTTCTTTTCTGGAGTAGGTATTATTCCGATTAATAAATTTATTATCACGTAATAAAAGGTACATACATATATTCGCTGATACAAGTTGTTTTACAACAAAACACAATAATGTTTATTTTTCGTAAGCGAATACAATTTAAAGCGCAAATTCACTATTGAATTAAATTTGTGTTGTTTTGATTTTTTTATTTAAGTTAAACAAATTATTGATTTTGTTTAAGTTTTTTTTTAACATGATTTCTAGGTAATAAAAAAAAACTACCTAGGTACGAATTGGTATTGCGAAATATTAGATTTTTGACTAGTTAAACAGTGTCTAACAGAGTCTGCAGTGTTCGAAACAGTTGGAAATATGTTTTGTTTAATTGAATAAAATGTCACATTAGCCAAGACCTAGACAACCGATTCTGTTGTCCAAGTAAGATAACTCTTAGAAAACAATTAAACATGTTTATCTATAACTCGGATATCTGTCCAAAGTTAGACAACGTTTATAAATACGACAGAGGGTATTCCAAAAACACGGATTGATATTAGATGTGAATGAGGCTTTAATTTAAAATGACAGCAGTCATCTGTTTTCATACTTTCGCTGGGACGTTGGTGATAATTTGGCCGCAGTATTATTTTTCACTCACATACTGCACTATTACACGATGTCTTTTGGGTCGTGAGTTGTGACTCTTCTCCAAATTGTTCTTTGAAATTTCTTCGTAAGGCTTACACCCGAAGCTTAATCCAAAAATAATTCAAATGCTTTAAATGTTTTAAAATTAAAAATAAATAAATATGTATATAAAACTGCCGTATTGTTTTAAGATCCTAAAATAATTTTTAGCCTATTTAAATTACACCTAAAAATGGTCAAACTTTAAAAAAACAGAGCCGACAAATTCTGACGTCCAAAACATTATCTATAAAGTTGGTACCATAACTTTGGCCTAAACGACTTAAATCTTTAGAAAATGATGAAATTCAGTTCTCCGTTAATTTAAAAATGTCATGCGAAAAATTGTAGCATTATCAGTTTTTCAGTTTTTTTTTTCAAACGTCAAGGCAAAAGTCAATTTATAATTCTGAGATCTCGGAGATCTTAGAAATGTCACAAATAATATAAACGGAATTCCTCAGTGTTTGCCTGTTTAATTTTGGACGGAGAGAAATTAGTTAGGACTCTGAAAAATAAACTGAACAATTGTAGCTTAAACAAAGTTAACACAAAAAATATCATAACACTTTTATCGTAAGAACAATTGCAATAGGTTTTGAGAAAAACTTGAACAAACGTTGCAATATTAGTTTTTTGCGTTAATCTGTGTTTTAAATTTCACTGCTGGTGTACCGTACTGGGTCGAAACTTTATGGTAGGTATAGAATTCTCAAATAATATAAACTCCTCACTTTACTTCCTAATATTTATTTTTTTAATTCAAATTTTTTTAATAGTTTAAAAAAAATTACTAGCTTCGAGCAAGTACGTAAAACCTAAATGCACACTTTATTCTTTTTTCTTTCGAATGCAACGGTATGTTGATGGTGTAGTTTACCACAAAAATAAAAGAGACAAAAAAAAAACAAGGCAAAACAAAAATTTGTCAGTGGATGAAATCACATTGTTTGTCGATGATGCCAGATTTTATGTTGCAGCAGCCATAATGTAATCCGGTTTAAATGGACCCCGTTAGAAATAGAAATGGTACATGTTTTTTTTTTTTTTTTTTTAAATAGAGAAAGGGGCATTTTTTAACAAAAAAAATTATAGTCTATGTCTTTTTTGAACGATTTGCAAATTAATTTAGAAATAATAACTAAAACTTTTACAAACCTTTAATCAAATACAATGTTATAACCCTTTTTCTTGAAGGAACAAGAAGAAGTCACATCTCAGCCAAAAAACATGCACATCATTGAGAATTTTATTTTATTTTTTTCTATTTGAAAAATTTCGCCACACAATTATTCACTTTTTGAGCTTATCACACACAAATCAAAAACTTTTTATTTTTTTATATTCAAGGGAAATTACAAAACTTATCAATTTTTTAGGGGATATAGATGCAACAAAAAAAAAAACTGCACAAGTTTTCACACGAGAAATAACAGAAATCGAAGACGACGACGACGACGAAGAATAAGAAAAAAAAGACAACGAATGCAAACGTAAAAAGGAAAAATTCGAACAAAATTTCGAAATGAAATCGAAAGTTAAACAGAACCCGCGCCAAAGCGATTCACTTGTTCGTGTTCCACTTTTGGTTAATTTGTGTTTGTTGTTGCTGTTAAAAATAAGACACAAACCAAAGGAACGACTAAAAAAACGGATACAAATTCACCACAGGAGAAACAAGGAGTATTATATTTTTTTTGTTTATTATTGACAAGAAAAGTAATAATTATTCTTTGAGTTTTCGTTTTATTTTTAGGAAGTATTTTAGGTACTCGAATGCAGAAAGTAGTTGTAGTTTTTTTTTTTTAATTAAACCACACGGTGCATTAAATATGCGCAAATGCTAGCGATCGGTGCAAATGAAAAATTTAAACTGATCGAAAATTTCTCCGCAAAAGCGTCAGAAAGCGACTCTGTGGCTACAGCTTGTTAGTGCGACATCGAAATACAAAAAAAAAAAAAGATATGAAAAAAGAGTGCTCCCCAAAGCAACAACAAGCTGAAAGAAATACTCATGATGGGGTTCATATCGATCGCCGTTTATGTTCATGTATTTGTGCAACTTTATTTTAGCCCCTCCGCCCTGCCAATGATTAACCAGAAGCAGTTGTTGTTAGTATGAGTTTACGATCGTTAACAGCAGTTGCTGCTTTGCTGATTCTTTGTGGTCCATGTTTAGTGCTTTTGTGATGGTCTCTTAGAGGTATCTTAGAGTTCAACACAACACCCATACAAAGGCACAAGAAGTGCATGATCGGTGGAAGAGCTTAGAAAAGAAAAAAACGACATATAAAAGCTTATGCTGGATCTTGAAGTGAATATGTATACAGCTTGATGGCGATCGTTGATCTTTTCATGGGAAAAGTTTGTGCAGAGTTGTTGTTTAAAAAAGCTTGTTAGATAGTTTAAGAGAGCCAACGCTATAGAGGAGAGCTTTTTTACTAAGCAAAGCACGTGTGTTGGTTTGATTTTATTGAGCTTTTACTGTCATAAACTTTAAATCCAAGAAATTGAATCCACGTTTGAACATTAGAGAACCAGAGAGAGAGAGAGAGAGCAATTTGAATAATTTTTAATAGAGATCGACTCGGCATAACCTGCTTTGGAAATACAAAAAAAAAACAATAGGTATATAGAAACGTGGTGCACGTGAATTTAAAACAGGAAGTGGTTTTCATTCAACTGTTTTGTTTTGTTTTGTTTTAGGAAAGTGCAATGTGCAATGTGATTTGCGTATTTTCACACCAGCAGTGTTAGGAATTAGACCATATTACCAGATAGGTGGAAACCTTTTATTTAGATATACCTATATAACCAAATTATTTTATGGAAAATGAGATGTATTATTTTTTTTTTACAATCATCATAAACTGAAATATTAATATTACATGAGAGGAATGTAAAGGAAAACTATTTTTCTTGCAAGAGAATAATCATAAAAGATTGCACAGAAAAGAAGTGATTTGCGGTGTCATAGGGTGATTTTAAAATGATTGTTCAAGCAGAACCGGTGCTATGAGTAAATGCGAGTGTAGAGCTGCTCGCCACGTTTTAGGTATATTTGCAAATTAAAGCCTTCGGTAAGGGTCTTGAACAAAATTTCTCATGAACAGAA
This sequence comes from Epistrophe eligans, assembly GCA_951394125.1. Taxonomy (NCBI): domain Eukaryota; kingdom Metazoa; phylum Arthropoda; class Insecta; order Diptera; family Syrphidae; genus Epistrophe; species Epistrophe eligans. The sequence continues at coordinate 88,860,677 of OX596028.1, read as the reverse complement.
GGGTGACATTACACCAAAATAAAAAGCAAAAATTATCAATATACTATAAAACCCGGATAAGTGCCTCTCCATAAATGCCTCGTTTTGAGAGGTACCTATTCAGGTTAGGCAATTATAAAAAAAACCCGCTTAAGTGCCCATAAGCACTTATCTCTATATTTACAAAAATTGAAAAAAAAAATTGACAGCAAAAAAACATTTAATGGTATTTAAAAAATAGGAAAATACATTATATCAACTGACTTGACTAGTATCGGTAACCTTTTAAAAAGCGAACTTTGTATTTTCAAAGCAAAATAAACAGTTATTTTTTTTATGAAGGGTTTTTTAATAATACAAATTTCATATACTACTTAAATTAGAGCTCCCTATTACACGGATAGTTAAAAACACGGATACACGTGTTCTTATAAGATCCGGATTTGAATCCGTGTATTTCGTGTAACCGTGTATCCGTGTACCCGTACGTCCGTGCATATTTAAAATTATCCAACTTACGGAAGTTTTCCAATAAAAATATTGGATTTTATATTATTAAAAAACATAAATATAAAAAAAATAAAAAACATTTTTTTTTTAACTTTTTTGTTATGTATGATTAGTATGAAATTTTTAAAGGTTCCCCTTGTTGCTAAGGGGAAGGTTTAGAAAGTATTTTAGTAAACAACTGTCATGACATGTGTATTTTATCCGGCCTACACGCGCAATTTTCTTATATTTGAATTTTTGCAATAATTATATTCTTTTTATTACATTACATTAGATTAGATTAGAAGAGTCAACTTTTATATAACACTGGATTTTGGATATTTTGTTCCTAAAAAGTCTTAATTATAAAATGCCTGATGAGTGTATCCTCTCTCAGGTAAAATGTACCTCAACCAAGTAGAAAACTAAACACTTTTTAATTTAATGAAATAATAAAATTAAATTAATCAAAAATAATTATTTCACTAAATCACGGTTTGATTTTTTGTTTATGATGTTCGATACGGATGAACATTAAAATCAAATGAAATCACCCTCAGACCGACACAAGCACATGCAATTCTCTACAAAAAAGAACAAGACAATTTTTTTTTCGAAAAGTGTTTTAGATTTTTCATTAACTAGCATTTGAAAGGCAAAAATCAAATTCATGAGAGTCACCTCGCTAGTAAAAAAATGTTCACACTTTATCGTTTAATTAAGACCTTAAATTTGAACATCCGACCATTAAAACTAAAGTTATAATTTTTTTAATACAACTACATCGCTTGATTTTCGAGCATTTTATAAAAAAAAATCTGCCACGAGTTAATGGTGGTCGGCAATCAACCAAACAGGAAACTTTGATTGATTTTTTCTATTTATGGATTGATTTAAAATTAAGATTGTGATGCTTGTAAATAAATGACAACATCTCTCAAATTTTCAAGTTTATAAAACCATCCCTAAAAAGATAAAAATCAGAAACCAATCCGTGTATTAAGAATCCGTGAATATCCAGATGCACGGATAATAAACAAATAAATACACGTGTTTTAAGAGTACAGATTTTTATTTGCATGTAATAATTATACGGAGTCCGTGTATCCGTGTTTTTCAAATACACGTACAGAATCGTAGGCTCTAACTTAAATACATCAGCGAAGTAAAGCCTTAGCACTATTTTAATTGGACTTGTTGAATTATTGATTCAAAATAGCTTTTACGGCCTTAAGTCCACAAAAATTTTGGCGTTTCATTTTGTGGGATATAGTTCACACTAGATACTCATCATGAAATCTATGTAAGATGAACTGAACATAACAAAAATTGCGTATTGACAAGGTCCTCACTTGGACTCATCAGTCAACTGATGAGTCCAAGTAAGATCTCGATTGCTGCCGATAGCACGCATACAGGTATAATTTAGATTTGTAAGATTTAGGTACTGCTCGAGCTGTTACGAACTCTCTTGTTTTAATTTTTATTGGACTTATTCTAAAGTTATCTATCCAATAAATGTGTTAAGAACTCACGATGAAGATGTGAAATCTTCATCGTGAGTTCTTAACACATTTATTGGATAGAGTAGAGAACTAGTTCGATTGATAACTTTTCTTACTAACAAACATATTTTGGCTTCCATTTTTTATCACTGAAAGCTGGGAAACATTTTTTAATATTATTTTAATACACTCTTTTTAAAGTTTTAGAAAAAAAAAAGACTCTAGAATTCAAATTTGATCAAAACCAGTTGATCTTTTACGAAGTTTGTTTGCAGAGTTAAAAAAAAAAAAAAAAAAAATATTATTTTAATCAAAATCGGTTATATTTCTGTTCCGCATTGTATAAGCACTATTTTAAGAGTAAACAAAATAAATCTCTCCTCTAAAAAAAAAACCCTAATGACCAGAAAAATTGTTTCATTCTATTTAGGTTTAAAGTCGTAAAACCGACATAATAACAGAATTGCGAGACTAACTTGTTTCATGTTCGCTTTATGTACATATATTATCAAAATGTAATAAACTATTAAAACCTCGATTAAATTTTGTTTTAACGCATTTAAATCTTGCCCTATACACCTTGGTACCTTTATCGTACATAAACATTGAAAATAACTTGTAGCAAATATTTCATAATCAAAGTAAGGCTAAGTAAAATTAAGTTCGACAAGTCAATAATAAGCTTTCATAAAATGCAGTTTATCCATCCCACAAAAAAAAAATATTGCATCAGTTATTGTATATGTACAGTATTACAACCTGAAAATGATTCAAGCTGATTTCGCAGCTTCACAGTGAGGTAGTTTGCATGCATTGTTGCACGTAATACATGCGCATACCAAAAAGTCCAGGAAGTAGGGTTGTAATATTTTGTGTAGGCAATTTCATCTGTAATTCCACAAAAACAAAAATAGTAATTCTCATAAAATATATGTTTTTCTTTTCCTGTTTTTATATTTTACAGTTTTTTTTACTGAAAATAAACTTAACATCAGCACCTCTGTGAAACTTTAAGCAGAGGATTCTGTTGTAACAATGAATAATTTAAATTTAAGTTAAATATTAAGTTCAATATATTTAATTAATTTAATTTAACGGGTCTAATTTCTTTAAACTTCATAGTCCTCGGATTGGAGGTGTGGTCTCCTTTTTTATAAAAACTGAGATTGTTAAGAAAATATAGTTGTTTACGTATCTCTGAAAAATGTATTCGAGAAAAGTTGTAAACAAATATTTTTAAGCTTACGTTAGTAAAATTCTAAAAACATGCTCCGTGAGTAAAAAATAACGATTTTAATAGAACATTCCCATTTTAACTGCACATCAAAAAACAACAACGCTACTTCCTTGACTTTAAATGTTTCTTAACCTAGTGTAGGTGACTATAATAAAGGCATATACGGAAAAGAGAGACTAAGTTAACTCTCCCAAGTCGCGAGTAGATTTCGTTGACTAGGCCTTGACTTCTTTGTGTCTGTATAGTTAAGCTTAAACTATCATCTTGTCCGAGACGAAGCTCTTCTTGGTATTGTTGTTCTTTGTTTTTAAATTATAAGTTATACCTACCAACGATGACGACGACGGCAGCGCGGCATGGCATGATGGCCCTGTGGGCTCAGAGAGCTCATTGAACTGAGAAACAGAAACAACGTCAAGGTGCGAGATCATTCACTTTCGATTTCATCCCATGAATATGATTTGAAGATATGGCCTTTTTGTGTGTAAATGACTATTTTTCAACACGTCGTAAAAGCACAACAGTAGTCCAGTGCAAGGGCATGTTTTGTTGTCACCTGTCAGTCTACTCACTGTAATGTTGATTTTATTTTCAGATAAGCGCATTTTATGATGTTTTTGTTTTTTTTTTTTTTTATACTGACAAAGTTGTTAGCTTTTTGTTGTTAAAAGTGTTATATTCCCTATACAATATTTTTTTTAGTCACATTATATACATACTATGTAAAGTTAAGTGAAAAATGATAAATAAAATAAATAATATTTTTATGATCGGTATTTGTTGTTGGTCGCAATTAGCACAGAATTTCTCATTGGAATAATAAATTTTTAATCAAATTTATAAGAGATTAATGAAATAATTAAGTAAATTTATTAGTTTCAGAGATAAATTGATTAGTTAATAAATTTGTAATATAGATAATTGATATCTGTTTACTGAACTTGGTATTATTAGTATGACAAATAATATAATGATAATGAAATGACCCTGGAACAGAGAAGTTGATTAAAGGATAAAGTAGGAAATCTCAAGCATTTTCTTTTCCTCTTTTGTATATTTGCTTTCTTTTCTGTCCACTCAATTCCTTTCTGTGGCATTCAATTGGCCGCGTTCAGGTTTGCATGCAAAGACTGTTTTTTAAACGCTGCAATTATCCCCTGCTAGTAAACTAAGTCTTATGTAATATTCTTTGGGAAATCTGCTTAGATTTAATCTAATAATCTTATAATTGTTTGATTTTTAGTAGTAGTAGTGGTGTAATGGTTAAAGCATGGGACTGTTACGCCACCGAATAACTGAAATGTTTTTCACGGGTTATTGCGTCTTGCGCGAAATTGAAAATACCTGCAAGAGTATTACTTGTCATGAAAAAGTGCTCCTTACCTTAGCCGTTAAAATTCAGCAGAAAATTGTTGGTCCTCTTCATTTCTGCCAACAACACGCTCACAAGAATTTTTGAGAGTTGTAAGTCACTAAGGCCTGGTTCTATATGAGCTGTCGCGCCAAATAATTTATGAAGATTGCAATCAACTGATTGCTGTAAAATAATTGGGAAACAAAAATGATTGCCATATTTTTTAAGTGCGAATAATAATTGCATAATTCGAAGTCTGAAGTCTGATGTCTCAAAGTGAAATCAATTAATGTAAGCTTATTATTGAAGTCATTCACGATTGCATTCATAAAAGATTGCATTCTTTTACAAGCCTGATACGTATAAGCACAGCTACGTGTTTTAATAAAACTTACAACAATTTAATGAAAATTTTAACAGACCAAACATTGCAAACATCACATGTACTCAGACCAGAATGTATTGGCTATTTAAAAACAAAATTTCAAAGCTTCAAAGTTAAAAATTGTTACATTATCATTACTTTTTATATAAAGACGAAGCAATATTTAGTTTGTCATGCGTAAACTCAGAAATTATTAAACTGATTTACTTAAAACAAATTTTATGATTTTCTTTATATTTGTAAGATTATCTAAGGCTAGTTTTTGTTTTTCTAATTTATTTTTTTTAATTAGAATAATATTTTTTTTAATTTTGTCAACTTTTTCTTCGAGGTTAATACATAATTTCACTGATACGTCAAAACCTGTTGGATACTTTGCAAAAATATAGATTTTTTCAATTCAATATTTAAGTGCAAATTTTGAGCCCAAAATCTTTTCTTAGTTATTTCAAAATAAAAACTTTTTGTATTCTTAAATCTAGAAATAAGATATATGCGCAATCACGGGGTCATTATCATTATCATTCCGACATTTTTGCATTTACTTTTCCTCTTTTGTCTATTTGCTTTCTTTTCTGTCCAATCAATCTCCCTCTGTGCCATTCAATTGTTCACTGTTTTGAATGGCGAGCGATATATGTAAGAATTATAAAAGGGACAGGGCAATTAATGGATTCGTCAAACGTGAGACGGAGAACACGAAAAAGTGTGTGCTGATTTGGTGTCTGCCAAGTGCCAATCGACTTTAGATAATAAACAAAAAATTTGAAGCGAAGTAAGTGATTCAAAAATGAGCTTGAGTTAAAGAATGAAGATAGAGAGAAGAAAAATATTAACTAAAGAGTCGTTTTTGCATTGTTGGCTCTTTTTTTTTAATAACAAAGTAGCGCCACGCCGTAGGTAGGTACGTATTTGTTTTTGTCTGCATTGCACAAACAATAATTAAATAAAAATAATTTAAAAAAAAATAAATATAATACAAAAAGTACGCATACGCCCGAGTGTACAAATATTTTACTTTATCATTTTGATTAGGATCATAATAATCTAAAAATTCTCCTGTAAATTTAACATTGAGAATAAGTAATATTTTATTGAAATAAATTGTAAGCGTGCGAACAATACTGAACAAAAATTTAATTGTGCCAAATTATTTGTTAGCGTAATATAATTCTTGCTATTTCACTGCAAAAGTTATTTTTTTCGAGAATTGGTTTCTAAAATTTTACGGTGAAATTATGCACATTTATATTTAATATGGAATCGAGGGTCTCCTATAAGAAGACAAAAAATGAACAAATGTAAAATTGTGTTTTTTTAATAAAGTTTAATATTTATTCTAAATAGTATTTAAAGTACTTCGTATTTAAAAGAAAATATTGCAGCGTATCCATAATATTCGTTTGCAGTTTAAGATCTATTGGAGCAATAGATATAGGTACTATCTATAACCAATGTATCCTGCCCCTTAATCTCCATATATGGGAGATGTCGATAAAAAAACAAACATATACTCAATTTCTATCAAATGTCTGTACCTACAGAATAATGCTTCACTTCCGTCGTGCTTCTACAATGTTTTTTTTTTTTTTGCTAAATATATAAATATTAATGACTTTTCAATTTCAACTTTTTTTTTTATTTAAACTGATTTACTAAAGATTTCGACCAAAAATTAAAAAAAAAAAAAATGAGGTCAACAGTGACATATTATTTTGCACCTTTGTTCCCTAAAATTGAAATCTTATGCTATTCTCCATCTGTTGTATTAAATATTTAGGTCACATACAATACATTACATTTTGACACGATAGAGATAAATCATAAATATAATTGTTTTGCTTTGATTGATCCCGTGCTTGGTCTGAATTACTTTATTTTGATTAATCAAGTTAACCTGTGTATATATTCAACCTTGTACCTGATTACTTAACAAAACAAAAACAAAAAAAATCTCTTTTCATTTAATTTCATATTTTTCTTTGAAGCACAAAATGTTGTTTTTCACCCACAAAATTACCAATGTCAGTTTGCTAAAGCTAAACTACAACGACGAATATATCTAGTACAAGAGTATAAGTTAGGTTGGGTTACCAGAAGTGTATTGCAACACGTAATAGCTTTTTTGTTTCCACTTGACTTGAGTGGTTGCAGTATTTTATTTATTTTTTTTTTTCATTATTATTTTTCTTTTTAAATAAAAATATTGTCTTGCAGTTGGGTTGGACAGGAAAGACATATTTTATACACACACTTTGTAGGTATACTTAAGTGAAGATTTAACTGACCATTTTTTATTTTCAAAATTATCTAAGTTATAAAAATAGGTAGACATTAAAAGTACGCTAAGCTATATGTAATTTGAACAGTATTCTACTTATTTTGCTACTAGTTACATTATTTCTAAAAAATTAAATTTCACGTTATTTTTGGTCAAATTTCTTTTAGTATTTTTTATGTTAGTTAAGAAAATATTTTTATTGAGAAAAATAAGTATAGCAACTTTCGTGAAATACATTAAGTTCTTATATTAAAACTTTAAGTCCGTGGATTGAAATGATAACTATAAAAAACTTTTTTTGTTTGCTTCCCAAAACTGCCAATTTTTACCAATTTAGTCTAAAGTTCTTCTGTTCTGTTCATATAAAATAAAAGAGGAAGAAATTGGCAGTTTTGACAACTTAACGGACAGACCTAATAATATAGACAAAAATCAATTTAATTTCGGCATTTGTAAAATTATTAGTTTTGTCAATAGAGAAGACTAGGTATGTAGATTTTTTTGCACTTTGTTGTTACTATGTCCATGTCTATAAGGTATAATAACTATATAAGAAAACTGTTAAGCAAAATGGACACAAGAGATGCACTAAATATTTTATATAAGAATTCCATGATATTGATTTTCTTGAAAGAAAATTATGAATGTCATACGAGCAGAAATTATTATTGCATTTGGTAAATTGGAATAAAACTTTATGAGAATAAGAAATTATAAGTGTTTTATGTATACATTCATTATTGTAAATAATATATGATGGCCTTGTTTGTCCTTTGTTTTATATTTGACATAGTTTTATATATTATGATACGAAGGTTGCGTAATATTAATAATTTCATAAAATTGCACGTTGGAATATTTAATGCTATTCTAGGTTTATTATAGTTACCTATTAAATTCTTCAAATATAAGTTTGGCAAATCAAAATAAATTAAATAATTAAGAACCTTAATTTAATTATTAGAGTACATTTATTTAAACTAAATAATTTTTGAATAAAAATGAAAAAGAAATAATATTCATAGCCAAAATCATCATTACCTTCCATACACAATTCTTTTAAAACTGTAAAGGGAAATCTTAAAATCTACTCCTACTAATTTTCTTAATTTTATTAATTCCTTTTTGTGTTAATATTGGTACGATCCATATAATAACAAATGATGGAGAAGTTCGAAAAAGTGGGTTTCGTCACACCCACCACCAGACTTGTAAAAAAATGCAGTCTTTTGTCAATACAGTCTTTAAAAATTATTTATTGAATTCAATTAAAAGATTGCATTCCTTCTCATTGACTTCATTTCGAGACTTTAGACTTCAAATTATACAATCATCAATCAAAAAGATTACAATCATTTTGTTTCCCATTTATTTTACAACAATTAATTGAATGGAATCTTTTGGGGTTTAATCCATTCTTTACATTCTTTTGAATTCTTTTACATTCTTTTGAACAAACGATCTGTTGTCATGAGCACTTTAATTGTTTCTTTTTTTTACTAAAAGCAAACGATTTATTAGACGTTTTTTTTCTCTAATCTATAGAGTATTACAAAATAGTCAAATTGAAAAAATAAACAATCCTACAATTGAAGACGTTACATGTACACAAAATTTACCGCAAGCATTCTTTACTGCGTGTGTGATTGAAGTAATAGTTACGCGAGGTTTAGTCTCGCTTAAAATTGGCCCAATGAAAATTTTTAGTTCCAAAAATAATAATCCAGAAGTCATTGATGTTTTAAAATTATAATTTCAATCTGGGTTTTATTTACACCTTTGCAAAGGGAGAGTAAAAACGAAGATTTCCATGTAACAGGTCATTCATTTTTTGGTTCGAAAGTAAAGCTAAATAAAACACATACAGCGATAAATTTTTGATGAAAATTTTATTTCATTATAAAGTTCATACTTTGCTAAAAAGTGTGAAAAAATATATCATTCAAATGGTCCCCTCGGGAATATTCGCAGCAAGCGATTCTTTTGAGATAATTTTTAACCACTTTTTCGCACATTTCGAGCGCTATCTCGGCCATAACTTAAGTAATGTTTGTTTTTAATTCGTCTAGAGTTCGGAGATTATTCGCGTTAACACGGTCTTTTTCGTAGCCCCACAGAAAAAAATTTAACGGTGTCAAATCGCATGATTTTAGTGGCCAATTGACGTCTCCAAAATACGCGACCACGCAATAAAGCCATAATTGATCGTGTTGTGTGGCTTGTTGCCTTATCTTTTTGGAACCACATATCGTCCAAGTTATGATCATCAATCGTCGGCAAAAAAAAATCGTTCAATTGCTACGAACGCCGGGAAATCGATAAATTCGGATCATCTGCAACACTTGCACTTACAGCAGCAATATTTTCGATTGAGCGTGCATTACGATTATGTATAGGCCTTACGACATCAATAACCCTTCCCCTCTCTTTAAAATTCTTTACAATTTTACCGATTGCTTGCGTATTCGTTTGATTATGACGACCATAATCATCGCGTAATGCGCGAAAAGTAGCTACATTTGAATCACCACTTTTGTAGTAAGTTTTAATAATTTTAACGCGCTAAGCGATCCATTATCGTAAATGGCAAACATTCAACTAATATTAAATCACTTCAAATGACAGCTGAGTTTGACAGGTGTCAAATACGAGCGCTACCAACTTGAAACCACGAAATGAATGACCCGTTATTTAAAAAAAGATGTCAGTTGACAGCGAACAGTTGAATAGATATGTCAATAAAACGGAAATAAGAGATTTACAAGATTTAAAAAATGTTGATGGAATAGAATCAGGACCAGAAAAACAATATACTCATTTAAATTCTCAAAATATTGTACTACTTCAGTCTCAGTTACATAAGTTAGTCTCACAAAAGGTATATTATATTACCGTTTGGTTGTTGAAACTTAGCGTAGTAACACAATTCAATATAGTATGATTTCTTTATCACAGTTTGAACATTTATCTTTATATTGCACAGATGTTAGAAGTCTTTATCTTATTTTCGGTATATGTATATGTAAACTCCAACTAAAACATAGGAAGAGTGCAAAAACGATATAGTTTATCACTTTATTATTTCAAGGTCAGTATATACAATGTACATATGTATATTATATATATTTGATATATGATACCATATAATAAGCACAAAAATGATAAATTTGATAATTATCAGATACAAAACACTGATGATTGATTTCAAGTATTCAATTTTAACTTCATATATGATCAAATCAAAGACCTACTCGTAATTCAAAAAAAAAAAAAAAACTGTATTTATCAGCCAAAATTAATTGAAAAATTATCGTTCAGTATTCCATCTCATGTGGTCATTGATTTTATTTAACAAAATAATAATAGCAAATTTTAGTATCGCAATAATAACAATATGGCATTAATTTGTTTGCAAAACATTTGAAAAAGTTCACTGCTAAGGTCATAATAACAAAATAAATAAAAACAAATTTTTAATAGATACGTCGAGATCTTCAATTCTACATTTTAGCAGATAAAATCACAAATTTTTTTATTGATGCAAAACAGAAGTAATGAATGATAATAATTTTCTTGTTTTTTCTAGTAAATATAAAAATATAATTTTTATTTTTTTTAAAGATGCATTTCATGCATTGTACCCGAAATGATTAATATTCTAATGATTTTGCAGCATTGACCCAATTCACCTTACTCGCAGTTATTTTATGCAAATACTCCTTAGAAAATTAATAATCTACGGAGTCAATTATATCCACACGACATACATCAAATTACGTATAGGAACTTATTATTGATTTGTCGCATGATTTTTTATTTGTTTTATTAATCGTTTAGTGATTGTATGGATTTATTTACATTCATCTAAGATTGCATTTATCAAACGTAAACATTTCAATTGAAATGATGTCATAATATATTTTTTTTAATTAGTTTTATTATGGTAGTGAGGTAGGTGTACATACTTTTGTAACTGAAATCTGTTGCTTTTTCATGCATCTCAATATATCGATCTGAAATTGCAACAAACACAACTTTGGCGCATAGTAAATTTATGATAAATGGGATTTGTAACTTAATTACTTTGATAATGATTGTTTATAACTCTCCTCTCGACGATTTTAAATAACAATATTATAAAAATAGTGCTACTGAAGTTGCATATAGGCAATTGTAATTATTTTGTAATTAAGTGATTTTGATTAAATATTAAAAAACAATTTCCACTTCTACTACCTGTTTAGTTTGTAGGCTAAATAAGTATATGAAGTAAGAGTTCATGAGACTTGACCATCATTTCCTGAAATGTGCCTATATGAATGAGCGTATGAGGGTGCTAAAATTAATAAATAAATATACATACATAATAATCATATTATATACTTTTCTAATATCGACAATCAAACGGATATCTCTCCGATTCCGATTCGGGAAAAAATTTATTTCTGGTTCGGGTGCCCAATAATGAAATCATAAAGTTACTTTAATATCTTTTGCATTTTGAACATTTCGGTTCTGAAGTAGCACTGTTTATTTATTAAAGCGCCAGCCTGGCGACTGAGCATAAGACCAACGCAGTTGCGTGAGTTGTACAGAGGACCCAAAAAAAAAACGAACTACAGCCTAAACGGATAGGTCAATTTTTGGAGGAATCCCCCGCCATTTTTTTTTTTTTTTTTTTTCATTTTTCAAGACCAAAAATAACGGCACCTGCCGTATTTTTATCAAAACGTGCCCCACAACTTAAAAAAAAATCAGTTATTTTAAAATAATAAGGCTATCATTCTGTTAAAAAAAAAAATGAGAAAATAAATGGTACCCCCATAGAACCATTTTTCCATGATTTCCGACTCTCTCAAAATAAGGAGATAATTTTAAAAGATGTTAAAAGTTTTTTTTGTACTAAAATTTTCATATTTTGTTTGATATTTTAAAAATGTTTAAATGTTTTTTTTTTTTTTTTGAAAACTTAAACGACACTGTCGATTATTTTTAAATTTGGCACCCAGTAGCTTTCGAATATTATCTAGTAGTTTTTAAGCAAAAATTGGTCTTAATAACGGTACCTACCAAACATGTGTTTAAAAAGAGATAAGGAAAATCTAATTTTTTCAAAAACAACTCATACGATTTTGATTAAAATATCTATAGGCGTGTTTTTTTTGCAAGCCCGGGGGAAATTGGACAAAGAAAAAGACGTCTGTCGGTGGTAAATACCTAATCACCATGTTAAATGCAACAACAAATAATCCACTGCGGGCTAAGCTAGACCCAGAGAATTATCCGGGCTTAACTTAAAGGCACAGAAAAACTGTGATATCGGCCTAAATTATATAATTGTTATCGATAGTTTGTATGAAAACTCTATTTTGTTTTAGTTATGGTCGTTAATGCCGGTGGTCGTTTTTTCATCCAAATCTCCCTGGGCTTGCAAAAAAACACACCTTATGTGTGCTTATATCAATACGATCCATACTATAGTATGGAAAAAATATTTTATTTATCGATTATTAATGGTATCTCTCAAAGAACCATTTTTTGGTTTTCGAATATCTCAATATCTATCAGTTAAACCAATTTGAATTGAAATATTTTACACAACAGCATATTAGAAGCTATTGCGTATCATAATTTTCAAAAAATTTAGTTTTTAATTTTTAAAAAAAATTTCGAAATACATAATTTTTTTTTTGAAGTTCAATTTTTCAAAAATGGGTAGATGATTTGTTTTCTTAATTAATTTTCAAACTCCGCATTAATATAATATTAAAAAATGGAGTACCAAAAAATGATTTAAAAAAAAAAATGTTTTCAAAAAATCATTTTTTTTGTTAATTTTTAAAAACAACTCGTAACGATTTTTTTTTTTTTTTATAAATTGAGACTTGTGTAAGAAATCAGATAGTGTTTATGGTATTGATGTCAAAACAATGTCAGAGGTTGTTAATCAATTATATTTAACAATTTTTAGCCTAAATTGTAAGTTTCGTTATTCATATTTTTCTACTCACAAAATACAACGTTTAACTAAGCTACGTTTTTAGCAGGTTGCATAAAATTCGCATAACTAATTTATTATCAGATACAAAGTTTTTAAAATATTAAGTTTTTATAATCATAGTGTGACGAGCACAACGCAACGCACTAAGACCCACCAAAAAAAGCATTAGGACTCACGGGAGTTATTGCCTTTCTGAAATGGCATTAAGTTCCAGACTTAAAGTGTGATTCGATAATTCAGATATGTACTTTACATTAGCTTTATTCTGTTGGCTAAGAAAACTGTTGACATTGGCAAATGAACATTAAAATACCCCAATCGGAGCAACCGGAGTTGTCTGAGTGGGACAGAGGAACCAAAGAGGGAGTTAAAATCCTTAGAACCACCCAAGGTAGGTACTGACTACTGTTATCGTGTTGAAAAAGTCCAAAACCTTTTTTTAGTTCTTGAGTGAATGAATATATTTTTCGAATTGAAACCTATAAGAAAAAGGAATTAAAGCCTACAGCTTTTGTTTCCATTTTAAAAAGGAAAAAAAGCCCGCGGGTTTTATTTCCTTTTATTTTGGGAAATAAGACCCCGGGCTTTATGTCCTTGGGGGTTATTGCACTGCATTGCAAACGGAGCCGCCGTCAGTGCTGCAAGAGTTCACCAACTTTTCTACTTTTAACGTGCAGCACATTTTTGACGTTTCAATTTGTATGAAGAAAAAAAGAACCGGAAAAATTATTGAATATTTTGTGTTTATCTGTTGTGCTCAAATAATTATTAATTAAAAGAGAAAATTCATAAATAAGTAAAGTGAAAAATAAGCTCGTGGTTTTTTTTTTTTTAATATAAAAAAAGTTGTACAGCTGAATTGTGGGCAAGTAAAAACTAGCACGTACGACTCTTTTTCACGACTGCTGCAGCTGCAGTTCCAGTTACAGCATTTTCTAATATTCAGGCAGTTAACCGACGGGCGACAACACGCACGCTATTATGAAAATCACTTTTTTGGACTTCTCCATCATCATAATGATATGATTTTAATGAAACGCCAGTGAAACCATTCTTGCCCTATATAGCAAGGAAAAATAATAAGGTGCAACTTGCACAGCTATAGCTGGCTATAATAACAACCTCACTTTTTCGATTAAAAAATAACAGTTATAACGACTTTCAACTAATCGATTATTGCAAAGTCAAAACGTCAAAATAAATAAATCATTTAGAATATCAAACATCCTCCAAAATCCTCCTACAAAACCAACACCCACAACTTTAAGTCAAAACAAATAAAGTAGTATACCCGTTAAAGAAAAGAAAAGAAAAGAAAAAAAAAAACGATTCCAATTCAGAATACATAAAAAAATAAATAAAAATAATAAATCATTTTGGACATAATTAAGGCTTTGGGGATGTGGAATGTAACTATAATATATTGCAACTGTCATCCATTTCAGTTAACAATTTATAGCACGACATCATCAAATCACAAAGAGCCAGAAGCTCTAAGCTTTTATAAAAATAAATTCAAAGCAATTCACCTTCAATTATCGTGTAAACTATATTGGAACCTATATGAGCGCGTCTATGGAAATCCACTTTCATGACATAATTATTGCAACTTTTCGGGGACGGAAACCAATTTTAATGACTCATTTTGATTTATTTTCTCAAAAAGCAAAATCGATTGGCACGTAGGCTTCAGCAAGAGGTCATTCAATTGTTTTTCTATCTACATTTTGGACTGAAGCCCCATTTCCTTTTGGCCGATATTTTTTAATAATGAAATTATTGGTATTGTGTGCTTTTAGGTTCCAATAGAGTGAAGGCAGAATTAATTAATAAATAGATCTACTATATAACTGTTTGTTTGTAGAGAGACTTTTAATTTTGTTCATGTAGTGTTAGTTAGTGTATAGTCTGTGAAAAGCGATGGAGAAATATAAGTTTTATTTTTTAATTGTAACTGTTATTTAATAAATTGGATAATGTTGACATAATCTCGGCTAAGTGCGCAGTCTGTAGCTAAATGTAGAGAGGTATTGCTGAAAAAAGTTGGGCAGTGGCTTCTGAAAATGGATGTGTGAAGGTCTCTCACGTTTATGTTGGATGAGGTAGTCGGTACAAATTGTTGTTCAATTTAAGAAATGCGTGGATACCAAATATGGATTTGTGTTATTATATCAGAAACTAAACAATTGTCGAGAGGCAATGAAAAATAATTTACTTTTATTTATAAAAATTACAATTTTATATAATAAATTATAATTATTTTATTTTGCAGCTTATGATTAGATACCAATTAATTTTCTTCATCATTCTTTCATCGCTTAACCAAATATAACTATATATTATTTATTAAACTTGTTTTGATTCTAAATGAATTTTTTTGTTTTTTTTTTTTTATTTTTACAAGTAGAATTATCGTCTGGCGAATTTATTTTTTTCTTTTTCAAAATTGTTAAAGCTCTTCATCTAATTTCGTTTTTATTTTGTCTTACTCCATTAATTTTAATTCCCTTAAACTTTACGGTTATCATCGTAGCGTAGTGTCATGACCATACTTGAACTCCAGAAATGATCGATTTATAGATTAATAATAAAATTGGGGCAAAAACAAACCAATTATATTTTGCATTTATATATAACTTTTTAGATTTTAGGTGTGAAATTTTTCAAGCTTAAGAAATATTCCACTTTGTCTTGAAAATATTAAATATTATCAGTGACATAGCTAGAAAACTTTACACTCAGGGCAAAGAACAATTTCCTCAATTCGTTCAGAAAATAAAGTGCACAATTGTGTCGCACCTTTTTGCTCTTATGAAAAACCAAGTCTGTGGTTGTAAAGTCTTAATATGTATTTTAAAAACTATTCATCTGATAAAAGAAATAAATTAGTTATGAGAGTTTATGCCTCCTGCTAAAAACGTACCTAGTTTAATTTAAGGTAATATTATGTGAGAACATAAATACGATCAATATAGCACCGTGTTGCTCATATATACATGTAACTTTTTATTTAGAATTAAACAATCAATATAAATGTGTAATTTAAAATAAATTCATTGAACAACCTCTGAAATTGTGTTAGCACCAACGCGATGTACGCCATATTATTATTTTTTTTTTTTATTTTCAATTTATGAAAAAACAAAATAAATATATAGTTGGAGCTTTTTTTTCTAAAAATAATTTTGTATTTATAAAATTTTGAAAACATTTTTAAGAAAGTAAATTGGCACGGAATTTTTTAGTATTTATTATTGCGGAATTAAAAAAATTATTTAAAAAAATAATCATGTATCAATTTTCGGAATACAGAATTTTCAGAACATTATTTTTAAATTTTTTTAGAAATCATAATTTTGTTTTTTGAAAATTTTGATATGCAATATTATTTAAACTTAATAGAAGTTCTTCTGCTCATTTGAATCAGTTTAACTAAAATGAGATATAGTCGAAAACCAAAAAAATAATATTTTATGAGAGATACCGTAAATTATCAGTAGGTATAGGTAAATAAAAAAATTGTTCCAATAATATGTTAGATCGTACAGATATTAGCTCACATACAAATTTTAATCAAAATCATATAAGTCGTTTTCGAAAAAAATGAGATTTTACTAAACGGATTTTAAACATTTCTTTGGTAGATACAATTATTTTTGGTTATAAGAATAATATTTATTCAAATAATGTTACAATGTTTAGATAATGTTACAAAACTGGATGCCAAATTTAATAAAAATCGACTAAGTATTTTTTGAATTATTAAACACCTCGAGATTGAATTCTTTTATGAATCCATAACTTATCATAAGTACCTTTATATTTCAAGTAAAAATCGTATGAGAGGGGACATGTGGCTTTAAAAAAAAAAAATATTCGAAATAGAAAAACAAAATTAATTATCAAAAACTATGGTAACGCTAACAATGGGCATGCTATAGATTTTTTAAGCCAGAAATCCATTCTTCAATCAATCAATACATTACTCCAAGTGCTTAATTTTCCTAAATGAACGCCCCAAAATTACCTAACGTATAACACTTAACGTGTTACATGCAAGACCCATGTTTTTTTGTTAATTCAGGTATTCCTCAGGGAAGCCATTTGAGTCCCGTATTGTTTATTTTATTCATAAACAACTTGATTCCGACAATGCAGTGGATGTTCAATTAGCTCCACTATTACTATTTAGCGCCAGTTCGTTTTCATATCTCTTGAGGGTGCACGCGATTTGAGTTGATTGTGTTACTCAGATAAAATAGTGTGTTCTCATTTTAGATCAAGGTAATCAATAAAAATGACTCACTTTAAACATCAATTTTTTATTCCAGTATATAATTTGACCATATGTATATATTTCCGTAAATAAATGAATAAAACTATTTTGAAACTTAAATTGAGATACATAGCGTCATGAGGTAGTACGTTCCGTTACTCGTCATTTGCTTCAGACTAAAAATTCTTTCAATAATAACATCATCATTTCATGCTCTCATATTAAGTTGTTTGCATGCAATTATTATACCTGTCACATTCCATGTTTATACGACAAAATTAAGGTACTTTTCAACAAATTTAAAAATACTTTTTTTGTAGTTTTATTGCATCATTTCAATATATATCATTAACCCGCCCCACGCCCTCCAAAACAAAATAACACCACTCTGTTGAACATTTTTCTATAGTTGCACTTGTTTTTGCCAAAATTATAAGATTGTATCAAATGAAATAATATGAGAATTTGTTTTATTTATTTTTGGAATGCATCCAAACATGCCGGCAGATATAAAAAAAAATCTATAAAATAATAATAAGTAAATTTATAACGAAAAAATAAAATTATTTTGCATGGCCAAGGAGGGGGTATATATTTGTTTTTTTTTTTTTTTTTTTTTGAATAAAAGAAGGTAAACAAAAGCTATCACCATTTTATTTTAGATAATATTGATTTTGGGCGACAGGAAATTGTAATATTTTTAAGCGAATCAAAAATTATTTAGATCGAAAAATTTAACATTGAAGATAAAAGAAAAAAGGAAATGAAAACAGAGACAGAGATTAAAATTAAGATGATTGTTTTAGTTTCTAATTAAAAATAAAATTTCAATATCTCTTTTGAAATGATATGTTGCTAACCTCTGGCAAATAATCCTTCAGATTCAAATTAATAGATTTTTGTTTTCAATTTGCTTTCAGGCTTATTATATTTATTTCTAATTGAAACGTCATTAGAAATTATTATTTATGTTGTATATCTGTGTTTAAAGTGATGCCGAAGGCATGTTTAATAAAAAATATTTGAATTAATGATTGATATTCACACGAGGTAAATCTATTTCCAAGACTTCAATCGGATAACTACTTTGACTTTCTATTTAAACAAATGTACATATGTATGTACGTGAGTATTTGATTTAAGGTTTTCAGTTGGTTTTATACACATGTTTATGTACATTTTTATACTTGCAATAACTTAGTGCCTAAGAACAAAATATGAACTTGAAATAGATATTCCAAGTAAAATGCTCAAAGTTACTGCGTCTAAACGTAGTCGAGCGTCGTGGGTGTGTTCGCTGAATGGGTTCTGGAGGAATTGAAAGTGGACCGTGCCAATAAGTCGCAAACGATCGATACTAACAAAGTTAATAAAATCAGTCCCCTCCCTCAAATTTAACCTGATCGATACACTAAAGTTATTTTATAATTAGAAATTGGAAAAAACAATTATAAGCAAAATAGGACGAAGAGGCATCGTGACAAAGAAGGGACGTGACTAGGAAGAATGTGACCAATAAGGTGTTTACACATCTTAAACGTGAGTCCCGGCACTCACACTTTTTTTATTTGGTAGCCCTTCAATTGAACTTCTAGACTTGATATCTCTTTCCGTATCATTTATCTCACATTTTTAACTCAACGAGACCAGCAGATGGCTAGCAGTATAAGAAATTTTTGAGAACACTCGATAGTTTTAACAAATTTATCAGCTGCTCTACTTTGTTAAATTCGAATGGAACATGAATGAAAAGTGCCGTAAATCCTTCTAATATATTTTCCTGATTTGTAAATCTCTCTCCAAGTATTTTTTGATACAGAAGTCCAGAAATGGTTTTGTCATACAAAATAAATCTTCTGTACTTTAAACTTCTGAATTCTGATGATTCTTCTGCCCGCTAACAGTGCCAGTAAACAGTTTCAGAAATTTTTTTAAGTGTCAAAAGTTCCAGAAAATACATGTTCTTCTGCTCGCTTCCTTTAATTTTCATCACGTAAATCTTTGACAAGCTTTTCCATAGCTTGTGCCAAATCATAAATTTATACCTATTGAAATTGGTGACTCAAAGGCAACGAACGTTGGTAAACCAAAATGATAACTTATAAAAACTTATTAAAAATTCAAAGTCCAGAGCATTTTTCAACTTGTTGCTGTAATTTTCTGAGATTCTTTATTTATACTTTCTGAAGAGTATATTTTTAAAACTCCCATGACGAATTTGTGTTCTACAAATTTCCAGAATTTGATAAAATTCACAGAAATAATACAGCGTCAGAAATATATTTACATTTTTTTTTTAAATATTAAATTTCTGCAATTAAATTAAAAACTTGTTTTTTGCAGTAATTTTTGCAAATTATTTAATTAGTTGTAGTATTTTATATTTATTATTTTCTTGTAATTCCCGATGACATATACGTACTTAAACGTGATTCTCATTACCTTGGAAAACCGAAAGAATTTGATAAGTGATAAATACGGTGACCCCTAATTATTAGGTGAAATAACCTGAAATAATGCTTTAATTTATTAAAATAACTTTATTTTAATGCAAAATATTAATGTTTAAATATTTATGCTAATTCATTGTTTCCTTAGTAGTAACTTGTGGCGTAATGGCTAGTGTATTGGACTATCATTCCGAAGGTCTTGGTTCAATTTCCACCCTCTTCCGGGGCTTTTCAGGGCTATTGCATCTTACGAGGAAGAGAATGATAAATCCTCCAAGAGTATCTCTTGTCATGAAAAAATGCTTCTCATCTTAGCCATTCGGATTCGGCAGAAAAATGTAGGTCTCACCCATTCCTTCCTAACAGAGATTGGTAAGTCTCTAGGCCTTGGTTCTTCAGGAGCTGTAGTGCCAATATATAATTTATTTTGGCATATTTCTTTGAGATTTTAGAAACCTAACTGCCTGAAGCTTTGGAACCAATTTCAACTTCAACCACAATACTTAACACTTTTTCGACAAATAAGGCCGCTGAATAAAAGAAAAGTGGTTTTGCAACACTGCTAACAATTATTTTAAAAGAGAGAGATGAAGTAAATTATAAGAAGTGTTCATAAACACAGTGACGCTTGAGTAAATTTTTCTCCATAAAACTTGTGCGGGTTCTGAATGTTTTTCCTTCAAAATTAATTTGGAAATTAAGAGGAATCAAGAGGCAAAACTATCAACCAAAGTTTGCTCGTATAGAGGAAATATATATACCTACCTTCCAATAATATTATCTTTTAAAATATAAGCTAAATAATTTGGCCTGGATCCGAAAACTTAGATGATGGATCCACAGGGCAAAGACTCAGATAATCTTACGTGGGTCTTTTAAACTAAAAACGAACAGATTTATAGCTTAAAAAAAATGTTAGTCGGTATTTATGTTATTTTATTTTTATTTTAAATTTTTTTTAGAATATAACCATTAACCATTCCCACTTAAAGTTCCTGCACCGGCACCCCACCTGAAGACAAAATTATACACTCAATGGTTACCAGAAATGAACATTCTTCGAAAATTTTTCTTGATTTCCAAGTTAATATGAATGTTATCTTTATAAAGGAGAAATCAAAAACTGACACTGACCAGAAACCTTGATGAGCGTAATCTTGCATGAGTACTCAGCTTGGAAGTCAATCTAACATTGTTTCTATTTTCGGGTTTAGTTACGCTCCCAACAATTTTATTTATATCGCAATAGCAACCGATACGCTAATTAGTTTTGTCAAAACACTCAATCTTATTTGATCAAGTTTTTCGACCAAGTATTGCAAGCTGTAGCTGTAAACTATTTCACTTTTTATTCATTAAGAAGTTGGTAGACTTCTAGAGTTTTTCTCACGCTTAACAGAGATAATCTTTGAAAGTTAAATACTATCTTAAATTTCATGAACATTTTGTTTGTTTGTTTTTTTATATTAAAACTATACATAAATGTACAGTAAAATACTAAAGCTAATAGCTACCAGGGCTTCTAGCTGAACATTTTTAAAGTCGTTTCCGAGAAACAAGCATAAAATGGGTGGACCATCTAGTGGTTTCCTTTTAAATCATAGGTTATTTTGACACTGACAGCTGTTTCCCTCTCGAAATCTTGACAGAAAGTCAGTATCATACCTCCGCGGAACGAAATGAGTCGCTTTACGCTTCAACAATGTTGGAAAATATTGAAAAGTTATTTCCAAAATGAGTGCTGATGTGTAGCCCAAACAGTGCGTTTTTTGAAAAAGTTTTGACCGAAATGAAGCATCCACCGCGACTGCTGTAAGCAAGTTTGTGCAAAAAATTCGTGAGACTGGTATGCTAGTGGACAACACTCATGGTCCCCGTCGTCATACGGTATGCACAGACGAGAATGTGGATTGTGGAGTAGTTGCATCATTGGACCATTTTTCTTAGAAAATGAGGCTAGGAACAACGTTTCGTTCAAGGGTAGGCGTTACGGAGCCATGTTAACCGACTTTTAACATTGAAAATGTTTATAGGGTCGTTTTGATCAAAGTATGGTGTTACCAAAATGAACAAAGATAGAGGATGAACTCTAGCGTATAGGGGGAGAACGATTGAATTTTTGGTTGGTGTTACCAAAGAAACTACCAAAATGAATAAAATGAAGAAAAAAACACAAGTGATGAATTTCAGCCAGCGTACATAAATTTTGATCATCGCCAACGGACGAGATTCAGTGGAGGAATTATTAAATTCGAAAAAAGCTCGATTTGAGCCCACTTAGAAGCCTATAACTTTGGTTATAATTATTGGATGTTCAATATTAAGCTAGATAATTAAAGTTTAAATGACAGGCTACAAATCTGCATACAAATTTTTGCAAAATCGTAAAAAATTTCATACTAGAAACTTGAAAAACTGTCTTTTTAGAACTATATTTCATCACGGCAAAAGAAAAAAAAAACAAACAAAATATGTATGTATGTAGGTACGTACCTACAAAGAACATATTGATAGAAAGGAGAAGACGGTGAAGTGTGTGCAATAATAAAAAAAACACGTGGCAAACAAAATTGGCTTTGCATCGGGCACAAAAATGATATATGTACATTATGTTTATGTAGGTATGTATGTATGCATGTAGGTATGTGCATGACATGAACATTTGTAGTAGGTATTTTACAAATAATAAAATCGTAAAGGTTGGATTTGGTTGGTTTGTTTGGATTATAACTTCTGTTCTAATAATCGGATGTTTGAGGTTAAGGTCTTAAAATTAAGGTAAAATGCCATTCTTTTAAATCAATCGATTGTTGAACCTAGAATATGCATAGTTTGGGTAAAAACTTAACTAACTTTTAAATCAATTTGGTTGTTTAACCTAGAATATGCATAGGTACCTACTTGAACCTCTTATATAAAATTATATCTTAAGTTCCAAGTACCAGATCATCAAGGTTAAGGTCTTGGTTAGCTTCTAACTTTTATTCTAATAATCGGATGTTCGAGGTTAAAGTCTCAAAATTAAGGTAAAATATGACAAAAGTAAATTTTTTTTATATCAACCTAAAGAACCTAGAATATGCTAGACAACGTTTGGGTAAAAACTTTACTAACTTCTAAATCAATTTCATTGTTTAACCTAGAATATGCATATACATAGGTGCCTACTTGAACATCTTATATAAAATTATAACTTAAGTTCTAAGGACCAGATGATCAAGGTTAAGGTCTTGGTTAGCTTCTAACTTCTACTCTAATAATCGGATGTTTGGGATATAAGTCTTAAAATAAGGAAAAATGTGAAAAAAGTTGTTTTTTTTCGAAATCAACCTAAAGAACGTAGAATATACTAGACAACTTTTGGGTAAATTACGCGACTCGATATTGTTAAATTGATTAAAAGATGAGTTCAAAATATTTTAAAATAAAATATTATAGAATAAAAACAATTACCAGTGAGGTGGGGCTTCGCATCAAATTCTTTGTAAATTTTGTCTCGATTTAAAAAAGGTTTGCCTGGACAGTAAATCAAATGTCTTGGCTTTATACAATAAACATAGTTCAATGATTTGAAATACTTGTAAATCAATTTGAAAAAAATTCAAAATCTTTTGATTTTCTCATCAACCGTCAAATTGATAAAATAACAAGCCAACTCGCGGGTTGATTCAACAACAACCAACTGAGTCGAGAACTAAGTTGAACCGTATATGATGTATACTTAAATCGATCTGTAATTCAGTTACCTTTCTGCAAAGCTAAGCTAAGCAAAAATGTCAAACACCTAGATATACGTTAAGATAGATGGTATGTAACTTTAATTTCGTGTATAAGTGCTGTACCGGTGCGGATGAAAATGAGTATGATTGTGTAATTGCAAATTAAGCTACAATTAAGACTAAGATCTTATTAAAAAAATTATACAACATTAATTTAACCGCCAACTGGGAAGTGACACTAAATATACAAATTGGTACTTCAGACTGTAGAATGGTTTCTAAGACAGTTTGTGAAGTTATAATGCAACAATAGTATACAAAATACAAATCACGAAGATTAGACATGTTTTTGTTTTATTGACGTAATACAAGTCATTTTCAATGTCCCCATAGTTACTCTATGAGTGAAATCTGTAAATTTTTTTTACTGAAATCGAAGACATGGATTTCGACGAACTCTGGTTCATGCAGAATGGCGCGCCATACCACACAACCCATGCCACAATTGATTGGATTGGCCGCCTCGGAGCTGTGATTTGACCCCTTTGGACTTTTTTTGTGGGGAACCGTAAAGGACAGATGTTATGCCAACAATCCGGAAACAATTCAAGCAATCCGTGAGCTACAGCCCGAAACTATCAACAAGGTTTTGGAAAATTGGAGTGACAGAATGCGTTACTGGGAAGCCAGCCGAGGCAGCCACTTGAACAACGTTATGTTCCATAATTACTGGGAATGTCTGCTTCTCCTAATAAAGCCATAATACATGGAAAAAATTTAATATTGTTAATTTTATTGCATTTTTAAAAAGAAACTTGTATTTGGCCCACCCTGTATATACAAAAATTGCTGACTTTAACTAATAAATTGTTTTTCCAACCTTATTGAAAGTAGATTAGTCAATCTGTCATACAATTTTTTGCGTCACCAACAAATAATCCATTTTCCACTTCGATGAAATATTATGTGTATTTTGTGTTGTTCTTCTAGGAACATGACTGTTCGCTCCATCGAATCGCAATTAATCCTAGAAATGGCATCTTTTATATTTTTGATATAAGATAGGTAAACACATTATTTCAAAGGCTGTAAGCACTTATCATGTCAAATTTTTGTAATTCAGGTCAGAGACTCTTAAGATTTTATTTAAGATACTTAACCAAATCCTTATCTTCCCATTTTATTGATAATAATTTCGAAGTATAGATAAGAACCATATAAATTAATTTAATACTCATAAATTCTTATTCTTCAACTGATGCTTAAATACATCAGTAGACTTCAATTTAAACTTTCACATTGATGCTTATAGGTTAAAACCACTTATCAATACCCTTGATAAAATTATAAAATTATTTCATCATTCATTATCAAGACCTTTAAACTGTCCATTATATCACTCTTCGTGCGTTCATGTAGCACTTTAAATAAATATCACATTAAAAAAAAACTTCCCCTCTCACAAAAATCTTTTAATAAAGTAATTTTCTCATCTTTTGTTGGAACATTAAACTCGCGCTTTCGATTTACTATATTTCAGTACATATTATATTCTTCTTTTGTTATTTTTCAAGTTGTATATATGTATGTAAGTTGCATTGAAAAACCATCATTTCCTCGACTGATTTAATTATTAAAAATAAAATGCAGCTTGTGGTTGCATTTACTTGCTTTTTTAGCTGCTAGAATAGCAAATTACCAGTTTTTATCTGCTCGACTGTAGCTGGACCAAATATCACCCGAATATATTTTTCGTCGCTTAAAGCAAACCAAGGATGTGTTTATTCGTTCTTGACAAGGTCCATGCTACTGCCCTATTCCACAGGATCCGAATGATAAAAGTCTTGCAAAAAGTGTTCTAGATTGCCCGTTGTGTAATGCATAGTACGTAGGACTGTTACGCTGAGGTTCTTGGGTTCGATTCCCAGCCTATGCCATCACCTAAAAAAAACAGAAATGTTTTTCACGGATTAATGCCTCTTGCGAGGAACTGATATATCCTCCCAGAGTACCTATCTCTTGTTGCGAAAAAGTCCTTCAAGTCACCTCAGCTGTTCGGATTTGGAAGGAATTTGTAGGTCTCTTCCATTCCTGTCAATACCACGCACACAGGAATAGTTGAGAGTAGTATAAAAATCTAAGGTAATATATTGTGCAGGTTGTCAAAGTAGAAAGATGTTTGAAATTAGAAATTGCTGTTCGAGTGCCCACAAAAACTACTCAACGCATCATTGAAAACAACAACAAAATATTAAAATTAGGGATACTGGATCTACCATTTTCTATTTGATTTTGACAAATACGCAGAATTGAACAAAAATGAAAACGCTTATGATATTATGGTATAGGTGCTCGTTGCCTTGTTGCAATAATTCAAAAATCAAAGCTTTAGATTAGTTAACCCTTAACAAGTACCTTAAGTTGAGACAGTATAACTAAAGTCAACAAAATTTTATTTGCGACGTTTCTTCTGTTGTTTACACCGTTCGTCTGTCGTCGATTGGCCATCTGTATCTACCAAAAAAATTATACGACATAAATTGAAATATCGCTATCCGCACTTTTAATTGGTCGGTTACATTGAAATGTTGGTTATCATCGTCTTAGTTATGCCTAACAGCAGAATGCTATAGATGTCTTCACATTTATCTGTCTATGAGAGTGTTCTTTCCAGATCCACACTCGCCAGTACCGACTCTATATCTACTAGCGTATTCCCATTACCATCTACTAGTCTCTTATCCTTAGGTAGATCGTGTCAGAAGGGCTACGATATCCCGAAAATAAAAATCTCGAACAACAAAATCTTCCATTTTTTTTAGTTTGAAAAGCGATATTAATATTCCACCTTTTCATAATTTCGCAATTACAATATCCCACATTAAATAACAATCTCGCATTTAAATCTCACACAGAAAAATTTCGCAAATATCAACCGAAATTTCTTGCATTTCAAAATTATTCAAAATTGGTGGGCTGCCGAAGATGCTGTTGTCTGCCTCAAGGCTCAATATACCCCAAGCGAAGCAACAGAGTTGAGTGTGTGGGGCAGAGGACCCAAAAGAAAATTAAAATTCTTTGAAGCGGGCCAAGAAAACTGTTGACATTTGTGCATGTTTTTTCGAAACAGGTACAATTTATATTTTTTTTAAGAAACCAATACTTGACCTGTATATATATAGAGCCAAAAACGAATCCAAAAAAAGATCCATATTATATATGTGTAATGTTAGTTACGTGGGTATAATAGCGTCAACTCTTGGATTTTGGCACAAAAAGGAATCAACAATTTTTTTTTTAATTCCATGACCTTCAGACAACTTTGTCGTCGTTACCGCGCCGCCGAGACGACGAAGCAACAAGAAAAAAAAATTGCGATCAGAGTGCAATCATGTTTGACATCGCAATGAAAGTGCTTCTTTTATGAGCAATGCATGACGTTTTATTTTTGTATTTTTGTATTTTTTTATTTTTTTTAGCTACGGAATAGAGGTACGAATTTGCATTTATTTACACCTGATTTGGCGATTAAATAAAGAAGGTACTTATGAGATTTTAATTTGCATTTAGAAGAAATAAATTAATGTTATATGAAAAAATAAATAATATGCAGATATTATTTCCTATCTTCCTACGATATTTAAACGGTTTTGTTTACTACATTCTATTTACGAACCTAAAATTTAAAACAGCATGAGGTTGAGGCATTAGCATAATACTATTTAATAATTTACTAACTTTAAAACTCTTTACTAAAATGTTCTTAGTTTTAAATATTTTTGAACTAGTATTATACTAAATTTATTTTCTTTGAATAAACTTCAGCTGAACACGCGTAAACGTGACAGTCGTGAACGTCGTGCAAACAAGGAAGCAAACATTCCACTTTCACACTTTTAATTGTCAAAGTGACATTTGAAGTTAGTATGTTACTTAAAAGTTAAAATAGGCATTTGGTGATTTTAAATTTAATGAAGTGTTAAAAATATAGTACGATGCTAAATCGTTTAAACTTTGGAAAATCCTGTTTTTAATCAGCATCATACTAAAAAATGTTTTAATCTCTTTCTTAATCGTCTAAAATTTTGCATCATTGGTATTAAGTGCTTCCAAATACCCGCATATAAGACCCAGCAAGTTATGAGTAAAAAGGCTAGTTTTTTTACGGTAAATGTTTGTTAAGCTTTACATTAGTATAATGTAACTACATATACAAATAGGTGCGTTTTGTTACTTCGAATCTCGGTGATTTTCTGTGTGAATTACAGCCCAATGGCTTTTCTGTAACCAAAAAATTCGCAGTTTTGTTAATTGGTAATCAAAAATTGTCATTTAATTGGTCATCTTTTACAAAGCATCGGACACTTTTTGGGGCCAAGTTAACACAGCTCAAAAGGCAGTACCCCTTAAATTAATCTCCAGATGTCATCCACCGCCCGGTGCACAATGGCTCGTTTATCCAAACGTGGTGGCAATAATCAATTTTCGGAGCGTTGGAAATCAAAAATAAATTTTCGTTTGCGTGAATAATTTTGCTTGTAGATTCAGTCAAAGTAAAAAAAAATTAATGGTGGCAGAACAAATATTTTTTAATCATTTTCTTTTTATGAAGGTTTTTTTTCATCAGCCAAGTAGAAGACTTAGTACTATTTAATTGGACTTGTTGAATTATTGATTCAAAATAGCTTTTAACGGCCTTTAGTCCACAAAAATTTAGACGTTCCGTCCCGGCGATCTCACAAAAAAACAAAAACTTCCAATTTAATGACTAGGAATTCTAGTCTTGTTGGATATAGTTCACACTAGTTATTTGTCATGAAATCTATGTTAGATGAACTGAACTTAACAAAAATTGCGTATTGACAAGGTCCTCACTAGTCAACTGATGAGTCCAAGTGAGATCGCCGGGACGAAACGCCTATATTTTCTTTTTAGTTTTAAAGAGAGTAAAAGCTCAGGGGGTGTGTGAAAACACTTATGTTTTTTTTTTTGCTTTGGATATATATATATATTTGGAAAATATTTTTTTTTTTCATTTTTTTAGTGTTTGAATGAATGAATGAATATTTTGGGTTATTAATTGTATTTTATAAGAGAGGGTTATTCGCTCGCTCTGTTCTATCTGGTGACGCCCCAGATATCTATGTCTTTGATGCACGAGTGCTTGGCTTGTGTGTTTTGTGAAACACTACTTTGGGGACACTTTTTATAAATTTTGTGTTTGAAAATTGATTTTTCCAAAACTATTCCCTATAACAATTTTAATTTCAGAACTGAATCAATCGATGGATTTTCCGCTTTGAAAACATACACCCTGTATGTTTTTGGTTTGTTTAATTTTATTCCACTATTTGGTTTTATCAATTTTGATTTTTTTTAACTACTTGACTTTTAATCTATCACTGAAATATATTTTCTAAATGCACTCTTTTATGTCAAAAAATATAAAAATCTACACTTATCTTTGTAAAGGGAAATACATAGGTACATACATAGGTGAAATATATAGGTACGTCTATCACCTTAAGTAAAAGTTCTCTTTTCAACAGAAAATTCTGAAACACCCTTTTTAACTATTTTTTTGAAACTCGCCAGCTTTGGAAGCCTTAGAAATAAAATAAATGAAATTAAAAAAAAATGTACTATATCTTTATTCATTTAAGTGTTTAATGATTATGATTTTATTTATTTTTTTTATTTTATGATTTAAAAAACAAAAAAGTTGAAACGGGCCACTGTAGCATGACAGCCCAACACTTTTTTTTACGCCACAGGATACTAATACTTTCATATTATCAATTAATTCATTTAATTTTTGCATCATATCGAGATCTCGACAACTTTGCCCTAAATTCACAAAACTATTATAAATATTTGATCTGACATAAAATATAAACAAGCACCTACTTTAAACTAACAAAAGTGTCATTATTGTTTTTCTTAAATGTTTAATTTGTTTTGAAGAGGTCGGAAATTTAACTTGTTTGCTAAATAAAAACTTTACTACACAAGTATACAAAATTATCTTATGTTTAATTATTGATTTGATAACATTTGAACAAATTTATAAATCTATCAAGGCAACTTGAAGGTGTAAACAGAATAGTCAAAGTTTGTAGATATTTTCTATATTTCCAACCCAAGTTGAATAACAATTTAATTTGAAACGTGTGATATAAATCACATCATTACAATATTTGTTTACATATTATGAATCAAGAATTTCGATACTGAACATTTTTGTTAGCCCTTGCAATTCCCAAAAACAAAATTATGTAGGTATACTATTTGTAATTATTTAAATTTGTATATGTAAACTGAAATACAAATAATATTATCTTATAGTTTATTGTTTTATGTGCAAACATAAAACATATCATTTCCCGATGTCCCTCAAGTTAGCAGACCAAAGTGAGCAGAACAAATTTTTTGTGATGTCATCATTAGGCGCTAATTAAGTGCTAATTAAGTACCCAACAACAAAATTAAGTGCTCCAGTACTTTGGTTGTAAATTAATGTTCTGCTAACTTGATTTCAAGTTAGCAGACCAATTCCCGAAAAATGCTTAAAACGCAAGTAAAAAAAAAAGTTTTTGTCTAGGATTTAGGAGCTATTTAAGTGCTCTAGGAATCAAAAAAAAAATTTTCAAAAAACTTATTTTTCAAAAAAAAAAAAAAAAAAAATTCTAATTTCCCATATAAACCCATGTTCTGCTAACTTTGTTTCGATTTTTCTATAGCATTTCAACTTTTTTCGACCCAAATCTTTTGGATTCCTTAAAAGCTCGCCTAGCTCGAATTAAGTACCCCATTTTCAGAAAGAAAATCCAAGATTTCAAAAAAAATTTAAATTAATTCAATTTCCATACAAAACCATGTTCTGCTAACTTTATTTCCATTTTTCTCGAACATTTCAACTTTTTTCGACCTAAATCTTTTAAATTCCTTAAAAGCTCGCCTAGCTCGAATTAAGTACCCCATTTTCAGAAAGAAAATCCAAGATTTCAAAAAAAATTAAAATTAATTCAATTTCCATACAAAACCATGTTCTGCTAACTTTATTTCCATTTTTCTCGAACATTTCAACTTTTTTCGACCCAAATCTTTTGGATTCCTTAAAAGCTCGCCTAGCTCGAATTAAGTACCCCATTTTCAGAAAGAAAATCCAAGATTTCAAAAAAAATTAAAATTAATTCAATTTCCATACAAAACCATGTTCTGCTAACTTTATTTCCATTTTTCTCGAACATTTCAACTTTTTTCGACCTAAATCTTTTAAATTCCTTAAAAGCTCGCCTAGCTCGAATTAAGTACCCCATTTTCAGAAAGAAAATCCAAGATTTCAAAAAAAATTAAAATTAATTCAATTTCCATACAAAACCATGTTCTGCTAACTTTATTTCCATTTTTCTCGAACATTTCAACTTTTTTCGACCTAAATCTTTTAAATTCCTTAAAAGCTCGCCTAGCTCGAATTAAGTACCCCATTTTCAGAAAGAAAATCCAAGATTTCAAAAAAAATTAAAATTAATTCAATTTCCATACAAAACCATGTTCTGCTAACTTTATTTCCATTTTTCTCGAACATTTCAACTTTTTTCGACCTAAATCTTTTAAATTCCTTAAAAGCTCGCCTAGCTCGAATTAAGTACCCCATTTTCAGAAAAAAAATCCAAGATTTCAAAAAAAATTTAAATTAATTCAATTTCCATACAAAACCATGTTCTGCTAACTTTATTTCCATTTTTCTCGAACATTTCAACTTTTTTCGACCTAAATCTTTTAAATTCCTTAAAAGCTCGCCTAGCTCGAATTAAGTACCCCATTTTCAGAAAAAAATTCAAAGATTTCAAAAAAAATTAAAATTAATTCAATTTCCATACAAAACCATGTTCTGCTAACTTTATTTCCATTTTTCTCGAACATTTCAACTTTTTTCGACCTAAATCTTTTAAATTCCTTAAAAGCTCGCCTAGCTCGAATTAAGTACCCCATTTTCAGAAAAAAAATCCAAGATTTCAAAAAAAATTTAAATTAATTCAATTTCCATACAAAACCATGTTCTGCTAACTTTATTTCCATTTTTCTCGAACATTTCAACTTTTTTCGACCCAAATCTTTTGGATTCCTTAAATGCTCGCCTAGCTCGAATTAAGTACCCCATTTTCAGAAAAAAATTCAAAGATTTCAAAAAAAATTAAAATTAATTCAATTTCCATACAAAACCATGTTCTGCTAACTTTATTTCCATTTTTCTCGAACATTTCAACTTTTTTCGACCCAAATCTTTTGGATTCCTTAAATGCTCGCCTAGCTCGAATTAAGTACCCCATTTTCAGAAAAAAATTCAAAGATTTCAAAAAAAATTAAAATTAATTCAATTTCCATACAAAACCATGTTCTGCTAACTTTATTTCCATTTTTCTCGAACATTTCAACTTTTTTCGACCCAAATCTTTTGGATTCCTTAAATGCTCGCCTAGCTCGAATTAAGTACCCCATTTTCAGAAAAAAATTCAAAGATTTCAAAAAAAATTAAAATTAATTCAATTTCCATACAAAACCATGTTCTGCTAACTTTATTTCCATTTTTCTCGAACATTTCAACTTTTTTCGACCCAAATCTTTTGGATTCCTTAAATGCTCGCCTAGCTCGAATTAAGTACCCCATTTTCAGAAAAAAATTCAAAGATTTCAAAAAAAATTAAAATTAATTCAATTTCCATACAAAACCATGTTCTGCTAACTTTATTTCCATTTTTCTCGAACATTTCAACTTTTTTCGACCCAAATCTTTTGGATTCCTTAAATGCTCGCCTAGCTCGAATTAAGTACCCCATTTTCAGAAAAAAATTCAAAGATTTCAAAAAAAATTAAAATTAATTCAATTTCCATACAAAACCATGTTCTGCTAACTTTATTTCCATTTTTCTCGAACATTTCAACTTTTTTCGACCCAAATCTTTTGGATTCCTTAAATGCTCGCCTAGCTCGAATTAAGTACCCCATTTTCAGAAAAAAATTCAAAGATTTCAAAAAAAATTAAAATTAATTCAATTTCCATACAAAACCATGTTCTGCTAACTTTATTTCCATTTTTCTCGAACATTTCAACTTTTTTCGACCCAAATCTTTTGGATTCCTTAAATGCTCGCCTAGCTCGAATTAAGTACCCCATTTTCAGAAAAAAATTCAAAGATTTCAAAAAAAATTAAAATTAATTCAATTTCCATACAAAACCATGTTCTGCTAACTTTATTTCCATTTTTCTCGAACATTTCAACTTTTTTCGACCCAAATCTTTTGGATTCCTTAAATGCTCGCCTAGCTCGAATTAAGTACCCCATTTTCAGAAAAAAATTCAAAGATTTCAAAAAAAATTAAAATTAATTCAATTTCCATACAAAACCATGTTCTGCTAACTTTATTTCCATTTTTCAATAGCAAAAAAAGATTTTTTTTTTGAAATCTTTGAATTTTTTTCTGAAAATGGGGTACTTAATTCGAGCTAGGCGAGCATTTAAGGAATCCAAAAGATTTGGGTCGAAAAAAGTTGAAATGTTCGAGAAAAATGGAAATAAAGTTAGCAGAACATGGTTTTGTATGGAAATTGAATTAATTTTAATTTTTTTTGAAATCTTTGAATTTTTTTCTGAAAATGGGGTACTTAATTCGAGCTAGGCGAGCATTTAAGGAATCCAAAAGATTTGGGTCGAAAAAAGTTGAAATGTTCGAGAAAAATGGAAATAAAGTTAGCAGAACATGGTTTTGTATGGAAATTGAATTAATTTTAATTTTTTTTGAAATCTTTGAATTTTTTTCTGAAAATGGGGTACTTAATTCGAGCTAGGCGAGCATTTAAGGAATCCAAAAGATTTGGGTCGAAAAAAGTTGAAATGTTCGAGAAAAATGGAAATAAAGTTAGCAGAACATGGTTTTGTATGGAAATTGAATTAATTTTAATTTTTTTTGAAATCTTTGAATTTTTTTCTGAAAATGGGGTACTTAATTCGAGCTAGGCGAGCATTTAAGGAATCCAAAAGATTTGGGTCGAAAAAAGTTGAAATGTTCGAGAAAAATGGAAATAAAGTTAGCAGAACATGGTTTTGTATGGAAATTGAATTAATTTAAATTTTTTTTGAAATCTTGGATTTTTTTTCTGAAAATGGGGTACTTAATTCGAGCTAGGCGAGCTTTTAAGGAATTTAAAAGATTTAGGTCGAAAAAAGTTGAAATGTTCGAGAAAAATGGAAATAAAGTTAGCAGAACATGGTTTTGTATGGAAATTGAATTAAT
Organism: Epistrophe eligans; assembly: GCA_951394125.1. NCBI lineage: Eukaryota > Metazoa > Arthropoda > Insecta > Diptera > Syrphidae > Epistrophe > Epistrophe eligans. The sequence goes on along the minus strand of OX596028.1, from coordinate 88,826,705 downwards.
TTTAATTTTTTTTGAAATCTTTGAATTTTTTTCTGAAAATGGGGTACTTAATTCGAGCTAGGCGAGCATTTAAGGAATCCAAAAGATTTGGGTCGAAAAAAGTTGAAATGTTCGAGAAAAATGGAAATAAAGTTAGCAGAACATGGTTTTGTATGGAAATTGAATTAATTTTAATTTTTTTTGAAATCTTTGAATTTTTTTCTGAAAATGGGGTACTTAATTCGAGCTAGGCGAGCATTTAAGGAATCCAAAAGATTTGGGTCGAAAAAAGTTGAAATGTTCGAGAAAAATGGAAATAAAGTTAGCAGAACATGGTTTTGTATGGAAATTGAATTAATTTTAATTTTTTTTGAAATCTTTGAATTTTTCTCCGAAAATGGGGTACTTAATTCGAGCTAGGCGAGCTTTTAAGGAATCCAAAAGATTTGGGTCGAAAAAAGTTGAAATGCTATAGAAAAATCGAAACAAAGTTAGCAGAACATGGGTTTATATGGGAAATTAGAATTTTTTTTTTTTTTTTTTTGAAAAATAAGTTTTTTGAAAATTTTTTTTTTGATTCCTAGAGCACTTAAATAGCTCCTAAATCCTAGACAAAAACTTTTTTTTTTACTTGCGTTTTAAGCATTTTTCGGGAATTGGTCTGCTAACTTGAAATCAAGTTAGCAGAACATTAATTTACAACCAAAGTACTGGAGCACTTAATTTTGGTGTTGGGTACTTAATTAGCACTTAATTAGCGCCTAATGATGACATCACAAAAAATTTGTTCTGCTCACTTTGGTCTGCTAACTTGAGGGACATCATTTCCCGGTCTAGTGCTGGTGTCTATGGCCATACTATTAGATTGCTGGATGAATCAAATGTAATTATTAAGTAAAATAAGGATTAGCCCAATACATTGTTATTGAAATATCAATATTTGTCGTCTCATTTGAAATTAAATTGTCAGCTTATGGGTTAGAATATTGAACAGTTTCGTATAAATGCAGTAGTGGTACTGTCAGCCGGTCGATGTTAAGGCTCCTCTCATACTCTACCATTCGAGAAAGTTTTGCTTTCTTCATTTCTTTATTGGCACGATATTATAAAGATTCACTTTTTCGCAGTTCAGTAACTTTAAGAGAATTAATTAATTTTTTTATAAAATAAATACAATTTATGATCGAAATTTAGAACATACAAATGGCAGCTCCAACTGAACACACCTAAAACTGGGGCAGTTCATACAAAAATAAGCAAACATACCATTATCACATTTGTAACTGTCAAAGTGACATTTTGAGCTAGTACTAAAAAGATTAAATAGGCATTCGCTGATTTTAATTTTAATAAATTTTTAAAAATAAATAAATAAAAGCAGAAGGAAAATCTTACTGCGGATGGGTTTGTGACGTTCATTCGAGTATCGAATGGAGCTGTCAATTTTATGTAACTAAAATTAATATTTGGTTCAAGTTATTTTTGTTTTGCTTTTCTTTTCTTTTCTTTTGTTTTTTTTTTTTTGTTTAAATTATTCTGACAGCTGTAGTGTAAAAGCTATATGTGGACGGGTATAAAATCTTAAAAAACACGGCTAATGAAAGTAACCAAACTAACGTGACGATGCGATACTGCAAATCTCATGTAAAATATATTGAAAGCCGAAAGCCCATTCCCTTCCCATTCTGAATGTTTTGCCGTTGGTTTAGGAGAGTCTTCAACTTATTCAATTTTTTGGAAAATATTTTAATCAAATTGTCGTAAAAATTCTTGAATAAAAAAAATAGGATAATTTGAATTTTTATAAATGTCAAGTTTTGCAGTTTTGCTTAATTGATGTCAATTTAGCGAAGCACACTTTTAAAATGCACAAGAAAGTTCATATAGTGAATGATTTATTAATTAATAATTTTCCGTTAGGTAGTTCTTAATTAGTTGTGACAATTTCAATTTCGAATACGGGCGCTGCCATCTTGAAAAACCGCTAAACCTTTTGTTTTGTCCTTGTTTCTTTTCAAAATATTGATTTACAAAAACAAATTATACCAGATTCTTTTTTTTACTGATTTTAATTATTTGATTTTCTACACCAATACAATATGTAATTGGTATATGTACTTTCCGACACAATTCTCTCTTGGTTTGACAAGTTCACATTGTTTTGGAACCAAGTAGTCGTATTTATTAAATTTCCTTGGAACACTTTTGGATAGTTGTCCTGTGATATTCCACTGTTTTAATAGTTAGACATCTCCTTATTTATAAACCCATTTCAACCGTTATCTAAATATGTCCCCATAAATGTTCTGACATCCATGTAATTGCCAATTTCGTGAACATTTGGATACGTTCAATGAACATTTCATTCATTTCAAGATTACAATTGTTTTTTTTATTGAACTTACCCACCTTAGAATAGGTTAGGACAACCAATTGCAATGACGTAGTTAGACAATTGTTGGAACATGTTTAAAAATATTTAAGGTTTTGGAGTTCGACAGCTGTCCAAAGTTAAATATACTTTGGAATCCGTTTAAGAATAAGACTGGAGGGGTTTAAACTCGTGTTTGGTGCCGTATGACATTTTTCACTAACAGCTCAGGTTTTCGAGATTTATAGATTTAAATAAGAAAAAAAAAATGGTTCCTGCTATTCCTGAGGTTATTTAAAAAAAGGACTTATTTTTATGATCAAAATTTGTAAGATTTCATAAAACTACTTTTTCTTCAATAAAATTGGTTAAACATTTTCCTATATCTCTTTTTTTATACATTTTGAGAAATTCTTAAAAAAAAAAAAATTGCAACGCTTCCTTAAATATGTAATCTTATCTTCATTAAAATTGACTTTAAATTTTTTCAGTAATTTTTTTTACTTTACAGCAGTACGTACATCGAGCTGCCTTGCAGAATCGAAGACGTTTAAGAACTGTTGCCTCGTAATTATGGATGGATTCAGACAACTTGTTGCTAACCACGTTGCTACGAAGTTCCGGCAACAATGCTTGAAAGAGAGCACAAAACTTCGAAAAAAGTCTTCGTCAGTGTATGTATGATTTTAAAGGGCGCTACTTGACTTACACGTCATTTAAAACCGGGTTTTCTTGCAATACTTTCCAATCAATTTTGTATTAAAAGTTGACTGTATATCTACATCAGGTTGTTTTCTGACACTTGACAATCCAATCAAACAATTTACCGCGGTTTAACAACAATTGACTTAATGATTACAAGCATTTACTTATTTTGCCATTTAATACAAAATCCACCACTGACATTAAGCGCCCTTATACGATAACTGGACAAATATAGGAAATCAATAGAAGGTGTATGGTTCCTGATTCAAATCACGTTTCGTTTGGGCGTTATTATTGCCAACCAGCCAGCAGCAAGCAGTCACTATATGCACTCAAATATTGAACACAAAATTCAAGGCCTTACAGAAGCGCGTAAAGGAAATACTTGGTGGATAGGTGGCGAGAAGTGACCCCCTTGGATAAATAATAATATAGATGGGAATGTAGGTATAGGAAATAAAAATTCATATCGTAAAATATAATAATATGACGTTTTGTTAAGTGTTGACGTCTTCTTTTGTTGTGATTCAACCACCCTCACGTTTTTCCAGTTTCTTCGTCGTCGTCGTGGGTCGCTGATGTTCAAGTGTATGGTAGTTATATGTATAGTAGTAGGTATAGAAAATAGGTTGGTATATATCTATAAGTAGTTCCTTAGATGAATTATTCATATTACTTCAATAATGAAATTTTGTTTGATGATAATAAATTGAAACTACGTTGTTTTTGGAGTGATTCAAGGGCGCGGTCTTCTATATCATCTCTCTATAGGTATACAGAATTTACTTGTTCTTGTAAAATTGTGTACATTATTCTATTTTATCTGAATTCGTTGAATATTAAATTCAATATAAAAATAAAAGAGTTAAGTTTGAATTTTTGTTTTTGTTTGTTGTTTACTTTGTAGTTGTAATTAATCAAATTTTAGATTATAACAAACAAACTATGGAAGCAATTACGAATGCAAAACGAATACAGAAACGAAAAACAAAATTAGATGTTTATTTTCATTGATTTGACTGAAATGAAAAATCATGCAGTAAATTATATGGATCAGTTAGTTATTGTATCTGAAAACTTTTAAAATAAGAAAAATTAAAAAAAAAGTCATAATACAACTGAAAAGGACTCTGCAGAATTATATAAATTTTTGAATACAAAATGTAGATCCTTATCATGCTGACTATACTCAAATGAAATAATTATTGGTAGCTATATTTCTCGCAAGTAAATCAAATTCTATTTGTATTGAAAAGTAATATATTTTTTTTTTAATTGTATAATAACTACATCTATGAATGATTTAAATGTAAAATAAAAATACGCATAGATGAAACTCATTCTTTAAATTATTAAAACAACTTTTTAAATTGAAGGTTTTTTTTTTTTTAATAATATAAATTCTATATAATATTCTAAATATATCAGCCAAGTAGAAGACTTAGCATTATTTAATTGGACTTATTGAATTATTGATTCAAAATAGCTTTTAACAGCCTTTAGTCCACAAAAATTTTAGGCGTTTCGTCCCGGCGATCTAACTTGGACTCATCAGTTGACTAGTGAGGACCTTGTCAATACGCAAGACGTTAAAAGCTATTTTGAATCAATAATTCAACAAGTCCAATTAAATAATGCTAAGTCTTCTACTTGGCTGATGTATTTCAGTAGTATATAGAATTTGTATTATTAAAAAAAAAACCCTCATATAAACAATGCCAGTCCCTGGGCAAAAAACAAAAACAAAAAACTTCCAATTTAATGACTAGGAATTCTAGTCTTGTTGGATATAGTTCACACTAGATATTTGTCATGAATTCTATGTTAGATGAACAAGGTCCTCACTAGTCAACTGATGAGTCCAAGTGAGATCGCCGGGACGAAACGCCTAAAATTTTTGTGGACTAAAGGCCATTAAAAGCTACTTTGAATCAACTTTTTAAATTGTTTTGAATCAAAACAAAGATTTGTCATCTAAAAATCATTAGCGGATTTTTTCTAATTGTGAAAACAAAAAATTTTAAACGTTTACCAGAAAATTCTTGAATTTCCACTGTTAATGCGAAATTATAATGAAGTAAGTTTCGGTGATGGCAAATAAGTAAAAGACTTTAAGTATTTTAATAAAAACTCAAGCAGATCTTTTTCTAACAAAGGTTACTTTAATAATGTGTACTTGACACCCGGAAATTAATAGATGCATATGGTATTGTGACATTTACAATCATTAATTGGTATAAATATTAATAAACAAATACAGGGTGCCTTGTTGGACAAAATTAACTAATTACTTTGCAACATTCTCCCCACCTTGAGAAGACAATGGCTGATCAATAGGAAGACGTCTTACTTTAGTTGTTGCTCTCTGTGTTTCACCATTTGATGTTTTCACTGTTACAGCCCTGACAACTCCATCCTTGCCCGGTTGTACGCTTACGACTCGACCAAGTCGCCACTTCAATGGGGGTAAGTTTTCGTCCTCAAGTACCACAACGTCACCAATGCTTAAAGAACTGCCATGTTTCGTCCACTTTACTCGGCGCTGTAAACTCTGGAGGTACTCAATCGACCATCGGTTCCAAAATTGTTGCAAGTACCACTGTAACTTTTGATAACGTTGTAGTCGGTTTACATTTGTGAGTTGAAGACCTGGTTCAGGAATGGCATTCAAAGCTGTACCTATGATGAAATGCCCAGGTGTTAAAGCTGGCATGTCATTCGAACTTTCAGGAACTGGTGTGATAGGCCTGGAATTAAGGATAGACTCAATTTGAATGATTAAAGTGTTAAATTCAAAAAAATTTAGTTTAGCGCCTTGCAAAACTCTTTTGAGATGAAACTTAGCCGATTTGACAGCAGCTTCCCATAAGCCACCATAATGTGGAGAACGTGCAGGTATTGTTTTCCATGTTATGCCCATTGAGGAGCAGGTATTTAAAATGTTGTTCATATGCGGCTGGTTCTGGAACAATTTGTACAATGCAGTTAGTTCGTTTTTAGCGCCGACAAAATTAGTAGCATTATCGCTGTATATAACAGAACACAAACCACGACGACCAATGAATCGTTTAAGTGCCGCCAAAAATGCTGCTGTTGTTAGATCTTCGACTAATTCTAAATGAATTGCCTTTGTTGAAAAGCAAACAAATACTGAAATATAGCCTTTCGTTGATATAATCCCCCGACGATTGAAGTATATTTGAAACGGACCGCAGAAGTCAATGCCTATGACACTAAAAGGCCTAGTTTCTTGAACACGTAGTTCGGGTAGATCACCCATAAAAGGTTGTTGTTTGATTGGACTAGCTCGAAAGCATGTGATGCAGTTGTGAAAGATTGATCGGCAAATTATTTTTCCATGAATAGGCCAGAATGTTTGCCTAACGATGCTCAGCAAAGTTTGAGGACCAGCGTGATGGTTTTTTATGTGTAGGTGTCGTAGAACAGCGTATGTAAAAACGTGCTTTTTTGGTAGTAAAATTGGATGCTTGCTATTATAATCCAACGCAGAAAATTTCAAACGTCCACCAACTCGCAATAAACCTATATCGTCGATAAAAGGTGCAAGGGATTGAATGTGGCTCTTTGGTGGAAGAGCCCTTGCTCTTTGTAAGGTAAGTATCTCAGCAGTGAATGATGTCATTTGAACCATTTTTATAACTGTAGTTAGGGATTGTCTAATCTCGTCAGCTGTTAATGGTCCCAACAAGCGAAGATGCTTATCCTTTTGTTTGCAGTTGTTTCTAAAGCGTAAAATATAGCCAATAATATGCAGTAGCGAAGTATAATTATTGTGATACTTAATTTTAGTAATAAAATCAGTTTCATTTTGTATAGAGTTACTGTGAAGAACAATTTTGATTCTTTTCCTTTCCAATTTATTTTCATCGTTTTCCAAATTAAATTCGAATTTTGGCCAGTTTGTTAAAGGTAAAGACAAAAATGGTGGCCCATGAAACCAAAGTTCTGATTTAAATAGGTCTGATGGATACGAACCTCGAGAGAGTATGTCTGCAGGATTTATTTTAGTCGGAATGTGTCGCCACTGGCTAAATGTGGAGTTTTCGTGTATGATCGACACCCTATTTGCAATAAAGGTATGCCAATTGCTTGGTTCTTCTTTAATCCAGCTTAAGACGATTGTTGAATCTGTCCAAAATGTAATGTTTTCGAAGTTAATGAAGTTGAAAATAGCTTGAATGCGTTTGACAAGTTGTGCCATAATGACCGCTGCACAAAGTTCAAGTTTTGGAAGGGAACATTTTTTAGTTGGTGCAACCTTTGATTTTGCGCATAATAAATTGACCTTTATTTCATTTGCATGGTTAATAGATCTTATATAAACGCATGATCCATACGCGCTTTCTGAACTATCAGAAAACGCATGAATTTCATAGAGAGAATCCTTTAAAAAAGCAAGACGATCTACTTCCAAATCATTCAACTTCTGTAATTGATTTCTAAAGTTAATCCATCGCTCTTGGTATTCTTGAGGAAGAGGATCGTCCCAATCTAATTTTAAACGCCACAACTGTTGCATATATATCTTTGCTAATACAATGATTGGATTGATTAGCCCAAGAGGATCAAAAAATTGAGCAATTTCTGATAAAACAGTCCTTTTCGTGATAAATTTGTGAATATTGGTGTTTATTTTATATAAGAATCTGTCAGATGAAGGGTTCCATAATATTCCTAAAGCCTTTATTGCATCAGAGTTTCTTATTTTGAATAAAGTTTCTCGATCTTCTTCAGGAATTTCCTTTAATAAATCAGCATGATTTGCACACCACTTTTTTAGGCTAAATCCACCCTTAGATAGAATTGCCGACAGTTGTCTTTGTAATTCGAGTGCTTGCTCTAGTGAATTGGCGCCAGACAATATGTCATCAACATAAAAATCTGAGTTGATTGACTTCGAAGCCATCGGAAAATGAACACCTTCATCGATAGACAACTGCTGAAGTGCTCGAGTAGAGAGAAATGCAGCCGGGGCTGTACCATAGGTCACAGTAGTGAGTTGGTACATTTGAATTGGGTCACTTTCGTTTGATCTCCAAAGAATACAATGATATTTTCGGTCATCTGGATGTAAAGCCACCTGGCGATACATTTTCGTGATGTCAGATGTGAATACATATGAGTGAAATCTGAATCGCAATATTACTGTGAATAGATCAGGCTGAATAACCGGACCCACCATCAAAAGTTCATTTAGTGAAACTCCAGAGCTTGTCTTTGATGAAGCGTCAAAGACTACTCGAAGCTTGGTGGTTGAGCTTGACATTTTAAACACGCAATGGTGGGGTATAATGTAATGAGGCTGGTGAGAGTCAAAATGTTCAATTCGTTCCATGTGTGATAGTTGAATAAATTCATTCATAAATTGAGTATATTGTATTTTAAGCTCTCTATTTTTATGAAATTTTCTCTCAAGACTCAGAAATCTCTTTAGGGCAATGTCATAAGAGCTTCCTAAATTGAGTGGAGATTTTTTGAAGGGCAGCCTCACTTGATATCGTCCAGATTGTAAACGAATAACGTTTGAGCAGAAATGTGATTCACACTCCGTTTCTTCCTTTGATGGTATGGGATCTGATAACTCAAAATTTTCAATCTCCCAAAAGGTTTTTAATGTGCTGTTGAGCATATCTTCATGGTTGGCATGATCAGTAATTTGTATTTGATTGCATTGGCTGATGCTGTTTGGTGTTGATGAGGTTGGCAACCTTCCAGCTACAACCCAGCCTAGCAGTGTATTAATAAGTGTAGGTAAATTTGGACCAAGCCTGATCTTTCCTACTTCCAAAATGTCGTAAAAAATGTCAACTCCTAAGAGCATATCAACCCGTTGTGGGTAATTGAAAAGATTATCTGAAAGCTGAATGTCACTTGGAATGTTCCAATCGTCCACATTGACCTTGACGTCAGGTTGCGTGCCCGTTATCTGACTCATGATTAAAGTTTCCAGAGTTGTGGAAAATGTAGTAAACAACGACTTTATTGTAATGGAACATTTATATTTTGAATTGCCTAAACTATTGTTTACGCACATAAAATCTGTTGGTGCATATCGTCGTTTAATTCCAGCAATACGAATGATGCGCTCAGAAACCATGTTAAGCTGAGAGCCACCATCTAGTAAAACGCGACACGGGATGTATTGATTTGTTTTGCTGATAATGTAAACAATAGCTGTGCCTAATAAGTTGCTTTCCGCTGAATTGTTGTAGAAAGAGTAGATATGATTTGAGACAGGTAGAGTATGTGAGTTAGCCTCATTGTTTGGTGAAGTGTTCCGATTCGGAATAAACTGGTTTGGAAACGAAGTACTACCTAGAGCTGAGGAGGGCAACGTGGGGTTGCTTGATACTCGTAATGTTTGATTCTGGTGAAGTAAAGAGTGGTGCTTATTACCACAAGTTTGACAATACGTTTTGGATGGACAGTCAGCTATTGAATGATTGTTAATCTTTAAGCAATTTGGACAAAGTTTAAGTAATGAGACTTGGTTATATCTCTCTTGTACGGGCAGATTTAAAAAGGCAATGCAGCGATAAATATAATGGCCTTGTTTTTTGCAATTTTTTGCTATTGGTGCTCTGGCAGTGGGGCTAAGCTTGGAAACCAAATGTCGTAACTTGGCGAATTTTGTTAGGTTTTCATTGTTATGAACTAATGAAACAAATTCGTCATACCAGCTTATCCACATGGTAACATCACCTGAAAACTCTTGAAGTTCAATTTTTGGTAGTTTAATTGAATCATACCTTTCATCCCGATCTATTGTTGTATTGCTTAAAGTATTTTGCTTCTCATCCTGTTTTGCAATAAAAACTTTTAGAGCTGAAGCTGCTAGGTAGTACATTTCCTCGTAGATTGACCTATTGGGTTTTGAAATTTCGTCGAAATCTCTTTCTTCGATTTTTCCTTGGACACTCTTAAACGTTTGAAATGCTAAGTCCAGTGCTTCGGAGCGAATATTCATCTCTGCGACTGACGTAGAAAGTGGATCAGCTCGAACACGTGCTAGGTACTCCTCTATTCGTTTCATTTGCTGTTCACATACTGAACGGCGTGTTTTTAGAGTTGATAGCACTTTGTCTAACTTCTTCGTAGCTCCTGATTCAGTTTCTTCTGAAGCTGTCTTTTTACCTCTTGATGTTAAACTTTCCTTTGTGGACTTGGTGCCCAAATCAAGATCATCATCTGACATTTTACGTGATTACACAATGCACGTAAATCTAGCAAAATGTGTTGAATTTTCAGAAAATATTCAAAGCCTAAATCTCGCCGGGGCCTCCAAATGTTAATGCGAAATTATAATGAAGTAAGTTTCGGTGATGGCAAATAAGTAAAAGACTTTAAGTATTTTAATAAAAACTCAAGCAGATCTTTTTCTAACAAAGGTTACTTTAATAATGTGTACTTGACACCCGGAAATTAATAGATGCATATGGTATTGTGACATTTACAATCATTAATTGGTATAAATATTAATAAACAAATACAGGGTGCCTTGTTGGACAAAATTAACTAATTACTTTGCAACATCCACATTTCGGAGTTTTTACTGCAACCTTATAATAAATAAGACAAAAATGGTAAAGCAGCGTTCGTTCTCTAAATTGCTAAAACAACTCCTAAAAATGTTAAGAATTCAAAATAAAACAGCAGCGCCGGAGTTCTTGAAAAAAATATGAAATAATGCAAAAAAAATTATACATGTTAAAGCGGTTTTCTTAAAAAAATGTTGTTCACATGTTTTTGAAATTCAAAAAAAAAAAAAAATAAAATAATCTCCCTTAAAACTGTTCAAAATCAGTTAACCGGTTTTAAGAAAATCGAAAAAATTTTTTATGGTTTTTTTCCAAAAAGTTCGCTTAAACATAATTATATAAAAAAAAGTTACTGAATTTTTTTTTAACTTGTGTGCATGTTTTTGAAAAAAAAATAAGATTTCCGTTAATTATAAAAAAAAATTATACGGAAGGTACCTACTGTTATTTTTGGTCTAAAAAAGTGGAAAAAATGTTTCGGGGGAATGCCCAAAAACCCACCCGTTTAGGCTGCATAGGAACGAACAGACAGATGGACAGAATTGCAAGACCCACTTTTTTTCGACGTCGCTATCATTGTATGTAATTTCAAGTTTGATCAAAATCTCGAGCTCGAAATTTTATTACGAATTTGTAACTTGCCATATATTAACTATACATAATTATGTATTTATCTTTATTATAACAAGTAAAAATTTCTTATTTAAAACTTCGATCAAAATCTGTTAATGAATGAAATAATTGAAAATCAAAAAACCGGTTTCATAACAGGTACCTCTTTGGTATCTAATTTTAAATATTTTAATATGCAGCTAAAAATTATGTTTAAAAGAAAAATCAAAAAATATTTTTTGAAAATTTTGATATGTAATATTAGACTTTTTAGAAACAGTCAGTTGAAGACTGCAGGCGCCATATTAAATGACTTTAACTTTACCATTACAGTCAACAGTCATTTTTAATATTCTGACGTGGAAGTTAACTATAATTTCAGTTAATTGACTGCAGAGTAGTAGCCTATCATGCTGGTGAAAGAGAATAACAGAAATTCAAACGTTGATAGTAAATCTTTGCAACCACTTTTTGATCTGAAACGACCACACGCTAAAAATGCTCAAAATTGCCTTCCCTCCCTTCGATTAATAAAGGAATTCTCGCTTTTTTAAAATGTTTGTTCTATAGTAAATAATTAATTTTTATAGTAAGTAGAAATGAATATAAACAATCATTATTAAGTACTAATTTAACCCACATAAATCATTACACATACACTTTTTTTTCATTCTCAATGATGTTTTTATATCAAAAAAGCATAATGATACCCTTTAATCATTGATTTAACTAAGTTTCAATATCTAAGAGAAATAAAAAAAAAATCTTTCAAGTTCGGTTGAGCTAAATGGCTTCTCGTCAATACAATACCTTCACACAATATGAATGACTGCTCGTTTATCAAACGAAAATGCTTGACAAATAAGGTACATCCTGCATCTGCCTACACATACATATGTATATGTATACATTCAATAGAAAGCTTATCATTTTGGTTTATAACCTGGAAAATTGCGTTTGATGGTTTATACAGATAAACAACTAGAAGACCTGTTCTCGCTTTGCTTAAGATTTTTTTTTTATTATATGAAGCTGCATTTTAAACATTTGTTTTCAAAGCTCCGATTCAAAGTTTCCAAAAATCCAAATATGAAGAAACTGATGTTTTGAAATTTTTTTCAGTTTTTTGAAGATTTTCTTCCCAAACATTTTTTTTTACAGTCAGCTGAACTGCGAGAAAAGAATGACAAAAAAGTTTCAGTGGTAGATGCAAATTTGGAAGCTTAACATTGGACCTGCACCAAGTGTTTCGTTGTTTTTGTCCACCGAAATGACCACACACCTTATTCATTTTGCCGACTGCAAGCGTATTTGATATTGTACCTACTCGAATGCATCATGATTCAAGCCAACATGCCCTGTTCGTTAAGATCGAATAGCTCGTAAGCGTTCTGCTTCAACACTTTCTGTTCGTTGTTAATTGGAAAAATATATGCACGCGATAGTTTCGCAAACTATTTTACCTTTACCTTCATGCGATTGAGTGATTCGTAAACAAATTGCTTCGTTTCTATATTCTATCTTGTCGTTTCTTCCTTATTTGAGAAGCTCGTAATTTCTTCTTATAGATCGCCTCTTATTTGGCACGTTCAGAAAAATGAGATCTCAGAGATTTTTCTCACTCAAAAAGTGAGCTGCTGAATCCATTTTTTTTCCTCATAGTTTTGACAACAAAACTGAGAAATTTTGCAAAGGAGTCCTGTTCATTTGACTCAGATTGCTGAGATCTCATTTTTCTGAACACGCCTAATGATGGAGTTTAGGAGGAATTATTAGACAAGTTCAGGAAAAAACTCTCAGCTTTGCTGTCAAGCAACTGAAGAAAGAAAAATTTGAATTCGATTCGGGATATTGGAGAAAAGAATTTTAAAAATACAGTATTTTAGTTGACAGGATTTCAAAACATTTTTTCGGAATTTTTGAAAAATGAGATTTTAAAAACCAGGAATTTTATACGCTCCCAAATGAATTTCACACACTTAAAAGTAAAAAAAATTGCAATAATTTGCGCCATCTATAGGCGATCCCATTTTCATCAGGGACAAAATTACCCGATTTTCAATTCCGTAACGATTGATATTTCTTAGAATCAATTTTTTCTTCTTTTCCCATATAAAATGGAATTTTCAGATAATCCCCGCATCAAACCCTGAAAGTTTGCAATTTCGGATTTTCAAATTTTTCCTATTTGTCCGGTCAAAATTTCCAATTTTCGGCTCTGTTGTATGTTTATCTGGTTTAATACAAAATCAAAAATTATGCAAATCGGATGATGTTCAGCCGATTTATGAGCGTACGAACAAAAAGCCAATTAGTGTTTATATATGTATATGTATGTATATGTTTGTACATATTATAAGATTATAAAATTTAGATTTAATTTCATCGCCAAATTAACCCAGCATTTTATTTCGTAAAACGTTTTGGTACAAAAATCATCGATACAAAAATTACTTCATTATTTTTTGCGATGCTAACTTAAAAAAAACCACAGATATATGTACCTTCATAAATATCGTTCATTGAAGTGTCTAGGCTTGTGTAGTTCGCGAACGAACTAGTTCAATGAACTAGTTCGTTTTACTGAACTAGTGAACTTAGTTCACACACTTAGTTCACTAGTTCATTTAGTTCTCGAAGAGCGAGGAAGAATTAGTTTCAATTTTATATTTTTTCTTTTATATAATGGTCGCGTTCGGGGATCAATCCAAAGCTATCCGGATAGGTTTGTGTTGTTGTAATTCATTGTGACAAAACAGCTGATGTAACAATAACCGAACGTGTCTGAAAATTTTTAGGATAGGTGGATAGCCTATCTGGAATAACATTTATATGTACATTCAACCCATTAACAGACAACAGAGGAAGTCATTTATGATATGACGGAACTGTTCACACTCACCCAACCCTGTTTAGATTAGGCGTGTTCAGGAAAATAATATCTTAGCAACAACGTAAGCAGGATTTCTCAGCAAAATTTCTCAGTTTTATTGTCAAAACTCTTAGGAAAAATAATTTTGGATTTGCTTGCTCACCTTTTGAGTGAGAGAAATCTCTGAGATCCCATTTTTCTTAACGCGCCAATTGTTATTTTTACTCTACGCCATGACGATCTCACCCACGAACCCATCGTCATGGCGTAGTGAAAAGTCTGAATCTAAACACGGTCTAGCTCAATAGGTACCTACTCTCTTTTTATATTTATTTTGGATGAATGGAGTTTCTATTATAAGACATTTTTACAATTTGCCCTTGTCTTCTCTTTTTAATTTATGCACAGCTTAATTTTTTTTAATTCATTGTTAAATAAACTATTTTGAACTAAAATGAACGAACTAGTTCAGTAGCGTGATTTGAACTAAATTGATCGATCACTCAAATGAACTAAATTGCCCAACTCTAGAAGTGTCTATGTTTTTTTTTTTAATCTTTTAAGTCATTTGAATAGTCATCAATCAAAAAGTTGATTTATCCCACTTAAAAACATATTATGACATACATAGATAGTTACCTGTATAAATGTTACAACTTCCTTTATTTCATCTGGTTCTAATAATAATTTCAGGTTTCACCAGTACATACATATTTTATTTCTATATATTTTTATACAAAATTTTCAAAACACTTTCTGTCTTTAGCATTTTATAAAAATTAAAATTTAAAGTGTTTCGGACAGCACAAAAAAAAAAGGTAAACAAGGCAAAAGAAAATAAATTGCCAATCGATTAGAGAATGTCATATAGATACTTGTTCAGTCAATCATCAATCAAACTTCCGCCTGGCAAGTCTAATATACAAAGGTATTTGTTGTTGTTGTTCTATGAGCAGTGAGAGTCGAAGCTCGAAGCACTTGTTAATCTCATCAATTACAAAATAAGATAAACAACTTTTGGCGACATTTATAAGGCTGATTGGATAGCAGGGTTAAGCTTTTGAAACCATCAAGTCTGGTTTGCAATGAATACAAAAAAAACAAAAAAAAATATGCTATGGCAAACATCCATATCCGGATTGATATGTGTCACAGTGACATGTCGATGTCGTTATCGATATAATTAATGTATAACGGATATATTGTTATATGTATCAATAGCAAAAACCATTTTGTTTACTGACTAATTTTCTTAAATTTGAAAATGGAGTTCTGATGAAAAATAAGGCAAGGCAATAAATCTTTGAGAAGCATTTTTATACCTATAGAATTTGACATTCATGCATTTCAAATAAAATGGACCAGCAACAAAAAAAAAATAATGATTTATTATCTTACAAATGGAAAAATGCCTGCCAGTATTTTTGATGGCATCCGTATAACTGACAATAAAGACTGACATCGTTGTAATACTGTGCCAAACTTGTTAATAATCATATCACAAAGACAAAACCGACAGACAAAAATTGACATGGACTTTTATTTTAATTATTTTAATCTTATATGTACCTACACATTTTGTGTCTCAGAAATAATTGAGTTCAACATTTCTTTGAACCAAATGTAAGAATAGTCATGAAATAAGAATCACTCCATAATAAGTAATCAATTCAAGTTTGACTTTAAGAATACAAAAATAAATTATCGACAGCGGCGGCGTAAGGTAATTTAATCAATTATTTTGTTGTGTTTGCAAATAACTAGGTGGGTGGTCAGTTCGGGGTAGTGGCACCCACTGTCGTTTTTTCATATTTTTTCAAGACCAAATATAACGGTAAAAAAATCTTCTTTTTCTTAAAAACGTGCTCACAGTTTAATTTTTTTTCAATAATTCAGTAATTTTTTTTTACAAAAAGGCTACCACTTTATAACAAATTTTTTTAAATGGTAGAACATTTTTAATTAAAATTATTCTTATAAACAAAAATAACGGTACCTCTCATACAAGAGTTTAAAGACCATTAAGGAAAATCGTATTTTTCTCAACGATTTTTTTGTGAGCCAATATCAGTACGATTCTACCATATTATTGGGAAAAAATTGTATTTATCGATTAAAAATGATATCTCTCAAAGAACCATTTTTTTTGTTTTCTGACTATCTCATTATCTGTTGAATCGATTTTAATGAAATTTTGCACACAATGGCTTCCAATAAATTTAAATGATATTACATAGATTTTTTTTTTTTTTCAAAAAATCAAAATTTAGATTTTTAAAAAATTTTCAAATTTATTTTTTGAAAAAAATTTGAAAAATGGGTAGATTTTTTTTTTTCAAAATAATTTTTTTAACTCCACATTGATAAACACTAATTTTTTTTTTTAACTTAGATGTTCTTGTATAATTTTATATTGCAACATTATTTGAACTGCTTAAATCATTAACGATAAATAAAGGGTTTTCCAATAAGAGGTTTCATTTTGAATAGCCCGCTATTTGGGCAGCTTTCACTTTTGAAGCTGCCATCTTTTGACGCTTCAATAACGCACTGAAATTGTTAAAATTCACTACAAAAATGGTGCTACGTGCCACACAAGCAACGTAACAATCGCAATTTTGCAAGAAAGGTTTTCTGACCGTGTTATTTCTCGAAGAGGTGATCACAATTGGCCACGGAGATCTTGTGATTTAACACCTTTCGACTTTTTTCTTTGAGGCCACGTGAAAGATAAGGTACCTATATATATAAGGTATTATACACAATCCACAATCCACAATCCACAATCGACCACAAGACCTTAAAGATGGATTTCGTGAAGTTACCTAGGACATACAGCCGCAAATGTGCAAATTGATAACGGAAAATATCATGAAAAGGATATAGTGCTGCAACCGGTCATTTGGCTGATATCGTTTTCCATTGTTAATGGCATACCTTCTTTACAATAAAATAAACATCCATTGATTTCTCTTAAAAAGTACTCGTTTTTTTTTTTAATATCAAAATGAAACCTCTTATTGGAAAACCCTTTATTATATATACGGAAATAATTTAATAATAAGGCAATTTTGTTAAAAAAAAACGTCAAACCCCTATTTCTTTGCAGTTACAGCCTAAAGGTACAAATTTAACTAAACTAATTTGAGTAGTTTTTGAAAAAAAAAAAACTGAAAAATTAGAATTTCTTCTCTAAGGAATTACAAAATTAAAACAAAAATACCACTGTATCATTTTCATGGGCGTTGAATTTTCGGTAAGAAACAAATAAATCACATATGTAAGTAATATTTAACCTTGAACTTAAATTTTTTTTTACGAAACAAAAAATCGTAAGATACTTTCACTATCTGTTGAGGATACTAATTTACTATGCGCATTTTATCGTGCAAAACAAACGTTAACAACCAAATCAAGTTTTCAAACAACAATCATTTATTGGATACGCACATATTATAAATATATTGGCCGTGAGGATTCTTATAAAAATAATTCAACTTGTATAAAGATCTTTTAGCAATGAAGTTTACCAACGTTTTTCATAATATGTATCTATATGAAAACCGATTCCTCTTGTTTGAGGGGTACCTATAAGCAATTATTTAAAAATTCAAATTAACAAAATGGACTCGCGTGATAAACTGTACATGAGGATATTTATTTTTATGGATTTGTTTACATATACTCGTATCTACATACATATAGTTTAATCCATTCTGAACATGTACGGTTTTTGTAATTTTTTAACTGCGCATTCACTGAAGTCATGGACTTTTTTGGTGAGAAACAAGGTCCATCAGTTGAAATCTAAAGAAAAATTGCCAGAGTAGATTATTATTTACGAGTATAATTATCAGTACATAGTAAAAGAAAACGAAGAATTTATTTGCAAGAAGCAAAGAAACTTAATTGATCGAATATATCGTCATTTTACCTATTAATTAAGTGAAGGGAAGTTAAATAAATATGTGGTTGATTTTAAACAACTCTATGTGTAATGTAAGGTCTTTTTCATCGTTTAAATTTTAGACATAAAGTTGAAATTGTGTACAATGTAATTCATTAATGTTTACCTGAACCGTTTTATCGGTATTCTAAATAATTTTTGAGTACTTTTCCAGGATCATTTTCAATTATTTTCAAAAAGTTTACGAACAAAAAATACAAAACCAATTAAATCACACTAAAAATGCCTCCTTAAATAAAGTAAACTTGCCTAATACTCATGCGAGAATTTTCACAATTACATAAAATAAAAGACGCACAAATTATTTTAAAATGAAATTGTACCAATCGACCTAATATCACATGCCAAAATGTTACCAATTGAAAAGTGGAAGTTTTAAGACAAGTGAATTTAATTTCGTAATCCTTTTTGTTAATCAGAATGGATCTTCTGCGAATCGCTTAAAACAGTCCAAATAAAACAAATTCGATATTCTTTTAACTTATGTCGAATTCCTTTCAACCAAAAATTCAATTTTTTTCTGTGTTTGAAAATAATTTGTAAAGAATCGAAATTATTTTGTGATTGTGTCTGTGGTACTTAACAACTGCAATTTTGAAGCAAAACAAAATCAGTTGGGCTATATTAGTTCACATCGCAATGAGCGACGACGACGTGAGAATTCTTATGAAATGGAATTCACTTGCAAAGATTCCTAAACAATATTATTTGCCAATAAAAATCACTCAAGTTGATCGGTTTTCGAGAAAAACTTTTTAACTTTGTTTTAGTGCGTTTTTGCATTTCACTTCACCGAGAGATTTAACATAGACGACTGGGAAGTTTAAAAGTACATTTTCGAAAATATTTAAATTATGTACCTTATTTGTTAAATTAAACGACATTCATTTATAATTGAATTAACATGCTTTCAATGTCCTTTAGTCCACAAAAATTTGGTCTTTCATCCACGCGACGACGGTGGCGATCTTACTTCGACTCATCATTAAAATAGTGCTAAGTCTTCTACTTGGCCCATGTATTTCAGTAGTACATATATAGAATTTGAATTATTAAAAAAACCTTCGAAATTTATTGAAATGAACGCCCAACTATTGTTAACATATATGATTAAAATTTTCACTGAAATTAAAACTCGTTGCAACAAAAACACAATTTGTCTTCTTTAAATACCGCGAAATTTAACATTCCACAAAATTGGTGTAAAATCTTTCCGAAATCTTGAAAAATTTGACGGAAAAAAACCGGTTTTATTTATTAAAATTTTTAAACAGAATCGTTCCTTTGGTTGAAAGGAATTCGATATTAAAAATACGGCAGTACATTTTTACTGGTATTTTTTGTTTGGAATTTCGTTGTTTAACTTCATATTTTCTTTTTTTCCGGAGAAATAATTAAGTATTTGTTTATTTTCTTTACCAATACCATATATAAATAGTCAAAAACCAAAAAAAAATTGTTCTATTAGAGATACCGTTAATAATAGACGAAAATCAAATGTGTACGAATAAAATGTTAGATTTTTCGATTTTTCTGATATTAGCTAACACAAAAATCTTAAAGAATATCGTAGATATCGTCTTCGAGAAAAATAAGATTTTCCTTAACGCTTTTTAAACACTTGTACGGTAGGTACTCTTGTTTTTAGTTATAAGAATAATTTTTGTTTAAAATCTTTTAGATAATGTTAATATATTACTGGGTGCCGAATTTAATAAAAATCGACTGATTTGTTTTCGAATTATTAACTTCTTAACAAAAAAAAATAACTTTTTTTAAAAATCGAAAAAAATTGAAAAGTTTTGAGCACATACCTAAAGTTTTAAAAACTTTATGAACACGCTTCATTTTTTTATTTTATTTATATTCTATGTATATTCTATGAGTAAGAGTAAGACCCATAAAAAACAATATAATAAATGAAACTGCAATTTTTATTCAACTCATGAAATCAGCAGATATCAATCTATCATATTTATATATACACAAATCGGGTGGCAACGTAATACATTCGATATATATTATATATTTTATAAATATTGCTAATCATATTTTTGTTCACCTTCAATGATGTAATTTGTCTGAATTATTGTTCTCTATTTTTGTTTGTTTTTTTTTTTTTTTTTTTCTTCTCTCATCCGGCAGATTGGCAGACACCTGACAGTTTAATATGCACTTTCAGTTGTAAACACACGCGCCTTTGTTTATATTAGATCAATTTTGGAAACATCAAGGTAAATGAATAAAATACATTCTATAGACCATGCTGCGGGCCATATATTAAACTCGAATGCATCAAGACTTTGTACCAAATTGGCAACTAACTTAAGGTAATACATTGGACATACAAACAAAGATATTAAGTCAGCTTCAGCATTCATTAAATAAAAGAATTCGAAATTTAAAGCAAGAATAAAATGGTAGAATGGTACAGATGTTTATTGAACAACGGATTTTCGCGATAACTGTGTCTGTATGTGAATTATTAACAGTCGAACCTTGCAAAATTATTTCAAACCCTGAGTTATATCTTAAAATTAGAACTTTCGTATCTAAAGTTATTAGATTAACCAAGAAGCAATAAAATGCAGTACATATTAATTTGTCTTATTAAAAATGTTTATGTCTGGTAAAATTCCGAAATGTGGAATGTATTAACCTGTAAAACTTTGAATTTTTTCAAACGTGTTGGTAAAAGTTTAAAACATTTTGTTTTTACAATTCTTTGCGGACTTTTCTCAACAGTAACTTAGGTGGACAACTTGCCAAATGCATGGTGATTAAAGTCGGCAATGAATTATGAAAACAAAATTCAAAACAAAAGCAAACCAAAAGCTTCCAACTTAATGATTAGGAATTTTAATCTTCTTGGATATAGTTCACACTAGATATTCGTCATGAAAAATATGTAAGATGAACTGAACTTAACAAAAATTGTGTATTAACAAGGACCTGACTTGTCAACTGATGAGTCCGCCGGGACGAAATGCCAATTTTTGTGGACTAAAGACCGTTAAAGGCTATTTTAAATCAACTTCTGAAATTACTATTACGTTGACACCCGATTAACTGATTTTGATTTACACCATCTGATTTCTTAAACAAGTCTCAGTTAATGAGAAAAAAAAATCAACAATCGTTGGAGCGGTGTTTTTTATAAAATTAATTTATTATAGGTTTATAAAATTTTGAATTTTTTGGAAAAAAATCATCTGCCCATTTTCATTTTCTCAAGAAATTTTCATAGAATATTTCTTAAAAAAATCTTAAAACTATTGGCAAAAAATTTTAAAAGATTTAGTATGATGTTAAAGCCATTTTATCATACTAAAAAAGGCTTTAACATCGTACTAAATCGTTTAAAATTTTGCGCTATTGTTTTTTTTTTTTTTTGAAAATTTTGGTATGCAATATTATTTAAAATTATAAGAAACTTTTGTGTAGAAAATTTCATTAAAATCGGTTCAACGGACAATGAAATAGTCGAGAACAAAAAAAAAAGTTAATACAAAATTTGATTTAAAAAATTAATAATAATTTGGTAGATCGTATTGATATAAGTTCACATACAAAACTTTATAAAAATCGTAGGAGAAGTTTTTGAGAAAAATTAGATTTTCCTACATGGTTTTTAATAACTTGTAGGGTAGGTACCGTTATTTTTGGTAATAATAATGTCAAAAAAGTCCCAAATTTAATAAAAATCGACCACCTTGTTTTCGAATTTTTAAGTTTTCAAAAAAAAAAAAATCTCCATAAAAAAAATGATTACAAAAAGTTGAACGAGTTTTGAGAAATTCAAAAATTTAAAAAGAATGGTTCTATCGGAGGTACCGTTTATAACCATTTTTTAATTTTTTTTTACAGAATGGTAGCCTTTTTATAAAAACAAAATAAAAAAAAGTTGTGGGCACGTTTTTGAAAAAAATAAGATTTTCGTTAATTGCTAAAAGAATTTTAACGACAGGTATCTTCCGTTATTTTTGGTCTCACAAAAATTGACGAAAAGTGTCGAGGGAATGACAAGAAAACGCTAGATAGCAAATTTAATGAAAATCGACCCAACCGTTTAGGCTGCGGTCGAACGGACAGACAGACAGACAGACACAATTGCGAGGCTCATATCCATAACTTACAATATCTATAATAGTAACTACATAATGTACATATGTGTATTGTATACACCGCAAGTAAAAATTTCGTATTGCATTTAAAAATATTTAGAAATAAATTATATTTAAGTACTTAATTGCCTATATACAAAAATTGAGTCAAATTTTAAGGTAACTTTAATAAAATACTAACAGTCTTACTCATTCGGCGAATTAAAAGTTGAGTAAGTAAGCAAGTTGAGAAAGTATAAACATAATATGAAATGTGAAGGCTTCAGATAAAAATGTATCGAGTATAAAAACAACCACGCGCAGTTTTCATTAAAACTGCCAGATAACCAGATTGATTATGTTGTTGATAATATCAGACTTGGTGTGCACTCAATTTAAAGAGGTGTGTTTTGTATTCTAAAACTGACAGAGTTCCCTTGAACGACGAGACACCAATATTTTACCATACTATAGTCCATATACATATATACAGTGCAATGTATCCAATTGTTATTATGTTCAAGTTCATTGAGATATATATTTTTCTACACCAAAACAAAAATAAGTGGTAGATTGAACAAAACTGAACACAATACAAAACACTTGCAGAACAACGTAACTGGCAATAATAGCTATTGATTCGTTGGGCATAAGATCAAAAAAAAAAATAAGAAAAAAGAAAACAAACTGAAACCTACAAGCACTGAGTGTTAAGGACAGGGTCATGGTATTTATTATACTAAATTGTGCCACTAAGCCAATTATAGGCATTAACAATAATCATTATGAATTATTTTTATAATGATTACGAATATCGCAGATAAATTGAAGTTTAAAGCTTATGTAGTTACAATAACCCTTACGGTAGGTATCATTGCACTATATTATTATTATAATGAACTATTTATAGAGAAGAAAAATAATGTTTTTATTCATTACAAGCCTTTCAATGCAATTAAGAACAATTCTCTTAGGGTTTTATTTTTCTCCCAATATGTGTGCGTTTTGCTTCATAGATTTGAATGGATTTTTTTTTAAATTATATCTGCACCTGAAATCCAAATATTTTTTTTTTGAATTTCTTTAGACTGATGAACTTAGTGAAACTTAAAACCAAACGTTTATAAATAAAAGGAAAATACGCAACGTTGAATTCATTTTATTGTGTTAGCCAAGTGGGTGGTAATGAAGAAGTAAATCTAATGCATGTGTAAAATATATTTTATGAAGCAATAAGGTTGGATTATTTGAGAGCCAATATATTATTATAGGAAATACAAGGAGAAATATGTTTGCACGTCTGTTTTCTAAAATTTTTAATTAGTTAGTTGACTTTATTTCAAAATATAAAAGATAACATATCTATTGATTATATATATATAATTTTAAGTCTAAATGGCCGTTTACCAGATTTTTAAATTAAATTAAATGTTTAATTATTGTGGTAGAGTTTACAATTTTTGTTTGGTAGATGGGTAAAAATTTTAACTTAAGAAGCCTTTTCATAAAAACTAGCTCATAAAAAAATTTATAAAAATCGTAGGAGTCGTTTTTGAGAAAAAATAAGATTTTCCCAGACGTTTTGTAACAGTTGTATGGTAGGTACCGTTATTTTTGGTATACAAGATACTTTTTATCTGCTAGATAATGTTAAAAAACCGTTTGGTGCCAAGTTTTCAAAAAAAAAAAAAAATAACAAGACCAATTGAAGAGTTTCCGATTAAATCGAAAATAAAAGAAATGATTTTATGGGATGTACCATTAAAAACCATCTATCATTTTTTTTTACAAAAAGGTAGTCTACATTATGTATTAAAAATTATTTTTTAATTTGTGGGCACGTTTTTGAGAAAAATAAGATTGCTTAAAATATTTGTGTGCTACCGTTTTTTAAAACCTAGAAGACATTTAAGCATTTGTTTTTCTTTTAGTGTTTGGCCTTAGATTGATTAGATCATTGAAAATAAAAAACAATATTACTACTACTTAATAAAATAAAATGTTGGCTTTGCGAAATAAGGACCCACGAAATAAGGTCCAAGTCTCAACGGAAAAAATGAAATAAGGCCACAAAACTATAGGTACATATTACATATGCAAAATAATAGTAGGGTTTAATTTCTTTTCTTTTTTTTTACCTTATTTAATTTTTTGTTGAGGTCTTATTTCATAATGAAATAAATCCCCAAGGAAATACTACCCTAATATTAATTTTGAGATTTTATTTTATTTTGAAAAACATTTTGGGCCCTTATTTTATTTTGCTAAAAAAATCATTGCCTTTCTCAAAAATATTTTGAAAATCTTATTTCAATGTAAGTATCGTTTTGAAAACCATCAGCGAGTATAAGAATAGCCACCGAATAACGCGCGACTTTTTTTCAGCTATTCTGTTCCATTGAAGGCATTAAAAAATGTGTGCTGAAAACATGAAAGTTCAAGGGGAACCGATTGCTAAACGGAGAACTACAAGTGTATTTAAGGTGTTAACAAAAATTATTTTAATTGCAATTTTTTTTTTTTTTTTTCAAAGCGGTGCGGCGGCAACAAACTTAAAGTATAAAAAATAAATAAATTGGGATCTTATTTCTCATTTATTTTTGGGCTTTTTTCTTTCGTTAAGGCCTTATTGCATGGGGCACAATTTCATTATAAAATATGACCCCAATTTTGAGGCTTTATTTAATTTCAACTTTTGGGGTCTTATTTCCTGTGGCTTAATTTCGCGTAGCCAAATTTTGAACATTTTTTTTTTTTTTCAAAATTTTTGAAAAATACAAATTACGATTTTTACTTGCGATATCTGTATATTGTATAGGTAATATAATATGGCAAGTTATGGATTTGTAAAAAAAAAAAAAAGAGAAAGAAAAAGTTGGCATTACGATGATAGCGAGAAAAAAAGTAGGTGGGCTGGAGCCCAAACAGATGGATCGATTTTCTTTAAACTTGGTGCCTAGCGTTTTTTGGGCACTCCCCCACACGTTTTTTTTTCATTTTTTTTAAGACCAAAAATTACAACACCTGCCGTAAAATTTTTTTTAGCAAAAAATGAAAATCTTATTTTTCTCAAAAACGTGCCCACAACTTTCTTTAAAAAAAATCCAGTAATTTTGTTTACAAAAAGGTTAAATGGTGTCAAAAATTCACCATTATTTTGATTTGCTAAAAAATGGTTCAACTGAATTTGATCAATTTTTTTATAGGGAATTTTTCAAAAAGTTTAAAAAGTATTGCATACCAAAATTCTCAAAATTTTTGTTTTTGGATTTTTAAAAAAAGTTTCAATTTTCTTTTTTTCAGAACTTAATAAAATTTTTATGTGAGCTAATATCAGTACGATCTATCAAATTATTGAAAAGAAAATTTTATCTATCGTCTAAAAATGGTTCTCATAGAACCAGAATATGATATTCCATTCAAATTCAAACTTAACCAACTCTAGTTAAACATTGTTTTTTAAAAAAAAACTTCGTCTAAGTAAATTGAACATAATTTAAAAAAATTAAAAAAGATGATTATAAATTAGTACCATTTTATATTGGCTGATTTTCCAATATCGAATAGATTAAATGTAATTTATTACCTATCATTAAATCCAAAAACTTTATTCAAATTAATTGCATTTCCGCAGCATTTTTTTTATTAATTTTATAATCAATCGCGAAAAAAAAAATAACGAAAAAGTGTGTCAATGATATATTATGTAAGTTAAAGGACACGTGGGAAATTCTACAACGTTATATAGGCAAAATTAAAAACCATTATCCTTGAAGGCCTATTACTGGCGGCAATATATACATATATTCATAGATATACAATATACATACCTGGGCATTTTTATAACTATTAGCCATTTTAATGTTTGCGTTTCTATCGAATATCCTGTTTTTTTTTTCGCCCACAAATAAGACTCACAACCAGGGAGGGATTCACATTAATAAAAACTGTCTCATATTTTTTGACATTTAGTCTTTTTTTATTTCCAACATAATGTAAGCATATGGTAGTAGGTACACAATTCGGTGCTAAGGATCTAGACAAACTGCTAGATGGTAAAGACGCCGGACATTCCACTATTTCAATAGGATTATCCAAACTAAAGTCCTACGAGGCGTTCAGATGGCCTTACGGCCCAATTATTCAAAGCAGCGAAGATGACTTGATAGTAACTGAGTCGTATGAAAGTATGGAACCTCGGTTTAGTGTCCCTCATCCCTATCCACAATACTAAAATGTAATAAGTCTTAATGGAATAAGTCTCCAAACATTATGTATACAATCATGCAAAGTTACAGTTTAAAGATCAAATGAGAAATGATTCTAATCGCTTTATCTTCGGACTAAGTAGGAGTGTTGTATGTAAAAGTTCTTGAGCTATGAACCTAGAAATACATTATGCACAATATTTGCTCTTTAGTACCTTTTATCTTCTTAATATAATAATCTGATTACTGATAAATCCGGCCCTGCATAAAACCAAGCAGAAAGGACAGTAACAACCATGAACAACCAAGCGACTGAATGATAAAAAAGGATCTGCCAATTTATGTGCTTCTATATGCGGACATGATAAATGTATAATGTTCAATATGTCCCTCGTGCTTTTTCGTTCATTTCTGGGTATAATGGTAAACAATAACGTTACGTTTGTCGTTTTTAACCACATAACTAAAACAAATCATCATATACGTACAACGTACTCATACCAGAACCATACGGTCTGTACGATAACGGGAACCAAGTCTATTCTCGTCTTCTGCATGCATAAAATAATCGTTGTCGGGGTTGGCTTTTCTATTCTTTTTTTATTGGAATATAGCCAAAAAATTTGTTTACAATATTCACAGAGTGATATTGAGGAGGAAAACATTAATTTCTCTTGTTTTTATTTTTACATATATATGTATGTACCTAAATACAATAAAAAAAAAAACTGACATAATAAACCAATATGTTGCTGTTTGTTTTGTTTAGTTGGCTGTGGGCCTGTCTGTAATGGGCTGACCAGCAGTGGAAACTGACAGGTAGCATTTAGTGCATATTGTTGATGTTTTCATGTTATAATTTTGATATTAAAGGACATTGACAGGTAACTGCTGGGTGTGTAATAATTATAAATTTAAAGTTGTTCTTCATTTTAATATATTGATGATTAGTTTTAAAGTTTGATATCAAAGAAGTGATACAGAGTAAAGAGTATTTTTATTCATTTTTGTAAAATAATTACATTGAAGCCATTTCTTCTTCTGTAATCTCAACATCATTTCAACTCAACTCACTCAAGTGACAAAAAACCTGCGTGGAAAATCCAATCCTATTCTAATCCTAAATCCAACTCTATCTTTCGATATTGAATATAAACGTAGTAATAGTTGAGCCTTTAGTTAATGGCTGCGTTCAACGCACTACCTTTTTAATCTGATTTTTTTTTAGCTCCTTATAACTCAGCTGTCATTAAAAGAATTTTGGTGTAACTAAGCCTATTCTGCCTTATCTCTTATTCTACTATGAATTTTCTGTTGTTAACCATTATAGAATTTCATCATAAACCATTTTTAATTATTAGCATTCAGATCTTTTATAAAATTCTGTTATGAAACTTCGAAAACGAGATATTTAAGCAAATAGAACTAAAATCTCTTGTCATAATCAGCTGTTCTAAATAAAAAAATTCGTTGGCAAATAAATTTAATACCAAAATGGTTGCTCGCGAATTCCAATTAAATTTTAAAATCATATATATTATTTTTAAAGTCTGGATCCCTTTTCTGACTCTCATTCTACACCGATTTTGACAAATGATTAACGAAGCGGAATTATCTGTTGTTTTACGAATTATGATTTTATTTTAAATATTAAATATTATTCTAATAAAAATTAGCTCTAAAATGAACTCCTCCACTTTTTAATTTGTAATATTTTGGCATGTATGTCACAATTTATTAGGTCTTTTTCCTCATTTAGAACTTCTGTGAGTATGTACAAGAAATTTTTATGGACATAAGTAAGAAAGTCGAATATAGTTTGCTTTTAGACGAGAGTGATTTTCAATTTTCGTTCCTTTTTTGGGTTCCTTTCTTTTATGTAATTGCAAGAATTCTCCTACGGGTAGGCTAGTCTGTTTTTATAAATACAGTTTGTGCATTGTTGGCTACAACTTGAGATCCAATGCAAATTCGTTTCTTTTGTCGGCTGTTTGGTGGGTGAATTCTTTTTAACGACGATTTTTTGTGAGATTTCTCTTTTAATAAAACAATTTGAAAAAGTATCGAAAAAATCCTAAAAAATCCAGGAATTGATAAAGAGATTACCCGAAGCGAATTTGCAAGAAGACACAACTTAGGAATCAAACAAAGTTGTGAATAATATAAAATATATATTTATGGATACAACTACAAAAAACTTTTAGCTAATTCTGCAAGGCACAAATTTCCAGGAGCTACAAGGACGTTGCAATCAGACCAGTGGCCAATGTAGTTGCAAGCAATGAGATTGATTTACTGATTCCTTGCAAGTATCGTTGGGGTTCGGGCAGGAAGAAAAGATATTTTGGAGTAAGTATAAAGATGATATTCTATTTGTTTTTGTTTGTTTCAGATACAGATACATAATCTGTTTTGTAATAAAATTGTTATTTAAAAATTGGAGAGCTGTATGAGCCCATCATAGTGAAGATAAAAGGGGCTACTTTTTGCTCTTAGTTCCATCAAAAGTGTTCTGTGCTTTCATATAAAAAATTAATTTTATTGATGTGTAAATATCTAAGCTCTCAGATTGAGGAAAATAAAAATATAGGTAAATATAGCGGAAGTAGTCGTAAATATAGGTAAAAATCTTGAGCGAAGATTTGTTGTCTCTGAAAAATACTGGGTTATCGAATGCACGATCTGCGGATACTAAACATCATTAGTTCGGGAGACATTTTTGAAAATATTAGTTAACTAATTAATTAGTTGAAATTTTAATTTAATTTTGTTTGTGCGTTTTTGATGTTTAAACATCTGAGCTCTCGGTATATGGAAAGAAAATGGAACACCCCCGTTGAGAATCGATCCTTTTAACCATTAAATTAAATCAGTAACTATTTGAGCATTTGGGGTTTAGTATATTCGGAGTTTATGGTTTTAGGTATTATACAATGGGGATTCCTGTCCTGATGAAAGATCAAAAACCAAAAACCGCTCAAGAACTATTAGTTATTAGTTGATTTGTGTAAACGGTTTTGATTGTCTTCATAAAAAATTAATACCCTTGTTTAAAGATGTGCACTTCATGTATACATAATATGTATTGATAAGTATTTTTTTTTTTAAGTAAAAAATTGACTAACCTAAATAAAAGATGTTCTAAAAATTCTTCTTCGGAATATTTTCAGAATATAATTCGATATTGTTTGGATATATGAATTATTACTTTTTCGTGACTTTTAAATAATTTAAGTAATTAGGATTCAAGTAGTTTGGATATTATGTTTGCTTTATTTTGAAGGCAATAAGGGCCTCTCTCAGGTGAACGCTAAAACTTCGGAACGACTACGAAAATTTCGCCCGTCTAAATTAATTTACATGTTGATGTTGATCTTTAAATATTCTTCGGTCATCGCACATTTGCTCCGAATGTTTCACGCCAGTTTAAGAGAGCATTAAATGATTAAAAAAAATATTTAAAAAACACAAAAAATCATTTGCATAAAAGCAAATACACAGAAATTATTGTGGATTAATTTAAATATAAATTTCATATAATAATTATTCTATCTAAATTTTTTATTTGCAAAATTTATTAAAGACCTATTTTATGTTACTTCAATGTAAATCCTATAAATAAATAAACATATTATAAATAAAATTTCAGAATAACCCCTTCAAACCTTGCGATAACTTAAGAGTTGATAAGTATTGTAAAAAGATAATTTAAAATATTATAAATTAATTGTAGATATACATGGATTTTTGGTTATTTTTTTTTTTTTTTTTATTTGTATCCTATTTAAATTTGTTCTTAAAAATATTGACGTACATATGTATATTAAAAACAAAACTTAAGAATTAAACTTTTATATTTTGTTGCACTATTTCCAACAGTAATAAACATTAATAATTAGGAATTTGTATAAAACTACCAAAAATAATTTGGAAAATAGTGAATTTCATTCACATTAAAAAAAAAAGAACTTACCAATTTGCGAATTAATTTTTTCTATAATTCATGTATTAAAAAATATTTATAGGTTTGAAAATTTAAAAAATATTTAACTACTTGTGCAACTTTTTAAACTTGAATTCTACAAGGTGTGTGAATGAATGAACAATTCTTGTACTTTTTTTTAAATATGTAACTACTTTTTTCGCATAAACTTTAAAGATTGAAATACAAAAAAAAAATTTGTTATTAACGCATAAAACAACATACTGAATAAAAAAAAAAAAAAACAACAAAAAATAATTATTAAAAATTAACTTTAAAATTTAACAAATTAAACACAACATAAAATATAAAAGATAATAATTATGAAAATGATTAATATTATTGACTTACTGCCAAGAAAAACTTCCAGTGATGCCATCTTTCAAACGATCACGTAGTGATCGTTGGCGACTTGGTCCCGTTCCACTTAACGGTGGTAATATTGGATTCTCTCCATAATCATCTGATATGTTTGTAGCTGAACTAGATATGGGTGTAAAACTTGGTTGTTGGGCCGACGAAGGTATATCGTTATTGCTGCCAGTACTGGCAGCGCTTACTGTTGTGCTCGCCACACTCTCCATGAGAGGTGCTTGCTGTCTGTGCTGTTGTTGTTGTTGTCTTTTTGGAGACGATGAAGAAGTCGGCCGATTAATTCTAGCACTGTGTCGAGGTGAATTTTCACGTGACATTTTTAGTTTATTTTTATTTTTTTTATACAATTAGAATTTTTAAGAAAAAACTAATTTCAATGCATACAAGAAAGGTGTTTTATTTTTTTTTATTTATAAATTTATAGTTTTAAACGTCATTCATATATATGCAAATAATTATTATTTTGATTTTTTTTTGACGACAGTGCACTTGAAATACTCGCAATATTTAATACAAAAATATTATATATGTGTTGACATTTTGTTTTAACAACATGACAAGTAGGTTTTAATAATAAGGAAAGTTGAAATTGTATTTTTTAAAAAGATAGAAAGAGAGAGAAATGTTTTATATATGTTTACAACAGCAAAAGCATTTTATTTATATTATATTATTATAATATATTATTTGCTCCAAATTGGGCAAGAAGAGTGTTAAGAGTAATTCGAAACTATCCGTGTTCTTTTGGCAACCTCTATACAGTAGAGAAATTCCCAAAAAAACTATCCCAAGCAACCGGGTTTAATATTAAAAGAAGTACTCTCCCCGCAGCAGGATTTGATTACCTACTCCTTTTATCAGCAGTCATCCACAGTAAGACGCTGTATTTTTAATATGAGTAAAATTCTTTTTCACTGCGGAAAGGATTTCCAAAAAAACACGGGTAGATATTATTATAATTATATAAAGAGCTCAACAAGTGTTGTTTATTTTTGTATTGGATGCAAAAAGAAAACAAAAATTAAATTATATTTTTTTTTTTATAAATGGAGTATAATAATTAGAAGAAAGTTATTTTGGAAAAAGTGCGCTTCAAACTTATAGAAAATTCTAAACCAACTCAAATGCAAACAATTTTCAGTAAAAACTTACAAATAGTAGGAATAGTTCTTGAATAAAAATAATGTTTGTTTTAAACATACATTAGTGTGTATAAAATGAGTAATAACTGAGTTTTAAATTATTTTATTCGCATGTGATAAAAAATCAATTAAGCCATAGTAACTTTTAATATACAAAAAAAAAATCAATTTATAATTTAATAATTCATAAGAAACAAAAATTATATTATACCATTTAAAGAAGCATCATAGATTTATCTATTATATTGTTGTATACACGCACGCAAGTTTTTTTTTGATGTATGTAAATATTTTAATATTTTTTTTTTTTTTTAAGATATGTAGAAATGTGTAAATAATTATGAGCGGTAGCTATATATAGTTTTAATATGTATATGGAGCTAAAAGTGATTTAGCTTGAGCATCTCTATATTATCGCATTATATATGATTTTATATATAAAAATATAAAATATTGGGTTATGCTTAATGTATATGCCATAAGTTAAAAGGGATATATTTATAGTGAAGATGTGCCACAAACCTGAAATGAGAACAATAAAATAGAAAATTGTTATTAGAATCATTTTTAAATTTGTAAAAGGTTAAGATAATTATACAGGTCGAAATAATCGTATGGTGTAGTTGTCTGGAGGTTTTTAATTAACTTAAGATTGCAACATTAAGCAGGGTTTTCAAGTTAATCCAATCTTGAAGTGCAAAAAAATCCGTTTGGTTATCTTAAATCACGATGTTTTTTTTTTTTTAATCTTCATTGCTATTTGAACGTACTTTTAAATCTATTAAGAATATTTGTATTTCAATTAAAGAATATATGTATCTGAAAGATTTATTATTTATTATAAACAAATAGTTTTTGTTACAAAACTGAACAAAAATAATCGTTATGTAACATTTCTAACATCAGAAGTGGGATTCGACAAAACAAATAAAAAACTAAACCTTATATGCCCGAAATATTAAATTGGTCAAAGGCTCAATAATTAAAGGACAAAATAAAGCTTTTGGAAAAGCCTCGCTAGACCGCATTTGACCTGAAATCAAGGAGTCGTCTAAAAGGAAAATTGTTTTTATGGATCTAGAATCATCGTTTAATATAAATAAAAGACAAATTAAAGCAGAATGGCCGAGTGGTTTAGGGAAAATTAAGCGTTGAAATTGTTCTTTGAACCAGGTTGTAATGAAGCGGATAAATTTAAAAAAAAAATATTTGGCATCAGCGTCATAACAACAGTGTCATAGGAAAAATTGAACGACATTGCCTTTGGAGTGGCCCCTTACTTCTGGCATATTGGAATTCTGGAAACTGAAGCTACAGTTAATATCCAGCACTCATCTTCTGTAACTAAGGCAATAATTTAAAAAATGAAACAATCCATTCCGCATTTACAGCGCCAGAAAAAAGTTGTGTTTCTGTGATAAATTAGAATTTTTATTGGAATTGCCATTGGAAGTCGATAATTCTATCTGTCAATTTGCCATTAAAAAAACTAAAGTTAAATTTAAAATAAAACCTCTTTTTTTAATTCGCGAATTATTTGTTTTAAAAAGGTTAACTGCCTGAACACAATGCATCCGGAGCTGCATTGAAAAATAGATGTCAAAATATTCAATACACACAGATTCAATGTTACGAACGCAATTGCAGTCGGTGCTGCAGTCAGTGCTGCAAGAGTTCACCAACTTCTAACTTTTCACGTGCAGCACTTTTGACGTTTCAATTTGTATGAAGAAAAAAAAAAGAGCTGGAAAAAAATATTGAAGCTTTTTGTGGTTATTTAATTTCGTAAAAAATATTATTAATTAAAAGAAAATTATCGGAAATAAAAAAGTGAATAATGAGACCTTGATTGTTTTTTTTACTTTGAAATATAAAAAAATTTGTGCAGCTGTATTGTGGGCATATACAAAATAGCACGTATGACACTAATTCACAGCTGTTGCATCTCCAGTTCCAGTTGCAGCATTCTATTGTGTTCAGGCAGTAATAGGTAATATTAGGATAAAGAAAAAAAATTAA
This sequence comes from Epistrophe eligans, assembly GCA_951394125.1. Taxonomy (NCBI): domain Eukaryota; kingdom Metazoa; phylum Arthropoda; class Insecta; order Diptera; family Syrphidae; genus Epistrophe; species Epistrophe eligans. The sequence continues at coordinate 88,792,811 of OX596028.1, read as the reverse complement.
ATAATATAAATATCGTTTTGCATATCGTCATGCATTCTCATTTTTGCTTGAAGACGTTATTTGTGTTTCTTCTTCTTCTTTCACTTAGGGAGCTATAATCAACACTCGTAACCGTTGCAATAATCCAATTGAACCAGTTTGGAAATGCCAACGTTGTATATCTTATCGATTTTCATATGATTTTCTCATTACATTCTTGAAATTAGCTAGATATGAATTTTTTTTGAAAATATAGGTTTGATTCAAAATGGTTTAAAGAATCGCCTAAAGAGGACTCAAATTAGTACTCGGAATCGTTCCAATCATCCAAATGAAGTAAGTAGTTTGGAATTGGCAGCGTAGTTTATCTATAACCTTTAAGAATTTCATATATTTTTTTCATAAAATTCTTAACAAAGATAGAAAAACCACGCTGCCATTTCCAAACCAGAAACTTGCAAGAGAAACCTTTCTGCGTTTTTCGCGATTTTCCTGTGATATCGAAATATACATCAAAAGAAACGTCCTTTCAAATTGTATCCGCATCTGTAAGCTAACAGCATTTTTCTAATTTTCAAAATATTTCCATACAAAGTGTTATTAATTTATTTCGACCCAAACAAATTGTCTGGATGGCGATATTTCGGCAATCGAGACTCGTAAGTTTTTAAATTGAAATTGATTTTTTCAATTTCCATTTTAAACTGTTGAGTTAAGAAAAATTGAGCAAAATGGGGTAAAAAAAAAGTGGGACAAAAGGAGTTAAGAAAAATTGAGCAAAATGGGGTACAAAAAAGTGGGACAAAATGAGTTAAGAAAAATTGAGCAAAATGGGGTAAAAAAAAGTGGGACAAAATGAAGTAAAAAATAATTAAATTCGATTTGAAAATTCTTTTGTTTTTAAAAGATTTTACTTAAGAGAAGGCTTAATTTTTTTTTAATTTTACTATTTATAGGGTAAAATGGGATCAAACAAAAAATAATATCAGATTAAATTTTTTGTGTTTTTTTAAAGATTATACATATTCAAAGGATTGACTTCGAAGAGCACTTAAAGGCTAGAAATTTTTAAAACTCTTCTTTTATTATTATTTAGTGAAATGGGCTAAAAATAAAAATATTTATCTCTTAATGGCTACTTTTTAGTGTGAAATGGGGGAAACAAATAAAAGTAACATTCGATTTTAAAACTTCCATTTGTATTTCAAAAGTAAAATTCAGAAAATGGATATCGACGATCACATATGCAAGTGTCAGATATTTTAAATTTAAATGCGAATAGGGTAAAATGGGGGTAAAAATAGCACAAATATTGAAAATATTTTCAAATGTGAGAAAAAAGTAGAAACAAAATGTCTACCAATGAAAAACATCAGATTTTTGCTTATGTGTAAATAGTTGTTTGTTTGCATTATTTTCTTTCTTTCAATTTCGAACGGCTGGAAGGATTTTATTTTTCTTTTAAATAATTCAGCAAAACTTGGTGGTAGCTCACTCAAGTGTTTATTGTTTCAATCAAACCTTTAATTACTAAAATGGTTGTTCTTAGAAGCAGTGCTGCAAATAATAAACATTAAACTTCTTAAAAAAACACCCTTTACAACATATTTATTAAAGATGAAGATTAAGGCAAGGTAAACCACTTATACATTTCTTAAAAATTCTATTAAATAATATAGTTTTCATTATTTATTCATTAAGCTGTAAAGTATTTTGTATTTCTTTAATTTCTAACTATAATGAAATTTCTTACAATAGGGACCCTATATATACTATAGGATACATAATCAATATCTATTCATCCAATCAAAGTTGCTATTTCAATGCTAATTAAATCCCGTCTGCACAGAATAATTTGCATTCATTCCGGTAATCAAATTCAATGTGGATACAAAAACCATGGTCTCAGGACCAGAAACTCGATTTAATGCATTTATTTCACGATCCTATGCCGATGCTATGCCTTTCCCCCGAAATCTCTAACCGCATGAAATTACTATATCCTGTGAGCAGTGACATTAATCCAATAATATGTATATGTACATCCAAATCCAAAGTAGATATACCTAAGAATTATATCCCTCTGGCTGAATCTTCCTTTACTGTGATATACCTATACATATGTTGATATGTATCTATGAACTGCTGTATTCTTAAACGCATATATATTATATGGAAGCTTCCCTCCACTCAACTTGTGTGTACATGCAAAATTTTCAACAAATCCTTGACGGTTGCTATTTTTATAAAACAAAAAAAAAGTAAACAAACGGAGAAAAAAAATAAAAACTAGAAAAAAAATGTAAATAAAAGTTGGAATAAAAAGTGAAATCCTTTCTTTTAAGGAACTAAGCTAAGCGTAGCCCTGGAATTGTTTTATTTGTATTTTAAGTTTATAGTTTCTTTTTTAAAGCGGCCTAGAGATTGGGGGAGGCTTAAGCAAACAAGATAAAAAAAAAAAAATCTTTGTTGCTGTTTATGTTTTCTGAAGGACGAAGTAATAGTGGAACGGAATGATCTTAAAATTGGATATAAATCATTCAATGGGGAAAAAACAAATCTGAAACATTAATTATTTTTTTCTTTCTTTAATAAAACCCATGTTATTTACTAATGCGGACAAAAAAAAAACTTTAAAACACCCAAAAAATGCATAATTTTTTTTAACACTTGTTAGTTTTTTTTTAATTCTTGTTCCGTTCCAATTTAAAATCCATATCCTTCAATTTGTCCCTATAAATGAATGAAGACTTTTTGAAACTAAATTGAAATGTATTTAATTTTTTTTTTAAAACCTCAAAAATCTATCAAAATTAAAGTTCGACTCTATGGAAAAACGCTTTTTATATCGTAAAAATTTCACTCAAATCACTCAAAATTTAAACTTCAAAGTGACAGCTGACAAAGCATTTGACATTTAAAACTACTTTTGGTACAATTTTTTTTCATTACCTACTTTTAACTAACATAAGCTAGATAGCAATTACATCTGAATTTTCAGATCTCTGAATTTATATCGTTGAACGCAAAATAATCTGAAATTTCACTCAAAAGTCCTTTTGTGAATAATTATGCAGGCTTTTTTGGTCGCAAAATTATTTACAAACTATACGTTTGAAAAATTGGTCGCATAATATATTCACAAAAGTCCTTTTGTCAAATTCTTGAATTTACCTATAGGATTTACATTGCATCAAAATAAAAAAGAACTTTAATTATATTCGTAAATTAAACATTGAGCGTGATTAGTTGTGAGGATAAAATTATAATAATTATGTAAAATGTAACTAAATCAGCAACAGATTTTATTAATTTCATTAAAAGTGTTTGCATAGAATGCCATAATTTATTTTATCTTGTTTTTCAAATATTTTTATATATGGCCAACAAAATACAGCAAAACTATCCAAATTTCAATATAAAAATTGTTTCACAATAATCGTATGCGAAATCCTGTGAATATTTTTTATAAAAACTTACTAAACAATAAAGAACAAGTTCGTTCATTGAAATAAAAATTGAATTTTCATGACCAAAACTTAACAAATCAAACACCAACCATACACAAAATTGTAAAGTTCAATTTTATGTGTAGTACTTCAATTGCTTTGACATTTCCCCACCACAAATAACTTTCATCTGAATTTTCAGATGAGAATTTCTTGTCTAAAAATTCAGATGAAACGTAACTAAACGTAACTAAAATGCACTAAAAGTCACTAAAAGTCATCGACTTTTTATAACAGCTGGCCAATCAGAAGCTCTGACTTTTTATGACAGCTGGCCAATCAGAAGCTCCTAAAAATTCAGATGACAGACGTAATGGATTGAACGCCCCCAATCCTACAAATTAACCAACCCTGCTTGTAACTTACAGCTATCAATAATTCGTGTGTGCGTGTTGTTTTTGTTAGTTTGCATGAATTGGCGGGCGTGGGCTACCAACATTTGTTTGCCAAATCCGAACCACTAGGATGAGAGGTACTTTTTGATAACAAGCTATACTTTTGGAGGATTTTTCACTTCCTCGCAAGACGCATTAGCTGTGAAAAAATAAAAAACATTTTTCTGACTGTTGGTGTAGGCATGCAAATATTTTGACTTAAAAAACGGTAACTTTTCTGCTAAAAATCAGTTTAAAAAAAATTATAAAATTTAAACTCATTTATCTTTGAATTTATTTTTGTGAACTTTATTCCGAGTATGCTCTATATTTTGTTCCACTATATATTTTTACGATGAGAAGAATTCTATGGAGGAGGTTCCCTCTGATTTACGAACCAACACGACTTTGATGGTGTATATATACGGTGCAAAATCTGTGGCACGGAATTGATGCTCCGGAACGTGAATGGCAGTTTAATTTTATCCAGAGGGTCATCTTGTGATGGCAATTAAGGCCGATGTGGCACACCCAACCGAGAACCGGCGGTTTTTCTTAGTTAGTACCACATTTACCTGTTTATTTTCTTTATTTTTTAATGTTTGCGACGACCGACGACGACACGGTAGTCGTAGTTGCTTTTATTTTCAGAGGGTTAAGCGTCCTATAAACGTGAAAGCAAAGAGCTTTTATAAATTTATAGTAAGTCCTTTTGCTTTTAAGTTTAAGTTGGTTAAAATAATTTGTTTTGAGGGCAATGTAAACAGCCATTTGAATGTTAAATACCACAACACTATATAATTTAGTTTTAGAAGGGGAAACCAAATTTTAAGTACTCTGGGGGTTTTTAGAAAAAAAAAATTAATGAACTCTTTGAAGAAGCTAAAGAAAACTCTCCATTCTGTTGATCTATATACAATTAAAAATTTTAAAATTGTCTAAAAAAAGATTGGTAGAGCAATAATTTACAATAGGTATATTTATGTAGGTATACCGCTTGTTTGAACTCACTTTTTTTTGTCGCGATGAATATCTACACGTTGGAATTTTTTCTGAAAAAAAAATTAACAACCTGTTGGAAATTTTACATAATTTACTAAAAACTAATCATAAAATTGAATTGGCAACTAGAAAAATACTTCGAAAGCAAGTGTTATTTCGCTGTTTGAATTGAAAGGGAAGCCTAGGTACTAAACAGGCAAAATTCCTTTGGAAACTATAGCCGTCTGTGCTAAACTTTTGTCCTAGACGCTTGTAACTTAATATTTATGAGATCAGGAGATATTATTTTAAACGAAAAATAATTATTATTTTAAACGAAAAATAATAATTATTTTAAACGTAAAATAATTAGTATTTTAAACTCTCTGTTTTTTTAGTTTTGTTGTGTGAAATTTCGCAATTCATTTTAAACAAGATATACTGATAAATAACCTTATGTTTAGTGACTGAAAGAATGGAAACAGACAAAAATTAAAATACCTACTGCAGTCAATTAACTGTTAGCATTAATCAGTTGACTGCAAAGTCGGAATAATAAAAATTACTGCTGACAATTGTTTTTAAATTAGAGTATACAAATAAGTATAAGTCAATGTTTTACCTATAATTCAAAGGTCTTAGTCAATTGACCGCGGATTTACTGACTTTAGTCGTTCATTTACCACACTACCTTTAAAATCAGTCAAGCAGTTCGAACTTTCGAAGAAGAATATACTGAAAATACTAATTGTTTCGAAAGCAATATTTTCAGTGCATCAGAAACTATAATTCAACTTCACATAATGAGGCCGATGATGTTGATGAAAACGATTAGGAATAACATTGATCCCAGCCCAATATATAAAACTCTGGATTGTAGAATTTTTTTAATAGGACTAGTTGTACAAACGTGGTTCAAATATTGTATCTGTGGTTCAGCATTTTTTATTCAGTGATAAGCTGAGGTTCAAAAATCGTTCAAGGTTTGAATAGACAATTACATGCTTAAACCATCGTCGAACCTCAGTTAAATCGGGCGAGTTAAACTACGATAAGACGATTAAAGTAAATGGTCAAACGCGTTAGCTCTCTGACGTCAAAATGAAGAGAAATTCTGACCCACAGTTTTCATATCGTGTGATCGCAGAATACTATCAATCAATGTGTTTGACGGCTGCGTTAAAAAGAATATTAGGGTCAACTCGCTGTATGAGTCCTTTGTCAACCTAGTAGCTGAATTTTCCGCTGCGTTTCGAAAATGCGTGATTAGTGATGTTTTATAGAAGTTTCTTAATCCATCCACATCATAGCCATCTTTCACTGGAATTTGACAGTTTATAGTTTGACAGATAGGCAACAAAATATATTTTAAAGTAAACATAATCAGTCGTATTTATTAGATTTTTGTCTAATTAGATACTGTCTAACTATTTTCAAATTGGTGGAAATATGCTTTATTTAATAAAAATAAATATCACATTATTCACGGTTAAGACAATCTACTCTTGTAACTAAGTTAGGCAGCTATAAGACAACAATAAACAAAGTTTTTGAACACATTTTCCAAAGTTGGACAGCTGTCTAAAGTTAGACAACGTTTATAAATAAGACCAAATGTATATATCGAGTATTTCGATCCATAACCCTTTAAAACGCATTTTTTCGGAGCAAAAATTTAATTTAAAAAAATAAGCATAAATTCATATTTGCCATAAAATGTTAACGTCATGTGATCGTTAACGCGAAAAGATTCTAATGTAACTTTAAATTAAAGACTCCTAAGACATTGACAGGTCATAAAAAAAATAAGCAAACCGTTTTCTCACTTCTAATTGTCAAAGTGACATTTGTTGTTCGTATATAAAGCTAAAAATATTAAATAAGTATTTGGTAATTTTAACTTAAAAAAAAAATTAAAAATATAGTACGATGCTAGCTCTTTTAAAATTTTGAAAATCCCGTTTTTAAACTAGCATCTTAATAAAAATGTTTTAACTTCGTCTAAAATTTTTTGACATTGATTTTTGTCCTTGTCAACTCCACGTCATTGTTCAAAGTGTATTGAATATTTTGACAGTTCCGCATCCATTGTGTTCAGATAGTAAACGTTTTATCCGTTGACGCAATCGTAATTGACAGTGCATTGACGATATATCACAACGATGCATGATGGAGAAGTCCGAAAAAGAGGGGTTTCGTCATACAATCTGTCTTCGTTCTGTGCTTGCGTGCGTCGTGCGTTCACTGTAATTTGAACTAGAGCCTAAACGGGCAGGCCGATTTACTTAAAAATTGGTACAGAGCATTTTTATGTTATTTTTTAAATGGAATATTCCAATTTCTCTTTTAGCTCATCTAAAATTGGTAGCTACCATCCAAAGGTTTTGTTTTTTTTTTCCCAAATTCTCGAAAATTGCTTCAACAATTTTGATTAAATTTCCTACCTATGATGACAAAAGTAATTGTAAAAAAATAGCTTTTAAGGTTTTTGTCATAAAATTCAAATGACAGAAATAGAGTGACCCATTATTAAGAATAAATACAGTTTAGCAAAATAACAAGGAGAAAACCAAGTCAAGACAACGAAAACAACGGAAAACCACAATTACTTATGTAAGCCTTTAAACAGTAACATCAAAAATCGTTACCATCCTCGAAACTGTAAAGTTCGCATGTATGTCATGTATGTATGTACATACATATACATATGTATATCCCCTATTTTTATTATAGTATCTTCAGCACGAATATTTTCAATTCAAAAATAAACAAACTGCAACCCTGACTGCCTAATCATGAATAATAATAAAGGACCAACCGTATACATATATATATACAGGAACAAAAATGCCTACCATTTCCTTCAGCCATATAATACATACATTCATATGTACATACGGCATACATAGTAGTAAATTGTTGCACAAAAGAGCTTAATAAAAAGAAAAAACTAGGCCAATCGATACGGATTCTCTTCGGTTTTTGTATTCCGTCACTTCCGCCTTCTGGAAGAATGCTGAATCCTTACTGTCAAAACATCATCGTCAACGCTCCCCACATTCACTTTGGTTTGGCTGTTTTTTTTTTTTTTTTTTTTTTTTTGTGTTTAGATTTAATATGTACGTGCATACGTATATATCATCAAACAATGAAATTGATTCATTGTCTTCTTGATTGTTGAGCTATCTATGTAACTAATACCAAATCAATAATCAATATCCTTTTGGGAAAATTCATCATTCAACTTTTGCTAACGAGTCAGCAACATAATATACTAACCTACATATTTACATATATATATATATTTTAACTGAGAACATATTTTACTGTTAATGTGTTGTTGTTGAAGTTGATATGTGTTCGCAATATGTCTTCTTGTTTGTTGTTACAAAATTCAACCTTGAGTGTGGTTATTTCTTACCAATAAAAATTCCAACAAAAGTACACAGACAAAAAATGATAATATTATAACAAAATGAAAATTTATAGTTGTAATAAATTATGTAAATAAATTTGATATATAATTATTGTTTTACTCATTTTTAAATAGTGTATACCACAACTCATTTGACAGATCTACTTTTTGATCGTTAACGGCACTTGACAACTGTGCCATACTATAGCCAGCTTGGTGAGTGTTACCATTGCATATAACTCTGTTTGTAACTGAAGAAAGAGTCAATTTACTTATGAGGTATTCCGGCCACTGTGTAGATATCTTGTGCTGACTTTAAAAAAACCTATAAATAGTTCACATGCTCACAGTCTTTTTTTAAATTTAAGGAAAAAACACAATACAGAAGTTACCGAAGTTTAACTTAGAGCCATTTCGACGCTTTTAAAAAAAACTTTAACTTCTGTTTAAAAAATGCCTTTCATTGTGGCCAGAGAATATCATTTGAAGAAAAAATGAATAACTGTTTCTGTTTCCTTTTTACCACTGATGATACTCACAACCACGACAGTGAATATCGATGGTAATACCCAGCCTGCCACCCACGATACTGGCTATGTCTTGAATGGGTCTTCATATTATATCAATTGTTTGGAATTTATTACAAACATACAAAAATATATTTTAGTAATATAATGGAAGCAGCAACATTTTATTGAAAAATGTTGAAAAGGTCAAAAGTACCAAGCAAATGGATTTTTTTAAATGCAATATTGTTTGAATCGTTTAGAATCATTACATTCAAAATTATAACAAAAATATAGTCTCGTGATTGATTAGATTAAAAACAAGGAAATTTTGTCAAAAAACTTTAAAACCCTATTTCCGTATAAATGCCTGAACACAACGGAGACGGGGCAGCAACTAGAGCTGCAACTGAAATACCTGTCAAAATATTCAATACACACAAATTTAATTTTACGACCACAATCTGCAATCGGAAGTGCAGATGGTGATGCAAGAGTTCACTAACTTTTAACTTTTCACGTACAGTACTTTTGACGTTTCAATTTTCCGGAATAATCCGGACAAAAATATTGAATCTTTTTGTGATTATTTTGGAAATATAATAAAATGCACGACTGGGTCGCAAGAACTTGCTCTTATGTACGATCACACTGTGGTTTTAAAGTCCTCATAATTTTAAAAACTTTTCATCCGATAAAAGAAATTTATTAGTTATTGGAGCCTATATTTTATGCCACCTGCCAAAAATATAGCATAGTTTAAGGAAGTATTATGTGAGTACATAAATATGAACAATATATCACCGTGCTGTCTTGCACTTCGCACATATACATGGAATTTATTGTATAGAAATGTTAAAAAATCAATAAAATTAGAAATAAATTAATTAAAAAAATATCTGAAATTGATTTCACAGCAACGCAATGTACACCAGGTGATTTCTTAAACAAATCTTAATTTATGAGAAAAAAATTAAAAAATCGATGGAGCGATTTTTTGAAAAAAAGTATTTTTTACATACAAAATTTTGAATATATACATATTTAAGCCAGAGAAAATGCTACTCAAATTTCTAGTACTTATTAATGCGAAGTTAAAATATTAATTTTGAAAAGAATATCCATTCGTTTTCGAAATATCGAATGTTCAAAAAATAATTTTTAATTTTTTTTTTTAATTCAAAATTTGATTTTTGAAAATTTTGATATGTAATACTTTTTTAAACTTATAAGGAGCTTTTGTGCAAAATTAAAATTGGTTCAACAGATAATGAGATAGTAGAAATCCAAAAAAATGGTTCTATGAGAGAGATACCATTTTTAAACGATATGTAAAATACATATGTAAAATACATATCGTTTAAAAATAATATAGTAGGTCGTTCTGATATTAATTCACACCAAAATTTTAATCAAAATCGTAGGAGCTGTTTTTGAGAAAAATGAGATACCGGTTTTTAGGCATTTGTATGGGAGCTAACGTTATTTTTGGTTATACAAAAAATTCTATTTAAAATCTGCTAGATAATGTCAAAAAACTGTTGGCTGCTAAGTTTAATAAAAATCGACCAAGTCGTTTTTGAATTATTAAAAAAAAACAATTGAAACTTTTTTTAAAAATCCAAAAAAAAATGTTTTGAAAATTTTGGTAGGTACATAATATTTTTAAAATTATTGTAAACATTCTCTATAAAAAAAATTGATCAAAATTAGTTCAACCGTTTTTGAGAAAATCGAAAATCAAAAAAATGGTTCTATGGGAGGTACCATTTATAACCATTTTGTGGAAATTTTTTTTTTATAAAATGGTAGCCTATTTACAAAAAAATAGGAGGGTACGTTTTTGAGAAAAATAAGATTTTCATTTTTTGCTAAGAAAAATTGTACGACAACTACCGTTAATTTTGGAAAAAAAAGTGTGGGGAATGCCCAAAAAACGCTAGGTACCAAGTGTAAAGCAAATCGATCACCCGTTTAGGCTACAGCCGAAAGGACAGACAGACAGAATTGCGAGACCCACTTTTTTCGACTTCGCTACCGTCGTAATGTCAAAATGATCAAAATCTCGAATTCGATCTTTTTTTACGAATGCATAACTTGCCATACTTATATCGGAAGTAGAAACAACAAGACTTTTAAAACTAAGGCTAGGCGCTAGAAACTCATTGAAACGCATTTTACGCTTCGACACAACACAACACAGCACAGCTCGATTAATTTTTTTTTAACATAACTAAACCAATTGACCAGCGCATATTGACATAGCGACGACGCTACATGACCTGTACCGATGCGTGCATAGCCACTAATCCGATATAATCTTCCACACCTAATGTTTAAAAACATCCATAAATTAAATACTTATTTGCAATTCATTTCATTAGTTTTTTTTTTTTTAAGTAATTACAGATTAACTTAGGTGAGAGACATTTTGCACACCCACTTTATCTATAAATTCAAAGGAATTCAAAAGCGTGATTAAATAATTTGCATGCAGATTTCGTTTGTTTTTAAGAGAACACATTTTTGACTCTTTAAATTTTAACGCATCGTGGATGTGTTTCAGATTGAATAATTTACTTAGAGAATTATTCCAGATACGTTCGATTTGTGATTATCGACGTAGCTTGTTCGAGAAATTAAAATCTCAGTTTCTTATTATTGAGCAATTGCCATGCTAACTATAAGTTTTAAATTCTTTACAGTCAGACTCAAACAATGATTATACAAAATATATAATGTCATTTATTCGACGATTCGTGTGTGGCACATAAACGATTGTATAGAGATTTAATTGGCATTTTTTAATTTTTTTTTTAAGGTAGTAAAATTCAATCTTGTTCTTCAAAAATTCTGATGCATTAATTTTGAATGTCAAAATAAATGTATCTCACCTGCAACGTTTAGTACACGAAAAAAAATATATTAAACTAGCTGAAACCTCTCCCGCTTCGCAGCGGAATCTATTGAACAGTTATCAAACTACAAAATTTCAAAATTCAAAGTAGGATAATAAATATGGGTGTGGCAGTATCTGCACACCCATGGTTTCATTTTTTTAAACGTTGTCTAACTTTAGACAACTTTCCAACTTTGGAAAATGTGTTCAAAAACCTCGTTTATTGTTGTCTTATAAATAGCTGCCTAACTTATAGTAGAAGATCCCGCCATAGGACGACCTACCCTCATCGAGTTACCGGAGAAGTGGTATGCAGATTTTTAGATAGTGTTTTAACTATAACATTTTGCGCAAGGGTTGCCTATCACATATATAAAAGTGTAGATTGTCTCAACCGTGAATAATGTGTTATTTATTAATATTAAATAAAACATATTTCCACCAATTTAAAAATAGTCTTAGTACCTACTATAAGTAGACAAAAATCTAATAAATACGACAGCCAGTATATGTGTAGTAAATATGAATGAATAATAAACGTAATAATACATACATAGATTACAAATTCCAATTTAATTTATAAAAAAACATTATTTCGAATCGTGTGTCGGTCCCTTTGAAATGTCTACTCCTCACCTTTCTATCTTTTTTTGCTTGCCTTTTAAGATTAAAATATGTGAAATGAAAAAAATGTAAACAAAACTATATATTATATAATATACAACATGCGTCCCAAACGCCACGAATGTGCTTGCATAAAATCTAAACTGCTTCTTAAGATCACTTGTGTAGGCGTTGTCTATTTAAATGCGTAAATTGTAATCCATGTGTTTTTATTTTATTTATTTTTATTTTCGCTAAAAACTGCATTTTTTCAAATATTTTTAATGTCATACTACTACATGGTTTTTTTTATAAATTATTCTTCGCTACTTTTTTCTAATGTATCTAAAAATAGAAAAGAAAGTCACTTGTATCCGCTGCTGTGCTGCGTAATGTTAAGTTCGATCAATCGACATCGACATCATTTTACTTTTTTCCCATAACATCCCTCTTGCCCTTGGGAAAAAATTATTTGATTTCCTATTGAATTTCATCGGATATCCGCTTGGCACTATTGATTGAATTTCAATAGATAATTTTGATTTTTTTTTTTTTTTCATCTCTTTTGTCCTCTCCTATCGTTTAATGTTTATTCATGGAAACTTACATATTTTTTCTCTATTGAAAAAAAGGATGTAAAAACTTTCTATACATTAATGAAATTTAAGCATGTCCTAAATGGATAATCCAAGGTAAACATCATTCTACAATTTGATTTTGATTTTTATACATTTTCTTAAGAACTTTTGATGGAGATTTTGAGGTGAAGAAGGATTTGTTTTTAATCATGTGACTGTGAAAGCCACTGCAGTTTGTTAAATTAACGAACTTTTAGAAAGAAAATGTTTACTAAATTTCTCTAGATTTGCTCCTGCATTTATATTCCTTTGGTAGAAATTCGAAAATTTATTTTAGACCACAATCATAATCGTGTCGGCTTAACATTTACCAAGTGCATGTATCGAAAAAGTTTGGAATAATTTTAATTTTTCAAAATTAGCAATGCCTTGGTCAGGGCCATAATTTAAGCTGATGAGGCCATTCCTCAATTACTAATTTTTTTTTTTTAATTATTTTGGTTAAATAAATTTCAATTAAATTGCTGGAATGGTTTTAAGAAAAAAATAATTTATTTATATAAAATGTTTTTAAGAAAAAAAATGGTTCTATATTTTGAAATATCGAATTTTTTTAAATAATTTTGAAAATTTTGATATGCAATATTATTTAAATTTATTAGAAGCCATTTTGAAAATTTTGATATGCAATATTATTTAAATTTATTAAAAGCCATTGTTTAAAAAAAAAATAATGATTCTAGGGGAGTTACCCGTTTATAATCAATAAATAAATTGTATCTTTCAATAATATGGTCAGTAATATAGTTATAGAAATAAGTTTTGTTCTAAAAAATACTGGGTGCCAAGTTTAATAAAAATCAACCATGTCATTTCGAATTATTAAGTTTTCAAAAAAAAAATTTTGAAACATTTTTTTAAAATTCAAAAAAAAAAAAAAATTGGTATAACAATTTTTAAAACTTTTTAAAATAATGCCCATGAGAAAATTAATCATAATAAGCTGATCCTGTTTTAAGAATATCGAAAATCAAAAAAATTGTTCAATGGGAGGTACCATTTACAACCATTTTTCTGAAATTGTATTTAAAAAAAAAAATGTGTTCCTTTTTTAAGAGATTTTTTTGTCTAAAAAAATGAAAAAAATTTGTCGAAGAAATGCTCAAAAAAGCTACATAGATAGCAAGTTTATAGAATATCAACCCAACCGTTTAGAGAAGAACGGACAGGCAAACAAACATACGAATAGAATTGCGAGACCCACTATTTTCGACTTTACTACCATAGTAATGTTACGTTTGATCAAAAAAATGTATGTATGTATATTGTATATATATCGCAATTAAAAATCTGTTTGATCTGATATTTAATCAGTCAATTTTCTTCCAGTCAACAAATTTGACCTTTACGTATTCTTGCAGTTAACTAGGTTTTTATTCTGCAGAGTTGGGCCACAAATTATGTTATCGAAGATATGCAAACATCACTATCAAAAATATTGGCACAAAATTTTAAACGATTTAGTAAAATGTTAAATCCATTTTAGTAAGTTACTAAGTCAAAAAGAAGATTTTGCTAATTGTAAACGATTTTAGCAACTAACTATCTCTTAAAATTTTACTAAAGTTAAAATCACAAAAAGGCTACTTTAACTTTTAGTAACTTACTAAATCCATATGAAATCTGTCATTGTCCTCGAAAAAAATTTGTTGTCAAAGAGTTAAATTGTGTTTTTTTTTATAATGCTGTTTGTTTTTCAAAAAAAAAAATTAAAAAAATGTTTTCGGAAGACATCAGGAGTTGCTGAAGCTAATGGAGGTGCTAATTCCAAAAAGGTATCAACACCTGTACGCCGTACGGTTTATGGTTGGTCAGATACACTCCAAAATGTTTTTGATTTTTCTTCATGATGGCAAAAATTAAGAAAATTGAAAAAAGTTTTTGGAGTGTATCTGGCCAACGGTAAATCGTAAATCAAATTATTAGGTCCGTTTCCTAGGTTTAGGTTTGTTTGCTTTGTTTTGTTTTTATTTCACTAACTGTCAATGTTTAGACGTGTTCAGACGCACCATTTCTAATAAAAGGGAATTAGTATTTTACTAGTTAGTAAAACGAAAAAAAAGGATTAAAATTTCCGAAGAGCTAGTATATTACTAAATGTTTAGCAAATTGCTAACTAGTATTTTGCTAAGCCCTTTACAATAGGTTGTTTAAAATTTTGCGCCATTGCTTTTGCATAAAAATTTGGTTTTGGGTTTCGAACAGATGGTTTTTGCAGTTTGCTTTTGGAAACATATTGCAATTGCATTTTTGAGATAAATGTTTTTTTTCGAAAAAGGTCCATGACACAATGTTATTATATTGATAATTATAATGTTGAAGAAATATAAGACATCGATTATAACTCTCAGCGAAAATATTAAGTAAAATTAACCAGCAATTAACCAAATCAAGTTTTTGTTTTTCAACATCAATTCATCATTTTAAATAACGGCATGTTGAATTAACACAATTAAATTGTAAAATCTACATGACACCTGTTTATATTTATGACGTCGAGTTAATAGAATGAAATATCAATTAACTTGAAAAAATTACTTTTTATTTATTTTACTTTTCATATAAATACATATAACAATAAAGTGATCAGGCTGTTTGATTAATACGATTTTTTTAAACTAACAAACTCCTTGCTTAAGTTAATTTAATATTAATTTTGGTGGGGCCAGAAAACTTCAACTTATTCGACTTAATACAAACTTATATCAATAAGAATAATTTGATAAATTGCTAAGCCTTTTTTACTTCACATTGTGCTTTGCATTTCTTTAACATTTTTCATGGAACTGACAGAACTTGATAGAAAGCAAAATCTGATAATACTTCACACGAAAATTTTTCACAAAATTATAAATTATACGCTTTATTTCTTCTAAGTCAATCTTTGACAAGTTTGTTAAAAATGATTGTTGAGAAACCTCATTAGTATTTCAAACCTTTTTCATTCCATCAGTGAACCTTTTTCGAAGCTGTGATGATATAGACAAAGACAAATTCACGACATTTGTCAAGTGTGAGAATTTTTTTTTCTTTCACGACAATTAATCCAATTATTAGAATCTTAATATTTTGAAGTGGTAGTCCTAACTTGACGGAAATAATTCTGAAGGCATTTGTAAGGAGCCTATTAAATTCTAAGACATCTTCATTTAGACAAAATACCTATTTCGGAATGTTACTGAAAAATTCTAAGTTTTGCCGATAAATTCTAGAATTTACACATATTTCGGTGTTCGCTGAAATATAACAAAAAAAAAAAACAGTTTTACTATAGCAATAGCACAACAATAAATCGCTTACCAGCTTCCACTCAAAAATGAACTAAACCATGAGTTAGTGTCGTTTGAAAAAGTTCCTGCAAATCGATCCTATAAAGTTCTATAAATATATAACAAAATAATCTCAACTCAACATTTTCTTTGTAAATCACATTTATTTTTTTAATGATAATATACTTTTGCCAACATTTTATATGTAGCAGATGATAATATTTAAATTCTTCAAAATGCTTTAAGAATGAAAGAAAATCGATTCTCTAAGCCAAAAGCAATTTCTCATCTGTCTTAACAAACACATTTAATAGGGAGCAGTTCTCAAACCACCCTCAGGTGTTTCGCACGAAGAAAACAGTAAAAGTTTTGACAGAAACCAACCAAGTGGAAAAATATCGAAGAATTTTTGCTCCAGTTTTTATCCCAAGATAAGAAGAAAAATAAACTAAACAAAAAATAAAAATAAAAAGAAAAGAAAAAAACTCTGCCCTTAAGGGAAGATTTGATGTGAAAGAAAAACAAAAAAAAAATAAGTATAAGATGGATTGATTGTTCAGTTTCTATGAATCTAGATTTATATTTTTTTTGTATTTTGTTTTTCATTTGCCATATAGGTAGATCCATCATTTATAAAGTGAACCAGTTTTTTTTTAACACTTCAGAATCTGTTTGTTGTGGAGATTAGAGCAAAATACAAACCTATATTGAGAACAATAATAACAATAACGACAGTGGAGTACTGATTCGAAACAATAGGCGTGTTTTTTCGCACAATCCACATAAAGTAAAAAAAACAACATCATCACAGCAAAAAGCCCATCACTACACCGTTTCAGAAAGCTTTTTGGCAAGAATTCAAAACGAAAACTTAACAACCATGCCACATCAAAATAAAAAATATTCCGCTTTATAAAAACAAAGAACTTTATTTCAAAATTTTTATCGGCAAACACTTCAAATTTCATGACAACGATCGTTCATTTTTTTTATAACAAAAATGTTTTATTGGCGTTTACACACAAACTATCGATAACAAGATGATAATTCGTGCCGGAAATACATTAACCATAGTCACATGTGATTGTGGTGCAATGCAATAAGCCCCACGGAAATAAAGCTCGGGGGTCTTATTTCCCAAAATAAAAGAAAATATATAAAACTCGCGGGCTGTTTTTCCTTTTTTGAAATTGAAACAAAAGCTGTGGGTTCCTTTTTTGAAATTAAAACAAAAGCTGTGGGTTCCTTTTTTCAGGTCTCGAAAAAAAAAATATAGGGAAAAAACGATTTTGGACTTTGTCAACAGTCTTCTTGGACAATAGTAGGTGCCTTAAGTGGACCGCTTCGCGGGTTCCAAGAATTTTAACTCCCTCTTTGTCCCGCTCACGCAACTCCGTTGTTCCGCTTAGGGTATGTTCAGTCGTCAGGCAGGCGCCAATTTCAACAGTTTTTTTTTTTTTTAACAACAGTAAAAAGTTAAAGAGTTATTGAATCCTACTTAAAGTATGGGTCTATGGGTCTTAATGCCAATTCAGAAAGGCAATAACACCTTAATGCTTTTTGTGGTGGGTATTACTGCCACTTTAAACAAGAAAAAAAGCCTGCGGGTGTTCTTTCATTTTATTTTGGAAATAAGACCCACCGGCTTTTTTCCGCGCGTCTTTTTGCACTTCACCTGTGATTGTAATTGATTTTTCCGTCTAAGTACGGTGATTCAAAACAATTCAATTCAATTGAATATTTTCCAATGACATTTGTCAAAAACATGGTTGCCATAAGAATGTTTCATATGTTTGTATAATGAGCTATCGAAAATTTAGAACGAAAATTAAGTCTTCGGGATATAATTTTTATATTTTCCTCATCTTCTGGAATGTACAATGTAAATATATATATAGTAAACGTTTTTTGTCTCACGAATGTTTATTTATTGATTATATGAATTGTTGAAAAAAGAACTCTGAAAAAGTTGCACAATTTTTGTAGGCTGGTGGTAACTTTAGTCGTACTGTAGCAGAAACGACAAATTTGTTTGAAAATGACAATATTTTTTTTGCTCTGATAGCTTTAGCAATCAAATGTGATATCATCTTACACAGACAGAATTGGTTGATTGTGATTCTTACTTACATATATCGCAAATCACCTTATACAATTCCACCCCAGTTTTTACAAGAAAATTGTGAACTTATAATATAACCCACTCTGATGGACCGGAAGTTTTAAGCTTAAAATATGTAGAATAATTTTTTTTTGGGCCAGAGGTCTTCAAGATTTTGCTTACCAAGGTGGGTTAAAAGTGCACAAAGGGAGGGTATTGCAAAAAAACAACGAGCGTGTTATTGACACGAGTTAAAGTTACCTACAATTTCCAGCCCCACCCGAATGGCTGAGCTGAGAGGCACTTTTTCATGGCAAGAGATACTCTTAGAGGAAAAACCGTCAAAAACAATATGTCCATCCATCCATCTGCACCCTAAATGGCCCGACCCATAGAATCCGAAAAGTTAAACGTTCGGCTACTTTGTCCGTCGGCGGACACATGCGTCACTTATGGGCCGGTTCCCATCATCATGTATTTTATCAAGCTGTCAATTGAATGCGTCGCCACGATGGACGCAACGGATTCTATGGGTCGGTTTTCTTCCAACTTGATATTTGGCATTTTTTAGGCATTCCTCCAACAAGTTTTTTTTTTTTTCATTTTGTTTAAGACCAAAAATAAAGGTACCTACCAAAGAAATTGTTTAAGCAATTAATGACAAAAGGTGCCCTCAACTTAAAAAAAAAAAAAGTTTCATAACTTTCGTGTACCAAAATTAAAAAAAAAAAATACAAAACCATTTAAAACCCGTTAAGGAAAATGTAATTTTTATTGAAAACGACTCCTACGGTTTTAATCAAAATTTTTATATGAGCTACCATCAGTCCGATCTACCATAAATATTACTATAATTTTTTTATCATCGATTATTATCTCTCATAGAGATTTTTTTGTTTTTCGACTATCTCAATATCTGGTTCACCGATTTTAATGGATTTTTTTACAAAAAAGCTTTTAATAAGTTTTAATAATATTGCCTATCATTATTTAAAAAAAAAA
Source organism: Epistrophe eligans (assembly GCA_951394125.1). Taxonomy (NCBI): domain Eukaryota; kingdom Metazoa; phylum Arthropoda; class Insecta; order Diptera; family Syrphidae; genus Epistrophe; species Epistrophe eligans. Next base: position 88,773,535 of record OX596028.1, on the reverse strand, counting down.
ATGGATTTTCCAAAAAAAATTAAAAATTAGGTATTTTTTTTATTAATTTTTTTTAAGTTTGCATTAATATGTACCAAAAAATGGCATACATTTTTTTCTCAGAAATTGAGATTTCTCTAAGAAATTAAAAGGTCTACATCGCATTGGTGTCAAAACTACAGAAGTGACTTTATCAATTTACTTCTTTTTTATGATTTTCAGCCTATAAAGCAAGTGCGTCCAACCCATTCGTGCATTTTATGAAGAACATCACAAGACTTACAAAAAAAATGCCACGAACGAGCTTAAAAAAATGAGGTTAGCTGATATCTGTACATTAAATTTGATTGCAAAAGAAACACGACAAAACTGCTCAGAATGCTCACATCTACTTTAAGATTTATGTATAAATGCATTGCAAGGCGCAAAGAAAATTATACAACAGTTTATGTCATAACATCCGCCAACTCCCACAAGGCCCTCAAGGGATTATGTCCATCACTGCACTAATGTTGTGGAATGAGAGGAAAGGAAACCGAACCTCAGAGTAAACAATGAAATGTGCCGGCTCTCATACTGATGTTCAGACACGAGTCATTTCATGATGACAGGGGGTGGTAAGAATGTTTGCTGTGGTTAGTTGCAAGTTGCAATGCAATAGAACAAGTGATGTGTTGAGTTGAGCTTCTATTTCCGTCGGCCTTGTTTTCGTTAACATCTTCGTCTGATATTCCTGAAACACAGTGTTGCCTTTTCGTAATTTTTTAAAATAGGTACTTCTTCATACATCTTTTGCCAATTTTCAATTTAGTAGCCAACGGGAAAAAAGGCAGATTGCAGACCATCTAATTACTCATAAAAATAGAAATTGAAAATTATGGTTATTCGGAAGACAAATTTTATAGATACTTTTTTTTATTATTTTTTTTCAAATAATTTATTCAAATTTAATCTGAAAAAATCGTACTTTCTTATATTTGTAGGTACCTACTTTTTATAAATTTCCACTTGCGATATAAATTCTATTTAAATTCTTTTTTTTTTGACATAATACCAATAACGTGCTACCAAGTATTATATTTTATTTTAGTGAAATCATGAGATTTTTTTTTTTGAGTCAACGACAACACTGTTTTAGGGCGGAAGTATTCGGCTTAACCACACTGATTGCTCCTCTGTACAGGATTGTGTGCAAGAATGCATTTTATCTAGATTATACCCTAAACATTCTGCGTCCCATTTGAAAAGTTCCCCCAGGACGTTTTCTTTTGGCTTATTATACACAGATACAATAATGACTATATATTCAGTGGCAGTTAAAGCCCAAAGGATTTTAAATCGATTCAAATATAATGTGTGTGTTTGTTTGTTTTTTTGTTGATTGCATGTTGAGTAGATTTACTCGCGGACATGGAGAAAATAAAATACCATGCTGACATGGAGACTCGTTAAACGAAAATTTGTTATAACGCAATGCATATAGCTAAGGATACCAACTTGGTAGACTACTATCAAATCAACCTTAATAAACATTTATAGCCCTATTAATATGAAAAACGGTGCAGTGCAATAAGATCCGCGGAAATAAAGCCCGTGGGTTTTGTTTACCAAAATAAAAGGAAATAACACCTGCGGGCTTTTTTTTGCTTTTTGGGAGTGTATATAATATACCCACTACAAAAAGAAATTTAGAGCCGTGAAAGTTATTACCTTTCTAAATTGGCATTAATACCCAGGCTTAAGTGATTCGATAATTCGGTGCAGTGCAATAACCCCCACGGAAATAAAGCCAATGGGTCTTATTTCCCATAATAAAAGGAAATAACACCCGTGGGCTTTTTCACCTTTTTGAAGTGGAAACAAAAGCTGTGGGTCTTAATTCCTTTCTCTTATAGGTTTCAATTCGAAGAATTTATTCATTTACTCAAGAACAAAAACAATTCTGGACTTTGTCAACAATTTTCTTGTATAACACTATCTTGGGTTGCAAGGATTTTAAATCCTTCTTTGGGTACTCTGTCCCACTCACGAATCTCCGTTGCTCCGCTTACAGTATATGTTCAGTCGTCAGACAGGCGCCAATATCAACAGTTTTCTTGGCCAACAGTGCCTATTTTAAGAGTGAGAGAGTTAATTCTGCAAACAAATTAAAACCGAATTAACTTACCCTCAGTAGGATTATTTCTTAATTTCAGCTGTCAAAAATCTTTCGAAATCCAAGTCCCACACTATGCAAAGATAGTGTTTTGATTTGAAACAAATCTGTCAGAAATTATAGGTCTTTTCAGTAATTCAGAATTAACTCTTCAAATTCAACGAGTTAACTCGGGATCTAAATTGATATAAAATCAATTTTTATGAGTTAATTAAAGTTTAAACTCAGAAACTGGGTTGATTGATATTACACTCAAAAACTAAGTTTTATATTTTTCTTCGAGTGGCAACCGTGTAGGTACACATTAAATTCTGCGGACGTCCGGACTAGAATGCTCGTTTAATGGAGTAGCACGTCAAATAAGGTAATTGTCAACATTTTCCTGTTTAAATATTTATGAATTAATGCGAGATAAGAATTAGTGTAAGATATCATTAGGCTGTAATTAAAAGAAAACTCTCTGTTAAGATATACAAATAACGATTGAGATAGAAATTCACATGTAACATCTCATGTGCGCAAAAACTTTAATTGAATCTGAAGTGATCATTTGACAAAGAAGAAGAAAAACCTGAAAATAAATTAACAAGTCTCATTAAATCGGCATTTCAAAGAGATCTAGTTGCGGGTATTTATGTTTTAAACGAGCAGATGAGTGCTTGCGTTTCTCTGCAAAATTCAAAAAAAAAATTATATTATTAGTATTTGTATTTAAATAAAAAACAGATTTCAATCTTCTATTTAATAAACAACAACCGTTAAGTCTAATATCATTAACAATGAGTATTAAGTCAAACGCCTTTTTGACTTCACTTTATAACAAAGTGAAGTCAATAAGGCGTTTGACTTAATAATACTCATTGTTAATAGTATTTGTATGTTTTGAAGTAATATAAAAAAAACTTGCCAAATTTTGTATGCGATGTATAGTACAAGGTTTTCAATTCAACTTTTTTTCTGTAAAATATACCAAACAATTTTCTTACGTTGAAATTGCCAAAAGGTGGCTCTGATCTGGTGGATTTTTTTTTTTTAATTTGCCTTAGACTTAAAAGGTCTTGCACTTTAAATGTCTATATATGTCTCCGTTATCTCATTTCTTCGTTTTCACTTACGCTCTTTAAAAGTATTGGGTCTTGTTTAAATACTTCTTTTTATTATTATTTTTGTTATTGATTTAATGATTTATATTATCAAGTAAGGATAAAATACCATTTTCCCTAAAATTTAAAAAAGCTGTTTTCTCAATTCGTGGGATGAGATACCATAGTATGTACAATACACTTACATATGTTCCGTCAAGATTCATAATTTCATACTCATGTAGGTATTCAAAATATTCTAGGCACAATTGATTTCAACGTAATAGAAAAATTTCAATAGAAATGAAAGAATGGTCAGTTTATATTTCACAGTCCTCAAAAATTTTGCTCCGTCAAAAGTAGAGCAGGCGAATCCAAATTTTTTTTTTTCCTCAGAATTTGAAACGTCGCGAAACGTGCCGAAATTTTAGACTCTAATATACTCAAAGAGTATTTCTATGTCAATATCGATTGTTCGTACAGTGAAACTAGAAGGTTAAACGAACTCACTTAAAATGCAAAAGCTCGTAGAATTATTAATGTAAATTATACCATTTGGTTAAAGGATTCTAAAGGGCATAAGGTAATTTAAGGAACTTGAGCATAGCAAAACATACGAATTGGGCATAAGGAAATCAGCTGCTAATTATGACTCTTTAGTTGGCCAACATTCTAAAAAAAGGAAAAAAAAATATCAATTGAGCAAAACGTAACAAATTGAGATTTAAATTCTAACAATATTTTTACCTCATCTAAACACTCCTAAATAAGTGACAGTTTGTGCAAGAAAACATACCATTTTCATATTTTTAGTTGTCAAAGTGACATTTAGAAGTATGATAGTAAAAAGTTAAATAAAAATTTAATTAATGATAGCTGAGCTAGGTGTCTCGTTTAAATTTAAAAAAATCCTGCTTTGACGTCGTACTTCAAATTTCTAAAATTTTTCACCATTGTATCCAAAATATTATTTTTTTTTTTTTTGTTTGATTTAAAAAAATATATTATTTTGATAACTTAATAATTCGAAAACGACTTAATCGATTTTTATTAAACTTGGCACGCTGAATTTTTTTTAAATTATCTAGCAGATTTTTTCCAATTTTTTTTCTTAAAACTGATTTCAAAATTAAAAAAAAAAAAAACAAAATTATTTATTTTTAAATGAGATTTGTTTAAGATATCATATATATTATCTATAAGGTTTCAAATCAAATTTCAGAGGTTGTTTAATTAATTTATTATTAATTTCAAAAATCACTGCAAAATTAACTACATAGGTAGGTATTTGATGATTATATAAATATTTTTTGTTTATGTTTGACATCAATCAAATTTAATTTGTCTGGAAAACTGGAATAACGAACGAATGGCTAATTGATCATTAGGTCTGTTTCTTTACTGTTTGGGAAAAGTTTGGCAAAAGGTTCAAGAAAAAGTTGGGGCTCGAGATTTTTGATGTTGTTGTTATAATTTTTGACCAAAAATGAAAAGCGAAGAAACGCATTTAGGATGTTTCTGATTTGTTTCTGGCTAAACGTCACATTTGATAAGAGAAATTGTAAATAGTTTGACAAGCAAGAGAAAGCCGCAGGTAAAATTTTCGGGTAAATTCTAGCTGGAGGGGAAATGAAATAAATTTAAAAAAAAAGTCAAACGCCCTGGCATTTTCGTGCCAGAAGAAAGTAAATAAACACAAACACAACGCAAAGTTTTTTTAATGGAAAGATTTAAATTTCGGATAAACTTACTGTCTATAACTGATAACTGATAACTAATTAGAACTTTACTCAGACATTGCGAAACAGGCCCTAAAACTCAAAACCTTAAAATAAATAATGATATTCATTTAATCGTTACGTAATAATGAATTAACTGTGTCTGCGTATTTTTATCAAAAAAAAATGTATAAATTATGCGAATATAGAATTATTAAGTTATTTAAATGTAATAATATTTACTTTTAAAAGAACTGCCTACCTATTACTTTTTGATGAAATTTTTGTATTAAGAAAATAAATTGAAACTTAAGTGAAGAAATATGTTAACTGTCTGTATAGGTACTAGTTTCTTTCCCCCATACTTTATGGTTATTTAATTTGTTGAAATGTTTAAATTATCCATTGTATAAAATTTATAATCAAACTGTCACAGCAACATCTGACAATGACACACACAGATTACTCAAAAGTTATACCTACTAGCTTGCTAACTTGAAGTGTTCCCTCGCTGCAGAAATATTTGCTTAAATTCTTAAGCTGAACAAATTGTGGTGACCCCGTGTTTTTATTTTTATCCATATACCTACATACGTAGCTACCTACCCACTATCAACTCATTATTTCCACTTCAAAACCGTCGTTATTTTCCACTACATATTATATAGTCGTCTTACATAGTTCTTGCATAAGAATACCTCGTTCACAATTATGATTACTTCGACCTTATACTCCTTATCTTATCCTGTCTTACATATTCAACTTAAGACTACACGATTTAAAACTTTTCTATTTTAAACAACATACACAATTCAACCCTCCGGCCCCATCTTCAATTCTATTCACCAAACTGGATATGCCTTTGCATTTTTACACCAGAATTCATTTAGTTGTGCAACATAAAGATATATCCATCACTATAATAGTGGAGGACGCAGGACGAACGAAAATATTTTTCAAACTTGGCGTAGCCGCATAGGACATTCCTTCATTCAAAATTTATTTCTAAGGCGCAGAATTAGAAAATAAAAACAAGAAGGTAGGTATGTAGTAATAGAAAAAAAAGAAACAAGAACAAAAAGAGGTGAACTGTACAGAACACAAACACAACGTAAGTAAAAAAAAAAACAAAACAAAAAAACAAGAAAACAAACACGACAAAGAAAGAGAGGGAGCAAAAACTCCCCAAGGACACAGTTCCGAAAATATCAGCTGTAGACTTTTTGATGGTGTATGTATGTATGTATTTAAAGGAACAATTTTAGAACTTTACACTCAGGGTTTTTTCCACTGATCATTTTACAAAAAAAAAAAAAAATAAAACAGATATCAATTTGAACAAAACCACGAACATATTGTACGATATGCAAAACTATTTAAACTTAATGTAAAACATTTCATTAAAATCGGTTTAACAGATAATAAGATAGTGGAAAACAAATAAATGGCTCTACTAATATTAGATCACAAAAACAAATTTAATACAATTTATTTAGTTTATTTATATATTTTTATTTCGGATAATGTTAAAAACTGCTTGGTGCAAAGTTTGATAAAATTCGAAAACTCGTTTTCGAACAATTAAGGTTACAAAATTTGTTTTTATTTAATTTTTAAAACATTGCATATAAAAAGAATTTTCAAATTGATAAAAATTGAGAAAATTGAAAACCAAAAACTGGTTCTATGGGAGGTATCATCTATACCTAACCATTTCTCGAATTTTTTTTTGCAAAATGGTGGTGTAAATAATGTTTAGGTGCTGTCAAACTAGACCTTAACTAAATGATCACAAAAAAAAAGGAAAATGACAAAACAATCTGGACTTTGTATTTTATTGTTTATCAAAGACTAAAGCACAGATACAAATTAGGCTTATTCCCCCCCCCCCTCGAATTAATTTAAATTGATTTAAAAATAAAAGGTTCACTAAATATCACAATTTTGTCTATTCTTTTAACAAGAAAAATAAACTCTTATAAGAATTTCCATAATGAAGATATGAATACGAACATTGTTCATCTCTATAAAGGTAATACAAAAGGTAGCTTCTGAAAATGTATAGAATATTTCTTAAAATTAAAAATTAAACCAGCATTGGCTCAAAATTTTAAACAGCCTGTTGTTAAGATATAAGCATGATACTGCTTCACAATTTACTAAATTTGAAGCTCTTTATAAAAATATTAACATTAAACATTTTTTATCTACCTAGTGTCATATTAAACCTATTTTATTAATAAACTTCAGCTGAACACTCCCCAAAAAGTGACAGTTCGTGCTAACAAGAAAGCAAACAGACTATTTTCACATTTTTAATTTTCAAAGTGACATTTAATATAATTCTAAATAGTTAAAATATACATTTGGTGATTTTAACTTTAATGAAATTTGAAAAAGATAGAAAATACGACGCTTTTTCGTTTAAAATTTGGAAAATCCTAACATAATTATTAATTATACTAAAAATGCTTGAACACCTCACTTAATCGTTTAAAATTTTGCGTCATTGCTTTTAAATTAGTGATTGCATAATACAAAGTGAAATTCAAGTAGGTCGCAATTTAAACGACTGAAATGAAATTACCAACAATAGTATTCATATAAAAAATCGAACAGCTGCAATCTCTTTAGCTTAGAAATTCAATTGCTTTAATATTTATCTGCTAGTTGAATGATTAAATACCCAAAATAATTAAATGATAAATAATTTATTTTATTGCGGATAATCTTGTCCCAATATGTATGTAAGTAAATATGAATTAAATAATATATTCTAAAATTATAATAAAAAAATACATCCACTGTGAAAATTTGGTGATAAGTACATTGTTTACTTTATTGTTATTGGGCTTACTAAAGATTATTTAGATGTTTCTTTCTATTTCAGTAATCAAGATTAATTGATGACTTGTACTTAGATTCATCGAATGATTAACTGATTTATATTGAACTTTTAATCAAGCTATACAATATAAGAATTTCTAGAAAAATATTATTGTATTGATACAAACAATTTTTAAGTGCCGGGACTCACAGTTAAGATGTGTAAACAAAACATCAATGTTCGTACAAGTGGCGATGTTTTGTTATTAGACGTACCCTATTACAACGTAATGTGTGACATGGAACGTATTACACGTATGATTTATGTTTTTAGTTAACCCCACCGCAGGCATAGATGTTTACACATCAAAAACTTAAGACGGTAACACAATGAGGCATTAGAATGGAAGTATTTTTGTCTGAAATTTGTTGTCTCGCTGGTTATGCGAAACGAAAAACCGCATACAACGAAAACATAAACGTAAAGTTTTGTTCTGCTTTTCATTTTTCAGTACGATTTGAGTTTGTTTTTGTTTCTTTTTGTTTATATTATGTTAACATCTCGGTATAGGAAAATGAAAAATGCAATGGCAAGACAAAAACACTTTATTAGGAAAATAGAGTTGTTGTCTCTGAAAAATACTGGTTATCGAATGCACAATCTGGATACTGTACATCTATAAAATATGCAATGGATTTTTACCATTTCATTCGAGGGAAATATTAGAAATAAATATTTCAGTTGAAATATTAATTTAATTTTATTTTTAAGTTTTTTTTTTTTAAGTTAAGAGGAGTTTTGCGGTTGTTATAATAGTCATAACAAATAATTATTTTCTTTTCGGATTTGCCGTGTAACTAAAATATTGTAGAGCGCTTAGTTCTCAAGTCTCATGCCGAACGCTCCGCATTAAATTATATTGAGCGTAGTCACCGGAAATTTAATTTCACGGCTATAATCAGAAATGAAATTTATTATTTATTAAGTAGTAAACCTTACTTTTATAAAAAGAATTGTTATAAATTGGCATTTGTCTAGAAATGCTAGAGCAGGGGTTCCGGATCCAGAAACTATTTTAGGCAAGAGACCTCTTATCCAAAAAGAACCTAAACCTCAAACCCCCATAACCAAATTACTTTAAAAATCCTATCTCAGTTTTGTTTCTATATTTACCAATTTAAAAACTTTGCGGTTGGTTGAGTGAGAACCTAAACTTGACATCATTTTCTCATCAAAATTTAACAAAATAAAAAGATATAAAATTCAGTGAATATAGTAAAATAGTCAAAACATGTCGGAAAGACTTGTACGCTCGAAAACATTATCTTGCACGCATATTGACTTGCCGAGTTTTTTATCTTGTTTTTTTAGTTTTTTAAAAGTACAACAATGATACTTCCTACTAAAATATTATTAGGGGTCGATTTTTAGACCTCGTCGACCCCCAAAATCAGTTTTCGTTTATGTTGACCCCTGGGAAACCGATTTCGACCCCAAGTGGATATCGACCACTTTGGGAATCCCTACTCTAGAGTCACTTTCTATTATAAAACCAACCAAATCATTTATTTTATTTTATTTTATTTTATTTTATTTTATTTTATTTTTTTTTATTTTATTTAATGTAACTTTATTTCATACAACATAAACTTAAGCTAACAATATTTTAAATTTAAAAGGGAAAATGGTCGTTAAAAGCGACCACGGAAATAGGCTTTCATTTTTGGGCTTAACAGATTTTTTTTATTTTTACAATTCTGTGCTTCTAAATAGTTATTTGAAACAATATTGCATTTAAAAAACATTTTAAAAGTATTTTTTTTAAATATTGAACTATCACCTTGCAATATGTATCTAATAAAATTATAGTTTCGAACCACAAGAGCAAGTTCGTGGATCCAGTTTTGCACATTTTTTGGAACTGAATGAGGGAAGGACAAACTTGAAAAAAAAAAAACAATTTACTATGTTATATGTACTTATGTATATACTACTATATACCTAACCTATACATTATATCGCAAGATACATATAGCTGTTTTTTTGTTTTAGAAAAGTAGAAAAGGTTTTAGTTGTAACCCTCTGATCTGGCTCAACTGTATTTCAGAACTTGATCGGACAAAAAAATTGTCTTTCAAATTATCCCTTTAATTTATACCGAATTTCTTTCAAATACCGGAGTTCGGATTAATGGTAGGTATATTTAACTACTCTCCGATCCGAGTGCTGATGCTGACCCGGTGTTTGACGTGCGTTTTGAAAATGTTACTTGTAAAAACAACTTTCACTCATTTCTGACCAATATGCGTTAACTCCCATTAGAATAAAAAAGCTTATAAGCCATTATGTAGATATAATGGTAGAATCAAAAACTTAGTAAGAGTTTTACAAATTCCAATGAACGATTGAACTCATCCTTTTTCCTTTACTGTTAAGTGATATGTGATACCAATATCCTAAGTCCCGTAGTTTTGTGTGTTGCACAGAATTTTCGTATTTTTTTTCTCCCTTTCTACCGATTCACAATGTATTTGTTCATGCGTAGGTTAAAATTTAAAAAAAACATCAACATGGATATACATATTATACACACACACTGAACTTATTTGTATTTTGTGTGCCTTTTTATGTTTTATCATTTTTTTTTTTTTTTTAATATTAATGCTTGAGTCGAACATTTTATGCTCGGCTTAGTGTAATGAAGGTTATTTTCTAGAAATATTTAAAGTTGTGGCCTAGAACCCTCTATATTATAATACATATAGACATGCAAATCTTTGTGTGTAAAATTACAAAAGATTCATCGAGTTTAATGATGAGAGAACCTTATGTTTATAGGTATAGGTAGGTATACCCGAGCCTTTACAAAGTCAAATTCCATAGACAGCGTGTTTCAAGGATAACTCATACAACTACTAAGTAGATATAATATATTGCTGCCTACTTACATTGCTTCGTTGTAGAAAGGACGATGAGATGATTCCTTTGATTTTTTTATAATTTTTTTCCTGTTGTTGTTGTTATTGTTCAAAAGAACAGAAGGCTTATCCAACAAAATTAAAAAAAAAAGATAGGTACTATCTTATAGATTTTTTTTCTTCAAGTTTTCACTTTAACATTCACTTTAAAAAATGACACTCCCGATTTTTTCAAATGATGGGTAAGCAAACGGGACAAAACACAAGTATCCGCCGTCGTTTACTTTAGTCCTTTTAGATTAAATTAAATTCACTTTCTAACCATATGGTAGATATTATGGACATGGGCACTACAAAAAAATTTGTTCACCAACATATACATATAACTACATTCACTCACTAAATCACTCTCTTTTTCTTACTCCCCCGCACTCTCTCGTTTTTTTTTTTTGTCCTGTTGCTCTCTTGTTCTCAATTGAACTTCAAAAAACGTTTTGACGGCCACCGAAGACGGTTATGACAAAAGATAAACTGGTGAATTTTTTAAACAACAACGTTGACAATAGTGCAGTTAAATCGAAGTGAAGAAATGACAACAATAACCGTATTATTGGCAGTTGACTTCGAAAACAATGAATTTTGACAACCAACGACTTTTTATTTTAACAAAACAGAATTATTTACGAAAATTGACAATAAGGGAGACACCACTTTGATGGTTTGGTATTCAATGCTACAGATATGTTTTTAATCACGCTGCTGCTGAGGACAACAATAAAATAGAAAAAAAAACATGAAAAACTTCTAGGTACTATTTTTTTCTTTTGTTTTTGTTTTGTTCAGGGGAACTTAATTCTTTTCTAGCATCTGCGCAGGTCATCGACTGCGACTCACAGTAAGATGGATAGATATGTATCTATTACGATATTATGTATATTCTTCGATTTTTCGCTTAATTCTTAGGTATTTTAATTTTGCACAAGAAATAAATACATATAAACTTTTTATTTTATTTTTTTTTATTTAGGTAATTGTACCTACACTTGTTATAAAATAAATTAATAATAGTTTTGTCTTTACAATTTCTTGAGGTAGAGAGCAGTGAAGAGGATGAGAGTTCTTTCACTTTTATTTATATAGACACTGGATTTTTTTTAACAGGATTTCAAAAGAACACCAGCGCAACGGAGGACTTCGCCATTTAAACTCGTTTAGCTCTAGGACGTAACTGAATGAATGTGTATGGCAATGAAAAATGTTTGGCCTTCTTAAGTCCTACCTAAATTGAATTGTGTTGTAGAAAAAGAATATGCCAATATGATGATGATGGTATGAAAGAGTCGACGAATCTAACTACACCAATATTATATTGGTGACTGCAGGGTAAGTAGAGCTTTTTTTTAATAATGTCTATACGAAGGGAATGGTATTGAATCTTGTGTTCTTTTTTGTTGAAGTTCGTACATTCTTTTTCTTTTTTTTGTTTTAATTGTAAAAGATTGTGTAATAGTTGTATTGACATTAAATTCTGTCAGAGCCGAATTTAAGTGTTGGTGCATTTTAAGTAGGTACAATGTCGGGCCTTCTGCTACATGGGGCCAGTGTGGTTCCTCTACGTGTCGACTTTAATTGTCTACATTTATAGGTAGACAATTGCGTCGACAATGTAAACAATGTCAACAATCATGTAAACAATGTAAACAATTGCTGTCACATTTGTCAAATTGCAAATCAATAAAACTCATTTCAGAACAACGCGTGGAGTGGACACAGAAATAGCTTTTAAGTCAAAGTATTATTTAAAAACTAAAACTGAAAAGTCGGGAAGGACGAAGAATAACGCGTTCTATAAGCTAGGCTTTATTTTTGTAAAAGCCAACAACAAATATTCAGCACGGTGTGCAATGAAAAATTGTTAAATACTGCTGAAAACCGTCTTCGAAGGCATAAGTTATATAAATTCTCATTATTTTTTTTAGAATAAAATATAATCTGTTGTGTAAACGAATCGTGCTACAATAGGAATGTTTGACAGCTATACTCTGTTCAACAAAAATGTCTGTTCAATAAAAAAAAAATCATGAATTGTCTACATTGTCGACGTTGCTATGTAGACAATTACCAATTGTCTACGTTGAATTGTCTACATGTAGACAATCGTGTAGTCTACATTTATCTACATGGCACAACACTGCATGGGGCTATTTAATTAATAAATCTAGTCCAGTTGTAAATAGAAACGTGAATCAATATTGTTACCCGCCGAGTTTAGCGGATTAACTAAATTTCAACCAATGTTCAGATTTTAAGTAGGTATAGCTGTCAAATCACTAACCTGCTTGATTATACATATAACAATAGACCAACTTACGGTGTGTGTCAAGCGTTCCTTGCTGACAGCCATACGTCAACCTCAACCTACCCTTCAGTTAATACGTTAAAATCGCTGTGTTAAAATCTTGAATCGAGGTTTAACGCATCCTTGTGCACAATTAGCCCTTAGCCACATAAGTTATAAAAGTAGGTACTTGGGACCTTGATCTAATTCTAGGCTTTATATTTTAAAATCGGTTTTAATTTTGTGTCATTAGAATATATAGGCAAAGTAAGAAGTCTGCTAAAGGGTACTAGATAATGATGGTTTATACCTACAAGCATAAATGTATAGGCACATGCTCACATAAGTAAACTTTCCAAATACAAGCCTTCCTAGGAAGATTTCAAGAATTTCATTGAACTACTAGATATATTTTTGAAAACCTTACCCGCATCAAAAATGTATTGATCATTTGCGGATCATTTTGACTCGAACATTTAGGTATTTAAACTTTTCTAAACTTGAAAGACATATTTTTATCCAAAAGCCATAACATTTTTGTATCTACTATCATATCGGGTGTATGAACGTTGATGCGCCTTATGAAGGTATTAAAAATCATCAGGAGTTGGTAGGGACCCTGCTTTAGTCATCTGTTCATATCTTGTCCATCCTCAACTCAATAAATAGCGTGCGTACGCCTACTACCTATCGTTGGTGAATTTATTTTCTGAGTAAAATATAAAAAAAACATTGACTATGGATAAAATGGAAGGAATTTTACTGTCTCTCTCCGAAACTTTGTTTTTCTCATTGAAGACTTATATAACTCTGCTCAGACTAAGAGCGGGTTGTGTTGTGATTAAGGATGTTTGTATGGTAAAAACAAAAACAACAACATAACTTTTCTTACACAATATACATTTATTTACATATATGTATATGCCGCAAGGTGTATCAATGTTGAATAAGTTAGGCGAGTGGATTATGAAAATTGAAGTAGAATGGAATTGTGAGGATTGAGAACGGAAGTAATAGATGTTGTTTGTTTTTGTTTTTTTTTCAGTACATATGTACATTATATACATACCTATAGTGTTGTTGTTTTTCTGGGGTAAAATTATGGGGCAGGAAGTGCGTCTTCTTGTAAAACGATTGTGTATCTGTATAATATTATAACCCTTATAGAAACTTTGTAGAAGAACCAAGTGTTTGTGTATGGGAATTGAATTTCAAGTTTAACTAAGGCCATTGTTATTAGTACACAACACCAGTTGTATATAGTCCTTTAAATTGCAGAGATGGTGTGAGGGTTTTAAGACGTCTAGAATATTCAATTTTTGATATATTTTATCCGTATCGGACTGTTTTTCAATCTTTATATTTAATTTAGATTTACATGACCTGAAAAATTAAATTGGCATTATGTACCTATGTATGTCTGTCCGTCTGTGCAAGTGCAGTTTTAAGTGCTGAATTTCATCTTATCTGGGCAGTTCTGAACTTTTTTTAATGGAAGCAACATTTGTTTTTTTTTATATTTATCTATGTAGGTACCTAACTCAAATTCATAAATATTTTTAATAACCTTTAAATAAGATGCAGTGGTTTTTTTTATTTTTTTGAAAGTATCATCAAAATCATAGGTATAACTTAAAAAAAAAATGATTTCTTAATTTTGGTGCTTTTTTTACCCTATTTCACCCTATAAAGAAAATAATTTTCAAAATACGAATATAATAGTGCTAAGTATTCCTCGAAGTTATATACATTGTATGTATAACCTTTCAGAAAAAAAAAGAATATTAAGAATATTACGGTATAATAAAACCATTCCCAGTACGTACCAAGTAGGTATAATCTTTTCAAACAAAAAAAGAATTTTTAAAATTGATGATTTTTTTGTTTTCTAGCCCATTTACTTAAGCTTATAAGTAGTAAAACTTGTGAACATTTCGGTATATTTAACACCAAAACAAAGGAACCCTGTCTGGAGATACATAGATCTCTATATAGCGGGTGTTCCTTTAATGTCAGATAGCGGTATTTTTTTTAAAATACACATTACATGCATACATAAAATACTCGCTCTCGAATGTAATGTGTAAAAATTTCAAAGCATTCGGTCTAGATCAATAGGAATTTTAAAATTAGGAACAAACAAGTATTTACATTTTTATTTATATAGAAGAATAGAATGGAATGGATAATAATGATTAAAGAAAAAAATAAACTTTACTCACGAAAAAAACGTTGATGGTACCTAAACGACACGAATGATTTCTTTCCTGAGCAAGCAAATTTAAAATTTGTTTTCCTTAAATTTGAATGTTTCTGTAACTGAGATTCCTGATCATAGACATACTAGACATGGAAGCAGTTCCTTATTTAATTATGTACCGACATAAGCGCTTTTGGTGTAAAAGTGGCAAATCAAATAAATATTCTTAAGGCCATCTCTTGGTACTTGGCTTTAGCAAATATTTTTTGCCATAGAAACTAAGGACATCTATTATTATTATATGTTAAAAACAGAGCCATCTGCTTTGATTGAATTTAATTGTTTTATTTTTTTTCAACATCCATCAGGAATTTTCATTATTAGTTTTAATTTAAATAAAATAATATATAATTTTTAAAACGATTACCAATCAGCACTAGCAAGCTAAACAGCTCAAAAAGGAGGATGACATATCAGAACGATGAAAGCACAGAATCTGTAAATTCAAACTCTTGACAAGTCGTAAGATGTTCTTAATTGTTACACTCTAAATTTGTTTGCAGCAATTTTCTTCTTTCAACGCCAGAGAAACAACCGCTCAAAAAAGCGCTCGTGTCGTTTATAATTAAAGTTGGAACCAACATGAAGATGGCTCCTAGCGGTCCATATCTATGTCTATGTTCCTGTTCCTATGTCTATGTTCCTGATATCTCAATATAAGGGCCAACAGATGGCACTGTTTAAAAAACAAAGTATATATAAACGAGCACATATTCGAATGAATATTGGTTAAAATTTCAAAACAATCGGTGAAGAACTTTCAGAGCTATTTGTGATTAAGAACAAACGCACATTTACATTTGTATTTAAATATATTTTGTCAAACAACAATAGGCCAAGTTCCAACCTATGACATATCACTCCACCATATATTTAAATAATAAAAAGTACGTATACGTCCGAGTGTATTGAAAGAAAAAGCACGTAAAGCCGACAGACAAACAAACTGTCTTTTTTTTGGCTTATGTCCCATGCTCTCGCTCCATTTATTCTCAATCCACTCAATATAACAAACATACTTACAAACATACAGATAAACTAGGTGTTACTTTTTAAATTTTTTTTTAAATTTGCCTTAATTTTCATAAAAAAAATTATCCTGTCCATCGTATTTTTTTATTTATTTTGAGAGATTAATTTGATCAAAAAAAAAACATACAACAGTAAGACATCGAACACAAATTTAACAAAAAGGACAACCAACTAAGATGGTCTATGTTAAAACTAAAATGTGTAAATTATGGATGCTTACTGCTTTCGTTAATCCATGGTTACGAAAATGAGGCTGAATATTATAATCATATTCATCTGATTTTAAAAAAAATGTGTAAATTATGGATGCTTACTGCTTTCGTTAATCCATGGTTACGAAAATGAGGCTGAATATTATAATCATATTCATCTGATTTTAAAAGAAATAAATTAGTTATGAGATCATTTCAGTTATGGCAAAAATTTTGTGTATTTAAGGTAGTGTAGTATTATGTTATTATGCATTAATGAACAATAAACATGGAACTTACAGTTTAAATTTAAACTTAAAAATAGTTTTGACAACAATGCGATGTACAACAAATGATAATTTACCTTTGTAGCAGTTCTAAGAAAATTATTTTTTCATAAATAAAATTTTGTATACATTTTTAAGTAATTATTAATGCGAAGCCAAAAATGAGAATAGTCGAAAATCAAAAAAATGATTCTATGAGAGGTACAGCTTAAATGCTAAAAAAAATATATGGCAGGTACCATTATTTTTGGTACTAAAAAAATAACATTTCGGGGAAGGACCAAGTTTCAAAAAAAACCCATCAGTTTAGGATGTAGTCGAACAGACAGGCAAACTGACAGAATTGCGAGTCCAACTTTTTTCGGCTTCCCTTTCATCCCAATGCCAAGTTGATCAAAAACTCTGGTTCGATTTTTTTTTATTAATCCAAAACTTGTCATATAGTACCTTCAACACCAATCAAATTATATTTTTAAGCTTTACTTCAGCTTTCGATTTCGACTCATACTTGGAACTCTTAGATCAATAAAATGCCTCCTCCCAAAGGTGAAGAAAAACAATTTTGACAATTTTATTTTGAATTATTATTAATTCAGCTTAAGTCTTTATTGAACAAAAAGTGTTACGCGCTAATGTTGTTTTAAATTTGTGTATTAAAAAGTTTTGGTTTTTATTTACTTTTTTTTTTAGTACCTACAAAGAAAGATATCTTAAAATAAATATCGAAATCAAGAGTCATACACCAACTCTGTCCGCAATAGCAAGAAGAACCCATTAATTAAAGTTCAACTTCGAGTGTACACCACAATATATTATTAAACTAAAGGAAACCAGGAAATGAAAATTGAATTAAATTATTACAACTCAGTGTGCGCATATTCGGTCTCTTTTTCCTGTGGTACTACAAACAATCCTTCAGCTGTCGTCCACCGAGATCCATGCTGTGGATTATTGAAACCAACCACTTCCATCTGACCCGATATAGGTCGACCAAATGAGCGTCCAGATAGTCCGAGAAAGACTGATGTGTCTACATGTCTAAACCTCACTGGCGAATCCCTCAACCAACTATCGCTGCTACAGATTACTTCCCAATGATCGCCGGTATCACCTAGGCCGTCAACTCCATAGCAAGACACTTCCTGCTCACCTGAAAGTGGCGACGAAAACATGTGCGAGTGAAGGTTCTTCTTCGTCGTGAGATGTTCTAGCCGAATGATGTCGCCGCATTTGATAGCCTCTCCTCGGTTGCAGAATTTGCCAGTTGCCGCTTTAATGCTCCAATGGCTGCCGACATCTTTTTGAATTTCAATTCCTGTCACTGACTGCTGCCCTGAGCCGGAGCCGTACTTGACATCGTGAGAGTGTAGTCGAGATCCATAGTCTGAGTTTAATAGCTTCACAATTGAGCCACATGTGACATAATGAGTTTTTGCACCTAGACGAATATGAAAACAGAGATAATTCTTCGGTTCATTAAATTTATTTAGGAAAAAAGGGGCAGTCAGCCAATCAGAACTGGCCACATTGAAAAGACAACGAACTACGAAATGATTTTAGTCCCTTACCATCAATGAAAACAATGTTAAGCAGGAAAGTAAATGCAACAAGGAAATGTTTAATTTCTAACTTTGGTTTCATTTTGAGAAATTTGTTTGAATATCTGAACCTTTTTTTGCAAATTAACTACTTTTCGTGATGAAAAATGCTGATATCTAGAGATTAAAGACACGACAACTTACAAGTGTCAAAATGACTTAAGTGACGTTTTTAAATAATATGGTTTTTTTTTCTCGCTTTGGTAGTACTGTGTCAAAAGTGTACAGTTATGAACTGGTTTCCTTACACTCTGTTCACATTGACTTCTTTTTAACGATAGCGATTTTTAAGCGGCGTTTCTTTTTTGGTCCCCTTCGTTGGCAAGGATGGGATTTTTAATGAAAAGGAAATTTCTCTCCACATTCTTAACTACGCTTATGTCCTGAATAGCGATAACTCTTCAATTTTTTCAAACCTCAGCAATTTTGTTTAACTCGGCGACCAACTAATGTGACCCGCCAAAGGACCTTAAATTGCACAGTTTGAATTTAAATTTTTAATTTTTTTTTTAATTTCTGGATTTTCTTAACTATGGGTTTGATATTACATTTTACATCTGTATTTTCAGAATTCTGAATTTTTAGACATTTTTATACATTTTGGGTAGTTTAGTTAGTCATAATTTTTATCAAAAAAGAATTTACACCGATTTGCACACACACTAGCAAGATTTGACATTTCTAAATTTTCAAATTGAATTTCGCTGTGTTTTAAGAAGGCAAACTTGGTCTTATTTATAAACGTTGTCCAACTTTAGACAACTGTCCAACTTTGGAAAATGTGTTCCAAAACCTTGTTTATTGTTGTCTTAAAGCTGTCTTACTTAGACACAAGAGTAGATTACGTTAACCGTGAATAATGTGATATTTATTTTTATTAAATAAAACATATTTCCACGAATTTAAAAATAGTTAGACAGTTTCTAAGTAGACAAAAATCTAATAAATAGGACTGACTGTGTTTTGGTTGCAACGAATTTTAATTTAAGTAATTATTTTAATTATAGATATTTTAAATATTTGTGCGCTCTTTTTCAATAAACAAAAAAAAATACATTTCGCGATAAACAATTCATTTAATTGAGAAAGCAACGTAGACAGAATGGAAAAATATTTTATTCTTTACATTCCTTTTAAAAACAGAAGAAATTCTGTTTGGAAAAAAATTCTATTTTATTGTTGAAAGAAATTCGACAATATTTAAGTTACTTTATTATTGAAGTGCTTTCAACTTCTTTGAACACAGAATAGAAGTATTTAGAAGACTGTAGCCAGAAGTACTTGGCAGTAGATGCTCCAGCCCAAACGAACGCGCCTTTTAACAACGGAACGAACCCATTGCTTTATCAAAATCTGATTATTTTTGTGCTCTTCAAATGTATTGAACGTAGCCACCGATTACCGTCATTTGACGGCTTTTGTTTACTATAACATTTCAGCAGCCGTATTTTGTAAAAAGAAAACAAATAAGAACAAAGTTTTGCCAGAATGGCTTTAATAAAAACCAACCTCAAGGGAAAACTAAATCGAGACGATAGATTGCAATTCCCCAACATTGGACAACCACAAGCACTTGGCTGCTTCAGTCTAGATACAAATCGTGAATACCAGAATACGGCAGAGAATTTTCGCTACTTCCGAATGCCATTAAGATTTCCATTGAACCTAAATGCCGGATACGGACATGCAAAATCGAAACCAGAAGACCGCGAAGAAAAGGAACGATTATACCCTGTTCTGCATTTTATTCTAAATCATAGGGATGAGCATCTGTCGAAGAAAAATGATTCGCATAATGCGAGAGCTGTTCAAGGATTCGACATTATTGCTTTTCGAGGACTACTACGTGTTGTAATGGCTACTCCTTACGAGTCTCGAGAAGATTGGTGCATCCAGGCCACCAGATTCAAAGGTAACATCTACCTTTGTGAGAAGGAAACGGATCAGAAACGACAGCAACGCTGCAACATGGATGAGTACCAGAAACGATGCTGTGCATATGGATTAAAGTTTGAACAATATTGCCTGTCAGCAAGTCCCTATGAGGAACCAATTACAAACGTCCCAGTGGACGAATGCGAAGAATTTCACTGCGTATTTAAGACACAGTTCCCTGGTATGACATTACTCTATGGTGCTGAAATTGATGGTGCTTTGAGCAATAATCTTCTGACAAATATTGAAGACAAAGGTGTTTTGAACTCCTTAAAATTTATGGAACTTAAATGTTCACTTCGGCCGAGCAATGATAGACAATATACAAATTTTAACAAATTTAAGTCAAGGAATTGGTGGTGTCAGTGCTTTCTGGCAGGAATTAAGGATATCATTATTGGCTACCGAAATGATAGTGGCTTCATTGACGAAATCGTGCCCATGGACGTTCGATCTTTACCAAAATTAGGAGCGGTATGTTAAGTGTTGATTTATAATGGCCCTTTATTATTAATAAAATACATTTTTTTCGTCGGCAGAACTTTTGGGATCCATCACAATGCGCTAATTTCCTTGTTAAATTCTTAAAATTGATTGAACACGAAATGAAGAATATAGACTGCCCTCACACAGTCTACGAGTTCTACTTTAATCCACGATCAAGAGATATCAGTTATCGAATTCATGGTGGAAGAACTTCAAATACATTTCTACCAGATTGGTATGCGACGGCTTTGCAAAACTGATTCATGGAAATTTAAAAAGTCCGGTGCAATGTTTTCTGTTTTCATTCCTGATATCAGAAATATCCATTATTCTTGTAATTTTATTTGTGTTTATTATAGTGTCATGTTCTAGAACTTTTATTTTTTTAATTATAGTGCAAATGTTTACAACTTTGTTTAATAAAATGTATATATGTATATATTATAAGGCGACAGCTTTACATACATATGATTCGATGTATATACAATCAAAATATGAGCAAGAGGGTTCGTGATAACAAATACAATACTCAGCATAGGCAAGGGTGGGGGTTAAAAAAGGCGGCAAATGACAAGTTACAATTGCCAACTGATTTCTTTGCAAACGCATTTCACATATTCAAACAAGATTGTCACCTCCATCATATTTTCTGAACAATTTCACTTTCTGTTTAAAACTCAATGGTTGGTATGGAAAAAGCTATATCTTAAACCTACCCAAAGCTGGGGTTAGAAATACAAACTAATTGTCATACACATCTCATTGAAATGATGGTGATGTGCAAAACGTTTACCTAAATCTCGATAGAATGATATTTGTGACAGCTAAATGTTTGAGTAAGCGTTTGAGATGAAATATATCTTTAATTAATCTAGAAAAAACAATATTTAAATAGTGCAAGTGAAAAGTGCAACTTTTATTGAATCCAGGGTTATGAGAAAAAGTATTTAACGGAGACCCAAAATTGTAATTCTATAAATGCTTCATATAATAGACTTAAATATTCTTTTTACACTTCAGAATTCTTTGTTGTAGTGAGCTTAGAGCAAGCTGCAAGCTACAATCAGAGTCTCATCATAAGTGCATGTGTTAGTGGTTAGTAAATTAGTAAAAATAATTCAAACTAATAACACATGCAAATACAAATCTAAACACATAAATAGTAACAAAAATTAAACAAAATAATAATACAAGTAAACTATAATACAGAATTATAGAGAACAATATTATCTGTTGTCAAGAAGTAAAAACAATCACGACCGTGGAGCACTGGTTCGAAACGCTTTTTTTAATCCAATTTTACTCATGTTAAAATCAACAGAGGAAGCATTTAAGTTAAAAAGTTTGCTCATTCGGTTAAGAGGCTCATGTATGCCGTAGTTAGTTCTATGAAAATCTACATGTAAAAGTTCAAATCTTCGCAGGTGGTGAGATCCTCCACGGTAATTTATGCCAATACAGGCTAACAAATCAGGAGCGTCAAGTTGACCATTCATGAGTTGGTGAACAAACAATATGTCGTTATTAACACGCCTTTGTTATAATGTTTGGACCTGCAGAAGCTTGATCCGATGTTCATATGGTGGAAGGTTAAACGGATCGGCACAAGGAAGACCTTTTAGAGCAAAGCGAATGAATTTATGTTGTATTGATTCAATTCGGCTTTTATGAATTTCATAGAAGGGAGTCCATACTTGTGAGGTGTACTCAAGATGAGGTCGTACATAATAATTGTATAATGATAGAGTAACATAAGGATCATTAAATTCCTTTGCCCAACGTTTTATAAACCCGAGCATGGAGCTCGCTTTGTTAACGATGTAGTTTATGTGTTCAGTAAATTCTAAATTAGAGCTGAAGTGAACACCCAAGTCCTTAAAGCTAAAGACACGGTTAAGTTTGTGCTGCGAAATAGAATAATCAAATGCACTAGCAACACGTTTTCTTGAGAACGTAATTGTTTGGCATTTGCATTTGTATTGCATTTAAAGCAGCATCAAATGTGACACTATTCTAGTGGCAAATATACGCGAATCGTCTAATTTTGGTCCAAGTTCAACAAGTTTATGGTTAAGAATTTGATCTTCCTCTTCTTTTTTGTAAATATTTACAATTTTGCTCAACAACTTTGTGTATAACTCTGAAAACGGTACTTCGATTTACATATGTATGTACGTATATCAAAATTCTCCATTTTCGAATCTCCGAGAGATCGCAAAAAAATATTATTTATCTTTATGTTTATGAACGCTATGATATATGCTTGATATGTATATCCTCTGTCTTATTGCCTTTAGCTCTGTATCAAATCTCAGTGTCATAAGATTGAGATAGAACTTTTTGCATGCCACCCAATATTTCAAAAAAAATATTTGGTCGACATTTTCTAACTAGAGCTATTTAACACTAAATCAACATTTGAATAAACATTTTGGTGCAAACAAAAATAAATAGGAACGCTACAATAATGCTAAATCATTTTTTTTATAAAGGAATGTATGATATTTATTTGTTTTTATAATTTTATTATTTTTTTTTTTTTCAACTCAAAAAATTTTTGATTTGCTAATGTAAAGAAAGTATTTGTGTTTCCCCTACACGATAACCAGGGTGAATAATTTTAAAAATTTAACAAAACCATTCTTATGCTTTGCAAAATTTAAATAAAAACAAAAATCACAATATTCATTTTATTTATTGTCTATAAAAAAAAAATCTCATAAAGTATTCGACTAAAAAATTTAGGCAGTAGATAAGAATTAAAAATTTGAGTACATACAAGCGTACTTATAATATGTATAAAACAAAATAATCAAAAATTCAATACAAAGATCAATTAGGAAGTATGTATTAATAAATTTTGTATTAAATATGTATATAAATAGATTAAAAAAAAATTCATAATTATTTTTCGTCGAATCAAACATAAATTTTATTGGATTATTTAATCTCAGCTTGTAGGCAAATAAATTTATGTCTGATTTAAGATTTCGGCAGTGAGTGATTGGCTTTTTTAATTTTTATATAATATATTTACACTTTACAACACTTTTATTTTCAACATTCAAAACATTTAAACCGAAATTATCAAAAATTAATAATAAAAACAATTTTAAGTTGATAGAATATCAAAAAATATTCAAACTGTTTTTTTTTTTTAATTTGAAGAGTTTTGTTTTTAATTTATTGACATGAGAACACTCTTCTTTTTTTTTACAATCTATTGTTTGCAATATTGTTATTAGTTCCCCATGAGACTTGCGGGTTTCGAGTTGTTAATCTCACTGAGTTTCCATCTTCTTCATCTAATACATGTTCGTAGCCCTGGTTAATAGCTCCCCCACCGTTTGATCCATAGATTTGCTGCAAATTAAAAGTTTAATATTAACGTATTAACATTATTTGCAGGTATTAAGACAAAAATCTATACTACCTCTGCAAGACCACCGTTTGTATTAAATACATCCTTTATGCTGATTCCAGCGTTCGATGAACGACCACTACGTACTGGGGCTCCAACATTATTTAACTATGAGAAGGTGTTAAGGATAAGTTTAATTTTTTTAAATTACAAAAAAAAAAACTCACCGTGTTATTAGTTGTGGTGATACCATATTCGTTTTTGGCGCCCAATGTTTGCATTGCTGACTTTCGTCTTTCAGCCATCACTGAATTCTTTCGGACTTCCAAAGCTCTAATAGTTTCTCTTCGCATCGTCATTCTTCGGGTCAATATTGGGGTTGCTGAAAATAATCGGACGTTAAAGTGTATATTAAATTTTGTTTTGATATTTCAAAAACATCTGCATACCTGGATTATTCTCATCTGCAGTTAATTTCAAAAACCTCTTTTTAAACGCTACATCTAGAGTTCCAATTTGTCTTCTGGGCTGTCTGGCTTTTTCAAGATTTTGAATTGTGCGTCTCCTTGCTATACGATCGGGACCACTACCGGAGTCATTGTCGTAGTCCCCACCATCTATACCTTGGAGTCTTTGTAAATTCTTCACTATTTCCACAGCGTGCTGGATAAAAACAGTAAATGATTAATTGATTTTTATAGGTGGATCAAGGTCGATAGACTTACCTTATCTATAAGAGCATCCTGCGATAAATCTTCAGACTTTTTCTTGCACCAGTTAAGCTCTGTAGAAGCTAAGATATGCGAAATGGTTCCGAAACGATGGAACAACATAGCAGAGAATTGTATCACCAAGATCAAAGCAAAGAAGAACACGAATACAAGACCAATAGGTTCTAATTGTAAGTATTCTTTTGAAATATGAACCTGATTTGAAGGATAACATACAATTAATTAGAAAAAATGCTTTATAATATATTTTTCAATTAGTGGAAGTTAGTTACGGTTATAATATTGATTAAAATTAGTTTGGATTTAATGCAAACAAAAAAAAAAATAAAGAAGAAATTCATTAACAAATAAATAAATAATAACACAATATTTGGAAGAATAAATTTATGTGCAATGTGTGTGGTTTGATTGGAAGAAGGGTGTGTTAGAAGACCAACACAAAATAGGATTTTTAATACACATAACAAATAATATGCATATGAGTTGAAGGAAATTTTTTTGTGATGAGGATATAATGTACGTGCTTGCTTTGAGCATTATGATCAAAATTAAACTATTTAATTTTTTTTATTACGCACCATTTTCAAATCGAATTGGAGATTGTTGGTGCATTTTCTTGGGACTGTGACATAATTTTGAATATAATATTCTGCTTTTTTTTTTAAATCGACGATGAGAATAAAGATGATTTAATTGGTAAATTTTACTATTTTAATGATTTTTCATTATTTTTATATAACTATGTATGTTAATCTCAGTTAAGATAGAGAAATAAATCGAATGCTTCTAACAAAGAATTTTATGCACATATATGTGTATATATATATGTATTTATGTACTATGTACTTATATTCAAAAAAGCTTTTTATATTCTATATTTAAATTATTATTTTTGGTGCTGACAAAAGATGTGATAGTTAAATAATTAAACGAGATTGATAGATTTAATACATTTAGTTAAGTTTTTTACTACCTTAAGTATTGTAAACGATTAGTGCAAGTAATTATAATATCTATGGTTCTACTTTTGTGTGTCAAATTAATTGAAATATTTTTTACTAGTTCCGTGAATTTATAAAATATTTAATCTAATTAGTAATTACTGTCCGTAACCCAGGAAAATATACCAACAAAATTTTATTACTTGAAGGATAATATATTATTTCATAGTGCTTGTGCTATTGCATTTGATCAATAATTGAAAAGATTTTTTTTTTGTCTGAATCAGTTCCCAAATAATACGAAAAGTTTTTAAGTGTCAATCAATGTCTATTTAATAAAATGTCCCTTAGTTGATAAGACTGTCGAAGCAAGCACTGAAAACATAAAATTAAGAATATAAGAATGCAATATTAAAATAAGTATATTTATATTTTCATAGACGGTGGCGTGCCATAAAAATTACAATAAATCCATGTCCAAAAGGTCATGTCATGTACAAAAGATATCGTCATAAAATTGGAGATTTAACTTTCTATATGCTGTCGATTGATAGTATCGATTCATTGACGTGAATTGACGTTTGGTCAATGGTCAATGTTCGAGAACCGCATTATGGCTGTGTATTTACATATTTATAAAAATTCAGAAACTAATTTTTTATTTTTCTTAGATTCAACACTTACTATACCTGAAATTATTGAATTGATAATAAATTAGTATAGTTTTAGTAAAAAAGTGGTTCATTTTTGTACAAAATTACAAAAAATATTTAAATATTTTAATGGTCAAATCTTTTTTAGGACCAATAAGAGAAATATTTCACAAAATTGAAATAGAAGATGACGGCTGTTTTTAGTTATAGTTTAGTTTAGTTTTATCTTGCTTTTATTCTTTTTTTTTTTGTTTTCTTATATTCTTAATTTAGATTTAAATATTCGCCAGTTTCAAAAACTTGAGGGCTTCATGAAATTTGGCCCTAGTGAAAAATTACTTAAACAAACAATTTAAATTTTCGCGTTCGAGGAACTATCCAAAGTTACCCAGATATGTTTGTCTTGTAATAATCCCTTGTGACAAAAACAGCTGATGCAACAACAACCCAAAGTATCTCAAATTTTTTGGGATAGTTTCACTGGATTTTTGTGTATAACTATTAAAAAAATGATTTTTTTATTTTTAAAAATTCAATTAAATAATAAATCGTGCCTACGAATTTTGTGACCGATTATTCACAGATTTTAAAATTTTGAAAATGATAAATTGAATTCTTTTTGTTTTTTTTTTTGTTGCTTTTCATGTAATATTTTGGTTCATTCCTCATTCATTTTTCATTGGGACCAATTTTAATGTAGCCAAACTTGAGTAGAAACTGACCATATTATGAATGTATGCAGATTAAAGCCAATACAAATGATGTTGGGGTAGAAATTGCAAACAATGGAAGGGGGAAGTATAGGAATTTAATATCATTACATACAAGAGCGATCTACATAATATAATAAATTCACTTTACATAAGATAAAATTGATCATAAAATAAATTAAAAAATATAATTTTTTCTGACTGGAAACTTGGTATGGTTGTATAAGAATAATTAATCTGTATATCTAATCTACATTTTTCCTAAATATATGTACTTTTAAATAGAGTTAAAATCACTATTACTTACTGGGTTATTTTTTAAATATATATATTGTTGAACCATGTACATAAACCTTATGATTAAAAGAATATATTGACAATATTGTTAAGAAATACTATTTTGAGATAAAATGTATATACCTATGTAAATAAAAAATTAAAACAAAATTAATATTTTTAAAAAATAAATAATTTCTAAAAGTTTTTGAATCATTTTTAATTTTTTGTCTATCTCTAAATTTAAATATGTCTTTAAAATACAAGAAAATAAACTGTATTTTAAGAAGACAAGTTCAAGCTTTCAAATTCGTCTTTAAGAAAGGTCTAAATTAAAAATTTAACTATTTACTTAAACTCAATCAAGTTGCCTTTAGATATTTTGTTGTCTAAAATTAATAGTCCTTCTAGTTCGAGAGCTAGAGCTGGTGTTTCGTTTTTCCGTACGCGTGACTTTTCTAAAGGTTTGTAATGTGAATTAACAGGTCTGGCAGGTGTCAGACGTTCCAAAATATTTTTGGCAAAGGCGTTTTATAATACTAAAAAAAATATTGAGTATGGGGATTTTAGTTCAGAAAAAAATTATTAAAAAACAATGATAAAATTTATATGGTCTTATTTATATAGCTTTTTAAAAACTTAAAAATTTATTCTTTCTTACATTTATAAATTAAATTAATTATGCTTTTCTTAAAAAATGTATGTTATTAAGCACCTACATTTTTATCATCATTTAGTATTAAATACTCTTATCAATTTTTAGTCGAATACTAAAAACTATAGATGGTTTTATGTCTTTTAGTTTTCGAGAAAATTGAAAATTACGCCAACAAGGTCAACTCAAAGAATATACAGAATGTTTTGCACAAGATTATTATAAGTGGTACCTCCCATAAAACCATTTTTTGATTTCCGATTTTCTCAAAAACGACTCAACTCATTTTGACAATTTTTTTTAACACTATCTAGCAGATTTTAAATAAAAATTATTCTTATGACTAGGAATAACGGTACCTCCCATACAAGTGTTTAAAAATCGGTAAGGAAAATCTCATTTTTTACAAAAACGACTCCTACAATTTTTATTAAATTATTATTATTGGAAAAAAATGTATCTATCGATTGTAAATGGAACCATTTTTTTTTTTTGTTTTCGACTATCTCATTATCTGTTGAACCGATTTTAATCAAAATTTTTACACAAAAGCATATCATATGCATATCAAAATTTTCAAAAAACAAATTTTGGATTTAAAACAAATTTTTTCAAATTAAATTTTTAAACTCCACATTTAATAAACATTAAAAAATGGCGTTTTTTTCTTTAAAATGTTTAAAAAAATTTATATATACAAAATTATGTTTTTGGAAACCGCTCCAACGATTTTTAAAATTTCTCATAAGTTATCGCGCACAGATAAATACATTGACGCAGGGTTATAAGTCGACAAGACAAACATTTAGAATTATCGAATGAATTTTAAATCCACAAACAAATATTTTTGTCTAGTGGTCTTATGAGATGGTCCCCTTCACTGAAATTTATGTCTCGAAAAACTAATCAGAATATTGATCAGACATTATGGGTCCTAAACCAAGTCAACTAACAATTTATGATCTTCAACTTTAATTAAACTTTTTAAGAGATGTGGAATTAAAGGTCTTATAAGTTAGTTGATAAATATTATCTTACAACCCAATCCTTTAACTTAACTTTTAATTTGGTTAAACAATAATACAAAATAAAAGGAGGACATGTAATAATGATATGATAATGATGATGAATAATGCAGTTTATTAGCAACACAGTTCCAAGTAAGTATGAAAATTGGACATTTTGGTGGTTCTAGTGGTGGTAGTAGTTGTGGTTTTTTTTTTTTTTTTTGGGGAAAGGTTTCACCTAAAAAAAGATAGGACAGGGTAACCATTTTTTGGAACCCTTGCACCACATTAATTTAAAAAACAAAACCCATCAAAAGAACAGGGTGTAGTAGTTTAAAAATAAAGTATATAGTTATTATGTAAGAGATACATTTATGGACGAGGGAAATTGGTGATACAACATAAAAAGGAAACAAAAAACATTTTTTTTTTTAAATAAAACAAAAAAGAATTTGTTAAGAAACATTTGGAAAAAAATAGTTTTTATCAATATGAACCTCAGCTGTTTCTTCGATATAAGTTATGTTCGTTTTGACACCAAACGGCCATTCGATGTGTAATTTATCTTTGTTGAGTTGCAACAAGAAAACGATCAAGACGAATAATGCGTTGAACATGAAGAAGGCAAATACCGACTTGTTGCGCAGCTCAATCAAATCGTTTGCGATCCTTGCCTTTTTGTGGCGTTGTTTTTGTTAAAAATTCCCATTTTGTCCGAAATTTAATGATTCATTATTATTGTTTATGTTATTTTTTTTTTTTGCGTACCACATTTTTTTACGAAGTATTTTTTTTTTTCACATCACATTACAGCATAAAACAATATTTGGTATAATTTTATTTGATTGGCATGTTTTTTTTTTAAATTGCATTTTGAAAAAAATAAATAAAAGCAAAAAAGAGAAAAAAAGAAAAAAAAAATATATGTGTTAGTATTGTTGGAATTTTGGGATTTTCAAAGATGGCGACAATATTATTGTTTTCTTTTATGTCCTTAAAATTTTGTATTGTCGATATCAGTGAAATCCCATTTAAAATTTACCTCTTGCGTCGATTCGTCATAAGTAATATTTGTACGAACACCAAAAGGCCATTTAACATGAATATTATCCTTGTTCAGTTGAAGCAAAAATACAATTAACACAAAGAGGGCATTTATCATGAAAAACGCAAATACCGAAGAGTTACGTAGTTCTTTGAGATCAACAGCAATTCTTGCCTAAAAAGAGTTGGATTATGTTCTTCTTTTAATTTATAGTTTTTCTTAGGCTGGGAGTTGAACTGGAACTCTGATTATAAGATGATTTGATTTGGCTTAAATATTTTAGGAGAATGTATTGCATTTTGGCATTTGATGTTTTCAGATGATCCCGGATTTCTCGGCTTAAATTTGATTCAAGCTATATACGAAATATAAGATATTTGAACTTCGACGACAAATTCACACCATATGTAGACAAACAAGTGAAAGAAAACCCGTTTAGATGTCTATAATACCTGCACCTACATGGATTTATTTTCAACTTTAAAGAAACCAAAAGTAGGTATATATAAACTTGCATCGCTATATTTGGATCAAGATAACTATTTTGGCTGATTCAAATCTGAATCAAAATAATGTCCTTAAATAGCCGGTCATATACGAAATTTAAAGATCCAAATAAATAAGCAATACCAATTTAAAATGGCATAGAATATTGAAGAACGAAATGAGACAGGAGTTGAAAATTCTGGTACAAGCTTAATGTATGTATATTATAATTAAATTGCAATAAAAAAAATATGCAAAGCCTTAAGTTTCATCAATCAAGAGTTCCAATTCCTCCAACATCACCGCGAATAAACATCGCGATTCTAAACTCCTGCTACTACTGAACAAATCCACAATCAGCCTAGAAAGAGAAACACAAAACTTCTTTAAAAACTATTCATCCTATTGTTAAAGTACCTGTTCAACTGGATCATTATCAATTGGATATAAATATTGATCAATCATATCTTTCCAAAATTGTAATTCAGCACTTGATAAAAAGTCAACTTCTCCTTTTCTCAGCTCAGGATCTTCAATCCAGAATGGATTTGTTAAGAAATCACGTTCTTGATGAGGCTCTGTAGAGCTTTCTGATTCTGAATGTTCCGATTCATCACCAGATTTCTCAGCTACTGATGATAAAAGATGATGATCCTTAGAGCTTCCAGATGTTGTACGACGACGATGTTGTGCATGTGGATCGATGGCATGCTCAAGATTTTCTATTTTCTTATTCATATTATCTAGAGAATCGGCAATATGTTTGAATTGAGCTTGTTCATCGGTTGTTTTTCCATGAGTACATAAAATACAACGAAATAGACCAGCCAATGAAATTTCCATAGAACCTTCTTCATCGTTATTATCTCCAATTCCACTTTGAAGGAAACCAAGCATGCTTTTTTGTTTCACTCGTTTTGTTGCCTCTTCAGCTGCTTTTTTGTCTGCTTCCATTTCTTTTTTAGTCTTCTTTGCCACAACTTCACGAGTTCCCCATGAGACGACATTCAAGTTGATGACCGAATACAAGATAAGGAGCAGGTACATAGATGGAATGGATAAAAGATAGATTATTCCAGCTGCTATACACCAAAACTCCTGCGGATGTAAGCACGCCGCTATGAAAAACGACCCCGTCATGGATATCAAGAAAATTGCCGAAGGACTTCCTATACCATCCTCTCCCAACTGCAAAGCTGTACCGACTATCACAGCCATCATAATGAGGGCATAGGCAGTGGATAATACCTGTGCCACAAATAGCTGAACGTTAGCTTTGCATGTGAAACATATAAACATAAATGCGAGGATCGGAACAATATTATAATGAAACGATGTCCAATTATCAATTCGGAAAGCCGCCACAAAAGCCCCCACCAACATAAGAAAGATCGTTCCAGGTCCAAGAATCGTACCACCCATCAAAAGCATCTGATAGAATATATACAAAAGCGAAATATTCTCATTGATCTTGATAGTACGTTTGTAGTCACCAAGCAGATCCATAATATTGGCAAGCGTTGAAGGTACCCAACGACGACGTTGATTGTAAAATTCGTTAAAACCTTCTGGGCAATGGGTATAGGCATCGGAAGCAGCTGAGTACTCCACACGGTATCCTCTTTGCAATAGCAACGTACATAACCAACGATCTTCACCCTGATCGTATTGTACATAGTGCCGAGCTTCATCTGAACGGGTGGTATATTTTTTCATCACATTATCATCCATGAGACCTTTGCCACGGAAAAGAGAGAAGCACCCCGGACTACAAAGTACACAACCGATCATATGTTCGGTGGCTTTTTGCAACCAATGGCCGATAGCGTATTCGAACATTTGATACCACACCATAGGACCCGATCCAATTGGATGAATACGACCACATGCTGCGCCCAGATTTTTATTCTTTTTCATCAAATCGATAAGCAGAGTTACAGCGTTCGGTTGAAAATCAATATCTCCATCAAGAGTTAGCAGGTAGGTATTCTCGGCAACAACATCCTTACGATCGACGGATATAGGCAGTTCCATGAGTCTATGACCCAACAAATAGTACATGTACATCACCTGGGACCAACGTTTACGATGACGAATTCGATCTTTGTCCTTTAAGTGGGCAATCATTTTTGTTTTACCGGGTAGTGTCCAAACCAAACGTCCTCCATAAGGTGTTGGATATTTTTTAGGTGGACGTAAACGAATTGTTGTTTGATGGATATCAGATGCAGCTTCATCGATTGTCGTCACCAAAAGTTTTACGAAGCGATTAACCTGGATGTCGTCGTCACTATGATCGGAGATTTCAAAAGCATCATCGAAGAATATGTGAGCTGCAAATAGAATAGAATTAGAAAAATGTTTGAATGTTAATGCGTTCGTTAAAGATAATGGTGGAAGGAATCTCAACAAAAATACATAAGTAAATGTATATTGGTAAGGTTCAACGCTCAAAATATATTTAATCAATTTTAATTTAACACTAACCGCCACATTATTCACTAAATTAATTCAGTTTGAAACTTTAATTCGCTTTTAAATTAATAGTAATTCAAAAATAAACAAAATAATACTCACTCTCAAATTCATAATAATCCGGATCGACAATACGTAGATACTTCTGCGCTACACGCCGCGCACACTGGTCCTCGTCCATTCGTATGATACTTTTCAAGAACTCCATCATCTCGTCCTTTGTCTCATGCCACATAGTTGCGCATGCGTAGATTCTTGTGATATGATCTGAACTCTTAATACTAGGCTTTTGAATGGCAGAACCATCTGTGTGCACAGATATTGTTTCATAGTACTCATCGCCTTTCTCCTTTTCAATTTGTTCAAGGTCCTGAAGGGAAATAATAATTATTTGCATAGATATATGTACATAATTTAAATCCATTTCATTGGAAAAAAAAAATATAAAAAAAAACTAACCTCAGTCTTGACATCAGCCTGATCATCTCGTCGTCTATTCATTGCCATAGATTGATCAATTAATAAAGCAGAATACATAGGAGAAACAAATAATTTTTCGGTGGTAGCCAAACGTTCACATTTCGGTGTCCAAATGTGCAATGAGATCCAAGTCTGACTTAGCAACCACAATATCCAAGCCCAGGCCATTTGTTTTGTTATAAAGTCATTCAGTCTAAAGTTTTGTGGACTCTCAAAGAACAAGTAGTCCGGAATTGTGCCGTGGAAGAAGCACGGATCATCCGTTCTTATTCCACAAGCTGCGATTAAAACAGACACCGCAATAGGAACGGTCATACTGACAGGAAACGCATAACTGAAGCCTTGAATAAGGATCTTACAGGCAAACTTTCCAAATATGTAGCACAAATAGGCTCCGAAGACTTGAATCAAAAGTACATAGACTGCAGTATAATATTCTGCATCAACATCAATACTATCAATTTGTGAAGCTTCCAAAAAGTCCGGTAGACTACTAGTCAATGATGTCGCTAATTCGTCTACAGCTATTTTATGTGGTCCAAATGCGTCACCAATCATTCCAAACATATTTGCGGGATCATCTCCACGTAGCCAGTATATAAATAGGGCCGAACATATAAACAAAGAAATCTTCCAAATAGAAATGAAAATGTAGCTGAAATAGCGTGTGTATTTAAGTTCTTCCTTTACTCGACCCATGGAACGAACAAAGCCAATTGGGGATTGTGTTGAGACGAAGTTTTCCCACCAACCGCATGAAATCATGAAACACGACAATGGTATGGCCCATAAAACGAGGCGGTTCTCCAGCAATGGCCAAACTACAAAGCCTGTTACTTGAGCAGCAATAGCAGCTATATCTACTAATGCCTTAACTGCACATTTTCCTTCCTTTGAAGATCTAGACAATAGACCTAAAACTCCCGGAACTAAGACAAGGCAATTGGTAAGCATTGCTCCTTGAATGGCATCGATTTCGGGCAGAACGATAAACATAAGCAGCGCCGTACCGAAGGCACTCATACTTTCCATCAACAATTGGAACATAAAATGGCCTTTCTTCGGCACTTTAAAGGTTTTAAAGAAACAAATACGAGCTGCTCGAATAAGTGCACCAACCTCGGGTACTGCAAATGCAATTATTATTGCCCAAATCCATGCTATCCGCTCTTCTTCGGGCAATTTAACTGCAAAGGTTTTATCACGACCCTTAAATAAAAGAAAAGAGAAAATAAATTTAAATATTTACTTCAAGAAACTTATAATAAATACTTACAAGGTCCTTATTGCAATATAAAATTTTCTTATCTCTACGTATTTGTGATGTCATAAATAATACACAGCCCTTAGCTAGAACGCCTCCCGTCAGTACGATTATAAATGTTACTAAATATGCAAATACTTTTAATATTTTAACAGTTATTTCTAAACAAGCTTGATTAGCCATAGATCCACTGTCTATTTTTAGAGGTGGATCCCGAAAAACATCCCATCCTTTTGTTTCTTGAATTGTACGTTGGCTGAAAAAAAAAACATTAATGTTATTGGGAATTCATTTAAAAAGAACTACTAACAATATATACCTACATAGGAATAATTCTTAAGACCTAACATTAAATTAAGATAAAAATGAGGTAAAATGTTGTGAATTGATAATAATTTTCTTAAATACTAAAAAAAAATATATAACATCATAAAAGTACAGTATTGTCTCACTAATCCGAACCACCTGTAATCTGAATATCGCGCTAATCTGAACCTTTATTTTTTTGCATTATGTATAACTTACAGACAGTTTTTTACAGTTTAGTTTTTAATAGGCGTGTTTTTTTGTATGAAGGAATTGGACGAAAAAAACGACGTCGGAGCTAAACAGTCCATGTTAAATACAACAACAACTAATCCCCTATACGGGCTAAGCTAAGCCCAGAGAATTATCCGTGCTTAACTTAGCACACAGAAAAACTGTGTTACCGGCATGAATTATATGCTTGTTATCGATAGTTTGTATGAAAACTCCATTTTATTTCCATGATGCTCTCGCTAATCCCTGTGGTCGTTTTTTTCATGCAATTTACCCAGGCTTGCAAAAAAAAAACGCCTAATGTAATTTTTGTTTATGTTACTCGTCTTCTAAGCGCCATTACTATAAAAGTGTATGTGTACCCATTCTGTTATTTAATCTTACTTCCCGTTACGTCCGTTACGGTCAATCGTTTATTTACCATTTAAGCAGTTTTATTTGTGGTCTTTTGTATAGTAACGCAAAGAATTAAGCATTAAAAATAGTGATTTTTTTTGACTGTGTGAAGTTAGCCCCCCTTTTTGGAATTTGTTCCAGGTTGTTCCGCATTGTTTTAATAGTTTTTTTTGAAAAACATTCAAAAATAGGGGTTTTACTCCCAAAAAACAATTTTTTTTTTTATTTTTGAAACTTACCTATTTGATTGTTCTAGTTGTTCTGAACATTGTTCCATTGTTGGAACAATTTGAACCTCTATGTTCAAAATTTCAAAAATTATGGGCAAAATTCTAAAAATTTCGAAAGTTTTCGAAATTCTTCTTTTTTTGAAAATTTTCTTTCGGGTTTCAAAAAGTGTTCTAACCATTATTCCAAAAAATTTAATTTATTTCTATTTGTTTATAATTATTTGTCTTTAAGAGCAGTTCCAAAAAAAAGATTATAGAACCTTTCCGTTTGTATAAAATTAAATAAATATCAGTTTTACTACTCCCAACAAGTGGTACCACTTCGATTGAAGTAGATCTACTTTTTTTTTTTTATAATTCCTACTTCACACCATCGTCATTTTACAAATCTCTGTTTCAAAGTACTTTAATTTTACAAAAAATTGGCAAATTTTTATAAAATCAAAAAAAAAAAAAAAAAAAACAGATAATACCTAGGTACCTTAATATTAATTTAGAGTTTTTTTTTGTTCCTAAAGACTTTTCAAAGAATGACATTTTTTTATTTGTTTTAATGACGTGTTCTAATTTTGTAAAAACAGGCTAATAGTAAAATAATTTTAATGCTCTTTTTTATAACAAAAATATACATATGTATATTTATTTTTTGTTATTTGTTTTGTTTTTTCTTTAATTAAATTATATTGAATTATAATAATAATGAAGCTTGGAAAAAATCTTAGAATTGTTATAAAATCAGGTATACAAAATATACACGTAGACATAAAGTTAAAAATGTATGTATACCTATATATTTTAAATTTAATTTAATTTTGTATATAGAAAAAGTTAATTTTGAAATCTATTTCGATTTTCAAGAACTGGAAACGCTGCTTTCAACTGGACACAAAGTCATGACAGTACTATCAACACTTTCCAAGTCAACTCGCGATATTAAAATCTCAAGCATTTTCGAAATTTCTGTGATCGGAATCAAATTTTCGTTCTTATATACATACATATGTCTATAACTTAAATCGCGAAGCCATAATGGCGCAACAGTAAGAAAACTCCACGATTTTTTAAAGAATTTATGTGGAAATAGGTCCCAAAAACAATCTACGAATATTTTGAAATCCGTAACCATTAATGACATTCCAGCTAATTTTTTATTAATATTGGTTCTCCTTCTCATTTGTTTCTATATAATTATTACTATAATTTTATAATTTTTTTACTGATTATTATTATTTATCACAGCTCCATTATATTAACATACCTTCCACCATAAATATCTTGTGTTAAAGGTGTACTCTCATCGTCTGTGAAATTGTCATCACTGTCGCCATTCCCTGGCGGAGCCAGAGGGCGATGTCTTATGGCAGACATCTCCCACGGCTAAAAGGAATTCTTCTTGTTATTAAGGAAAACCACTCTGTAAATAAAAAAAAAAATAATCAATGTACAAAATTTAACACACAACAATCTATTTCAATTAAGCATTACATAAAAAGAGAACAAAGGACCAATGATAGAAGGTAAAATGTATGTAGGTATGGATGTAAATACGTACCTACTCTGATGGTATGTGGTAAGTTTAACCGCGAGCTTACCATACCATCCAATCTGCAAGTTGCAGAACCCTTTTGCATTATTTCAGAAACTT
This sequence comes from Epistrophe eligans, assembly GCA_951394125.1. Classification (NCBI taxonomy): domain Eukaryota; kingdom Metazoa; phylum Arthropoda; class Insecta; order Diptera; family Syrphidae; genus Epistrophe; species Epistrophe eligans. Next base: position 88,735,834 of record OX596028.1, on the reverse strand, counting down.
GTTTGTTTATAGAATTACGAAAAAAATCAACAAAATCAACAATAAAGGAACGAAGTACCTATATGTACATATATATACATATACATACTGCAATTAAATATAAATAAAGAAAAATGTTAATGGCCTGCACCAAAACTGCATCGCATCAGCCATGAAATCTTTATTCCAGAAAATAAATTGTTTCATCCACACATCACAACATGAAAATAAAGGCATTTTATTTTATGCTACAAGTTATTTGCTAAAGGCCATTGGCCAAGGACAAAAAATGACCGTGAATACATTTAGTATATCATTCCTTTTCAAAGATGATAATGCTTGTAGCATCAAGCTTGAAAAATGAAGGATATCCACTATTAATTGAATTTTGACTTCGTTTGATATTAAAACTAGAAGAAGACTATCATTCAGGTCTTATATACATATATATGTAGATGCATCATTAAGGACTAAAAAACAATTTTACGGCTTCTAGTATGTATAATATTATTTTGAAATTAATTCTTAATGCTGTAATATAAAATTCTAATTGATCCAACCTAAATAAAATGTACGATTAGGTCGTACCAACTTGCTCTTACGTACGATCACACTGTGGTTTCAAAGTCTCTTCATTGAAATCGGTTCAACAGATAATGAGATAATCGAAAATCAAAAAAATTGTGCTATGAGAGATACCTACCGTTAATAATCGGGAAATAAAAAATCGTTCCGATAAATCATACTTATTTAAGCTCATATAAAAATTTTAATCAAAATTGTAGGAGTGGTTTTCGAGAAAAATGAAAATTTCAATACCGGTTTTTAAACATTTGTATCGTAGGTACCGTTATTTTTGGTTATAAGGACAATTTTTATTTGAAATCTACTATATAATATTAAAAAACTTTAAGGTGTTAAATTAAATAAAAATCGGCAAAGTCGATTTCGCATTAAGTAAATATTACGTTTTCAAAAAAAAAAAAAACAAAACATTTTCTTAAGGGCCAAAAAAAAACAAAATTGAAAATTTCGATAGGTACATATATTAAACTTTTTAAAATAATCTCCAAAATAAGTTGAACCAGTTTTTTTCTGATTTTGTGGATAGGTAGGTAAGGTACTAAAAAAGTCGAACTCCAAATCATAAAAACTGGATCACGCGATTTTGTCTGTCTGTAGGATATAATTTTAGATTTTTAAAAAATCTTCCTCACGATCGCTACAATTTTTAAAGAAAAAAAATGAGGTGGCTTCGGGATCTCAGCAAAGCAACTCATTTAAAATAACAGGATACCAATCTAGAAGGTCCGAAAATATTCATAAAATTCTACTAGTTTCAGTAATATTTTGGTGAGACATTAGATATACAATTTTGTATCAATTCTTGAAGATTTTCAAGGTCATTTGAAATTGTTTATAGAATTTAAAAAAAAAGAAATATAAAAAAAAACTTATTATCTTTTATAGCACTTTTATTTTATTTTTTCAATTTGTTTTTGAAGTTCCACAATTATGAGGTGCTAAAAGATCCTGAACCAGGTGAAGGTAGCTACAGGGACTGCGTTGTGTTTGGTCTACTGCCGGAGTAAAAAAAAAACGTAATTATTTACGTATCAATATTGACGATTAGCTGGCATTGTTTTGTTGATAGTGGACAAAGGGGAAAGATTTGTTCATTAGTACTAGGCTGATAGTAAACTCTACATACGTTTGTAAGTTTGTGTTAAAGGCAAGCTAGTGTTTGTGTGGATTAAGGAATTTTTATCTGTTATTAGGAGAATTTGAGAAGTTAATATATGTAACACTGTTCTGTTAAGCTCCAAAAAATATAAGTAACTGTCATAAAACCGTTAAAAACGTTATTTTTGTTGGGCTATTGTATTTTTCGCATTAAAAGGTTTTGTTTGTTTTTTAAATTTTCGTGAAAACTTCTTTAACTATTTATACGATTCGGTCGAAACTTTTAATTCACGTGAACGTTTTATTCAATTTGCCTTAAATAATTTTTTTTTTTTTAATCTTTTGTCTTTCGCATGCAAATCTTAATCGACATACATTTTTGTAGTTGGAGTCTTTTTTCTGTAAATGACAAAATATATGGTCCAAAATTCTGTATTCTGTATTTCAAAATTCTGTATTTCAAAATTCTGTATTCCGAAATTCTGTAAATAATAAAAGAAAAATTGTTTTGATAATGAAAAACAGTGAGCACTTTTTTCACTATCAAAACAATTTTTCTTTTATCATTTACAAAATTGTCAAGTATAGTTCCTCATTCTATTTGAGCATTATCGAAGAATTGGCTTCTTTAATTTACAGTTATTGTATTGAAATTACAAACCTTGATAATACAGCTCTGAGTTAAGCGTAATAAGAAGTGAAAACTAACTATGACGAGTATTAAACTGTTAAAATTCAATAGAGGAAAAAATAAATTGCGTGTCGATTATTTATAACATTGTATAAAATAATTTGCTTAAAACTTTACAGAATTTTTTATGTTAAAAGCAGAATTATGGATTTACAGAATTTTGAAATACAGAATACTGAATTTACAAAATTTTGGAATACATGAATAATAGATTTACAAAATAATGGAAAACAGAATTTTGTTCATACAGAATTTTGGAATACCGAAAAACGACCCGTTCCCACATTTTCGAAATTGAATGAAAATTCTGAAGAAAATTTAATTATTTATATTTTATTTTAATCGAAAATTATATCAAATTTGTCTTGCCTCAATATCGTTAAAATCGAAAAATCATATCAGCATTGTCTCGTATCGGTCTTGGTCTCGTATATTAGTTAGTCTCTGTAACTTGGCGGTTTTTGTACTTTTTGTGTAAGAAATATTGAAAGTTGGTATTGAAAAATTCAAATTTATAATTAGAGTCACGAGACGAGACAAGACTTTTGTAAGGCTCATCTTGTCTCGGTTCTGTTAAAATGGAAATATTTCACTATTTTCTAGGGTTATGCGTGTTGTATAACTAAGTCTCGATACCGTCGATTTTTTTTTTGTTTTTGTGGAAGAAACATCGAATTAAAGATTTAGTATATTAGCTGCTGTATACTTACATCAAAACATTCAACGTTATAATTTAAAAATAAAATTTTTTATTTTAATCATTTTTGCCGAGGCCACCCAGAGATGCCGAGATGATTTGGAGCTAGTATCGTCTTGATGGCATTTCCAGGTGATACTTTTATCATTTTGTGGCCAACCCTATACTTCACAATTGAAATTTTGAAACTTTAAACAGTACATAGGTATAGAACTGTTGGGAAGTCCCAAGAAGTCTCTTTTAATTTTATTAGCTTATTGTCAAACATTATAGACATTTAATTGTTTTCGACTCTAACTCTGACACGATTTTGTTCTTCTTTATGTCAAAGTTATATGCTGATGGATAATATAATGTATTAAATGCCAAGTCACGTTTTTCTTGTTTCCTTTGATCTGATAATACCTACATATGTATGTATATATACATTTTGTTATTCACCTAAATATAGCATCTTATATACCTCAGCTGCCTCTATTGCCTGTAGACTATAAGCGGCCTGCAAAGTTTAAATATTCCTGTATTCTTAAACAAAACTTTAAGCCACAGTTTTTAAAAAGATTGAATGCATCATACACAAGTTTAAAACCTGACAGAGCGGTTTTATTTTATGATAACTTTTTCGAAAGTAAAACATATACATATTTATGTATATGTAGGTAGGCCAACTTATGGACTCTATGCCATTTTCGCATAAAATATGTATGCATGTAGATTTTTATAAAACAATGTATATTAAATATGTATGTACATATATAGGCTTAAATATATAGGTACATAAACATATTTATGTACAAAAAACATAAAAGATTAAAAGCCATCCACTTTATACACTCTATATCACTTAAACAGCGACAATTTTTTTTTTGGAAAATTATATCTGGTCAAAATCAAAAATCAGGGTAAGTAATTAATTGCGAATATTTCAAAATTCTTTCTTTCGAAGTTATTACGTTACTAAGTTTCTTTCATTTATATTTAATATCTACTCAGCCAAGTTTAAAAATAAATTATAAAAATAATTTTATTATCGATTTTATAATACCTGATTAAAATTTGGTATGTATTCTTGTCAAGTTTTCTTTTTATTATTCGATTACTCACAATTTAAAAGGTTTTAAAAACATTACAAAATTTTAGTCAGTAGGTACATAATATTATAAAATAAAATTGTGAAAAGAGCAGCGTTCTATTTGTATTGATTTACATTTCGGTTTTAAAAATAAAAGTAAAAACTAAAAAAAACTTTCCAAACGAAAAATATTTTATTGTAAACATGAAGTTATATTTTTATAGTGCTACCGAAACATATACAAATTCTACATTAAAATTTTCCAAACAACGAAATACTGACTCCAAATTTAAGACGATTAAGTACGATGTTAAGGCAGTTTTAGTATGATGCTAGGTAAAAAACAGGATTTTCCAAATTATAGCATCATACTTCCTTTTAAATATTTTATTAAAGTTAAAATCACCAAATGGCTATTTTAATTTTTTAGTATCATTCAAATTCCATATATCACTTTCACAATTAAAAATGTGAAAATGAATACGTTCAGAAGCATAAAGTCTCTTATTGGTTAGCTGTCAAAAAATTACCTTCCGATTAAGGCAACTTTATTGGAAATGCTAGTCAAGAAATAGGTCTGTTTGGTATCTTTTTTAAGAAAAATGTGTAAAACCTGTCAAACACTCTCGGAGAGGGAAATCTTTGCAAAAATTTAGTAAACGAACTAAACAACTGTTTGTATTAATGTCACTTTTTGGAACAAGATGGACAAACGGTGACAAATAATTTTGAATCTTGTAATTTTTAAATTGTAAAATTTGGATAAACTATAATTGCGACACGTTGAGTTGGGTCGTAGGTGATTTAAAATTAAGATGGCGAATACTAAAGTAAAGTGACAAGTGACAACCACTAACAGTTGTGTATTTGACATTTTTTACACTCCTTGCACACAGAAATTTGGGTAGTAGAAATTTGCAAGTTATCCAATGGAGGGGAAATTATTTGCTCTCTCATTGTGCTCTCTCGTTGCAACTATTTTTTTAGTTAAAGTTAACAAACACGAATTTGAATTTGTATTTGAATTTGTTAAGAAGAAGACAATTTTGCAAGAAATTTCACGTTAACAAACAGAGCTAATATCTCCCTTTATTTCTAGTCAAGCTAAACTTTATTTTTCTTTAACTTGTTTCTTTATTTACGTTTGTTATAATATTTTGGATGAAATGGTTTTGTATTATATATTATGGAAAAGATTTAATTATAAATGTAAGAAATTTTGATGTTTGCCTTGTGTGAGGTGTTTTTGAGATGATCGTATGGCTATACATAAGTATTTTCCGATTTAACTGAATGTAAAGACTTAAAATAAAGTTGCAAATTTGACATCTTTGGTATCTTAAGAAATAACTAGTTTACTTATGTGGAATTCCTTTCAACCAAAGAATCGATTCTGTTTAGTAAAAGAATCGAATTTTTTCCGTCAAAACAAATCTTGGAAGATTTTAGAAAGATTTTACACACAAACTAGCAAGATTTGACATTTCTAAACATTCAAATTGAATTTCGCTGTGTTTTAAGAAGGCAAACTGTGTTTTAGGTTGCAACGAATTTTAATTTCAGTGAATACTTTAATTATACCTATATATTAAATATTTCAACAAACAAAAAAAGAATACATTTCGTGATAATAACAATAAGTAATTTAATTAAGCTGTCAAACACCACACACACAATCACAAACAAAAATAGATTCTTTACACATTCCTTTCAACAACAAAAAAAATTCGATTCTGATTAAAAAAAAATTATTTTTTTTGTTGAAAGGAATTCGACATTAATCAATTTTGCATTCTGTGAATGCAGTTGTAGTCCCTTGTGTTTGTTGAACCTACCCAATGGTATGTTTGCGTACTTGTTTGCACATACTGTCACTTTGTTAGACGTGTATCATAATAAACCTATTTTCTTAATAAAGAGCTTTAAAGTTAGTAAATTGTTAAGTAAAAGCATGTTAATACCTTTACATCAGGCTATATGTTCTATTCCCACTAATAATGGACTTCTATGACAAATATCAATAAAATCTCAATCTCAGCCAATCACTTGAAAGACAAAACAAACAATTTTTTAAATTAATGATTTTGAAATATTCATAATAAAATTAATCAAAATACAACTGTCCATAATCAAGTGAAGTGGAGTGTATACTGACTTTATTTTTTGTATCTTTAAATAAAATAACATATACACATGTCTTTATAGTCGAATCTGGTTACCGTTGTTGTCTCAAGGTAATCCAGCTATCGGGGTTGGGCGAAACCTATTTCATGGAGTAAACTCGAAGCCGGACAACTATTTCGATCTGGTTTGAATAAATTAATAAAACCTACAGCAAACAAACGGTTAGTAGATTGACCAATCAGTTGGATAGAATATTAAAACATTTTAAATCTAAGGCTAGTATAATATGTTTAAAAAATAAATTTAAATACTTGCATCCATAATTGCATGGATACATTTATCATTCAAAGTTATTTTGATCATTTTCAATAATTCAATAATCAGTTTCACTAAAAAGTTAATTCATAGAAATTATTGGCCGTTATTTCAAATACAAACAAGCACTTAATTATGTATATTTATTTCTATTTTAAATAATAATTTAAACTAAACACACTCTTGCTTGATATAGTGACCCGAAGATACACTAACCTCCTAACCCGATATTTCCTCTTTCACTTTCGTTAATGCCAAGCTTAAGAGTGAATCTCACGAAGCGTATAACTTCATGAAGTGCTGAAGCTGAAGGTGTTGTATCTAGTACTACTTTGTAAGAGTTTCCCATCGCATAAATGCTAAAGAGGAATTTCGAACAACTGGTTTGTAAGCTTTATAGATATACAAAAACTTATAGTGTATGTCTATATTATGTAGTATGTCTAAGACAAACTCAGCTCATGACTATAAATATATGTAACCACATCTTTCTTAGATGTTAACCTTTCAGAGGGTTTAACTGAGGTAAATTTTGTAATCTTAGAACCCTCGGTCTGCTGATGGTTAGAAAAACTTCGGTAGAAGAAAACAAGTACAAATCTAGCACAAGGTTAACACATGCTTTTTGATCTACATAACTTTGATGAGATGTAGATGGTTCTTATAGACGAAGAAGATCTAAGAAAATTGGGGTTAAGAATGCTTTTGTTTTACGTTTATGACTCTACCATTTGTTATTATTAAGAATATTTTTATTTGTTTGTTATATTGTTGCTATAATGTTTAAATGATTTGATGTGTTGAATTTTATTCTTTTATAAATAATTATTGAATTTCTGAATAATTTTTGAATAATTAGTGAATTTTTAAATTTTATACCCCAAATTTTGCCCTTGGGACAAAATTATATTTTTTCTAAGCTAAAAACTTTAGCGCAAACTTTTTAAACAGCCTGATTTTAAGATATAAGAATAAACCTATTTTACAAATTACTAACTTAAAGCTCATTCTTAATTTTTAAACATTTTTTAAATAGTATCATACTAAATGTATTTTCTTAATAAACTTCAGCTGAACACGCTTAAAAAAATCACAGTTCGTGCAAAAATAAGCAAACATGCCATTTTCACATTTTTAAGTGTCAAAGTGACATTTGGAGTTAGTATGATACTAAAAAGTTACAACAGTCATTTGGTGATTTTAACTTTAATAAAATGTTAAAAAGATAGCAGGGTTTAGCATCCCGTTTAAAATTTTAAAAATGCTATTTTTAACATAGCATCATACTAAAACTGTTTTAAAATCGTACTAAATCGTTTAAAATTTTGGGCCATTGATACTTAAATATTATTTTCGACGGCCGGCACTGGCATAATGCGTTGCAGTGCATGTATATATTTGCACTCTCCACAGTCCTTTTTTTTTAAAACATAATACAAATTCTATATATTATTTTGAAATACATCAGCCAAGTAGAATACTTAGCACTATTTTAATTTGATTTAATATAGCTTTTAACGGCTTTTAGTCCACAAAAATTTGTGGTTTCGTCCCGGCGATTTCACTTGAACTCATCAGGTAGGTAACTTGTCAGGGCCTTGTCAATACGCAATTCTTGTTAAGTTCAGTTCATCTTACATAGATACATTTCATTATATGTTGGCTTTGTCATTTTCCAATCTAGTTTCTATTTTTTTATGAAATTAATAGTTACCTACTTTTATTTATATATAAATAAAACAATAAAAGCTAACTCAAATGTTTACGAAAAGAGACTATTTCTGTAAATAATGAAATGTTCACCGTTTGACATTTAAGTAAAATATATGTACATTCGTCTTCGTGGCTTCGCGCTATAAAAGATTTAAAGATTATTATCTATACTTACTGGTTTTTGGTTTGAATTTCAAGTATATAATCATCTCTCAAACTAATTACACATCTTTTACACATTTTTCGTTAATATTGAATTAAATTTGTAACGAGTGGAATAAAAGGAATATTGGGTGCGTTCAGTGCAATATTAGTATTTTTTTCTTATTTATGTCAGGTTCTTATTGGATAATTGGATTGCAATTCATTTTGTTCTAGTTATATTTATTTATTCATGGATATTCTGAATAAATATTTTGTCAATATTCCAGAACGGAGTGAATACAACAATTGAATAAATAGGTGCGTTCCTTTACTTTGAAGCTCAGTAATTTTCTGCCCAAAACAACACAAAAGTCTGTGAAAGTTCATATAAAAAAAATAAAATAATATGTATTTCTATTTTCCCCAATTATATACATACATAGGTATTACCAAAATGAAAAATTAAATGAAATTTTACATTAAATAAGGATAGCACTTATTTTACGTAGAACCTTTATTACTGTTGTTTTGTCGCTTTTTAATAATTACCTAACACTAATGTGAATCTTCCATAGTAGAATATTTACGTTGTACTTGTACACCAATTGCACTGAACGATGGCGGGGGCGGCGCCGGGAATTTCATTTATTCCACTCTTCACATTAAATAAAAAAATGCATTCCAAATATACTAAAATGAATTTAAAAAAAAACGGTTTATTCGTTACTCTGGTAAATAAAGGAACGCAATCTGCTTATTTACAATAATTAGCCAGTTCAGGTTTCTCAGGCTCACTGAGGTCTCTGAGATCTCAGCAATCTCAGAAATCTAAACGTAATTTCTCAGTGAGATTCCTCACTTTTGCTGTCAAAAAGCTGAGATTGATTGTTTTAAAATTTGATGCTTTAAAATAAATTTAAAAAAAAATGATAAGAGAACGAATGTTAAATAATTGAAATATTTAAGCTCCAATTTATTCAGTTGACAAATCCTCTACAAGTTTGTTTTTCTCATAAAAAAGTGCATAAAATTGTAGATCCCTCAATTGACTACATACTTAAATGCTCTTTTAAATTGGAGGCTCTGAAATAAAAATATAGTTAGGAGCAATTTTAATTAATAATTTGAAGTGGTGTGCAGGAAAATAATGAACATTGTTGTTGTTCAAAGTATCCACATTCAGTTATTATAATATTAATGATTCAGCTAAATGTAATGAAAATTTATTGATTAATTCGAATAATTAAAAAAATACACATCTACCAAAGTCAACTGCTTTAGGTATTTGAATTTTTTGACAGAAAGTAAACGGCCGAGCCGATTTTTGTCCAAAGAAATTTCCTGTGCAGAATTTTGTCTGGAGGTTAATAGATTCTATTCTCTCGAGAGTGCCCTCTTCTGTCCAGAAATTACACAATTTGCGAAGTTTATGATTTGGCAAAAATTGGTGAAGAATTATTATAATTAGCAGTTTTGACCTACCCACGTTCTTTTCTGATTGTTTCATGATTAGTTTAAACTTTCACCGTTTCTTGATGAATTTTATTGATGCGATACTTACAAAACGTGACCCATATCAGGAATTGAAATGAAGATGCATTTTATTTGTTGTCCCATAAAAAAGAACGAGAGGAATATCTACGAAATTTCTTCGCTCAAAATAACCCCCTTAAAAAATTTTGCTTCTGATGTCCAAACCAAAAAAAAAAACAATTTGTTGGAATTTTTTCTGAGTGAAAATCTAATTTTCCTGGACTAACACAGATGTAAGCGTTTATAAGGCTGGCATTTGGTAATGTAAAATACAAAAAAAAAAAAAAAACAGAAATATGATCCCTTTCATTTAAGTACAGTACAATATGGGTGACATCTTCTTTTCCTTTTGGCAATTTTGAAACACCTATACCAAAATCAAAACCAATAAGAACAATGAAATATGTCTCTTTCACGATTTGCAAACATGCAAAGCTCAAATAAACCATATCCGATAGACCTATAGGTTAGGTACATAACTTACTGATTCAAATCAAAATAAATAGCTATGTACATATTTCATTTCATGTTGTTCGCGAATTAAGCAACAATTTGGTGTTGTTGTAGAGGAAGAATGTGTATGAGGTGTGAGAAAAAGAATTTCAAGCTCCAAAAGGCTTCATGTTTCATTAATGAATTATAACTCATAAAACTAACACGCCATGTTGGGTGAGTTCTCGATGCACTTAGTACCTACAAGCTATAAGGCAACTTTATTGATTCGTAAAAAAACTGTAGGAACCTAGTAGTGTAATTCGAAATGACGATTGTAAATCTCGGTAAAACTTTGTATAACTAAATTGCTAGCTCAATTTAACATTTCAGTGGACTACAGTGAACTCTCTCATAACCGGACACTGACGGTACCCAGAAATTAGTCCGGTTATGAGAGGTTGGTTCTAAGGAACCTGCGGGCCAGTCGGGACTGGGATCCTTTAATATAGGTGACGTGACAAGCATGCTTACCATTAGTGAGGTGTCTGGAACATGAAAATCTCGAAATTCCAGTAACACCATGAAAAATTTTATTTTTTCAGTTTTAAAAAAAAAATAATTTTCAAATTAGAGTTCTTTGACTATTACCTAACACATTATTTATATGAAATGTCCTTAAAAGAAGACACATATCGATTTCAATTGAAAAATCTCAATATCGATATTATTTAGTAACCAATACTTCACAAGAGTTTATAGGTCCAATATAAGCAATAAGGGCAAACAACTTCAACTCAGTTAGGCACCTTAGTTGCTTACTTTTTCTTTACTTAAAAATTATGTCACAATTCGCCATTCTTTCACATGCAAATCATGAGTTTAGTTCGTTTGTATGATGATGAACCAATTATTTTGGAAAGAGAAACAACACAAAAATATATATGTACGTACTATATAGTAGATACATACCTACCCTACATATGCGCCTACATTTTTTGATACATAATTTGATTTACGATTTAATAAAATTGTTTAAAATTATGGAGGAATTGATGGTGAGTATATTTTAAACATGCGCGCAAATAATAATGAACCATACCCCTCCAAAAAGTGGTAGAAATATATATTTCGACAGTGAGTGGTGAAATATGAACATTTTATAATGTTTCAACAGTTGATGGCGAAGGGTGGATTTTTGAAAGACTGAAATGTTGTCTCAATACGACCTTTTTATTTTTCTTATATTCTCTGTGTTGTACTTACGTAACGCATATAATTTATATAGAAAAAGATGATACTTGATTTATATAGACCGTGTGGCCTAATGGATAAGGCGTCGGACTTCGAATCCGAAGATTGCAGGTTCGAGTCCTGTCACGGTCGGTAAAATGAATATCTTTTGAAATTTTTTTTTTATATTTTCAAATATGTAGATATTTTAATTTTTCAGTTTTAATTTTTGTAGTTTTGTTGAACTTCGGTAAATGAATTATTAGAACTTTAAAATGTACATTTTAAATTTTGAAACAAAATTAATTGTTTGACTTGACAAATTAATGACCAATTTTTCCATCACTAGCTATAGTTATCTATATCTATGATCACCCTAATGCACATATATATGCATCAAATTATATATTCCTGAAATATTCTTGAAAATACCATTCAAACAAAAAAAAACAAAAATTTAAATGCAAAATGCATTTCAAATTCAAGTTGTTATATTACTTACTCAATAAATTCAAAAAACTTTGCGTTGTCATAATGGTGCTTGTCTACCACTTATAAATATCAGACAAGGAGAATTTATTCAAATTTACCTCCTTCAACTGGATAGTGAAAAATATTCATACAAAAATATATATTTCAATGGATGGGATTTCGCAAACGCCACCCAATCAGCCTTTTTTTTACCAAACCGCAATGAGTCAATTTTTTATTTGCCATCAGATTTATAATATACATGCATTTTTACACAATACATAAAATTATATTTTATATTGTTGTTGCTTTAGACTTTATTTGGCTTATTTGTAAACGGTTATATACGGACAAAAAAGGAATTCTTTGTTTGGACTTGGACCTATAAATATATGAGTTGAAAGTTAAAATTATTATAAAATGTTAATTCAATACAGACCCCCAAACAATAGTGCTTTCATATGTATATAGTTATGGTTAGGTCAGTACAGGAAAACGGGGCTTTATATGCGCGAAACAGTTTTTGTTTTAATGGGATTAGTAATTAGTGGTACCTATATAGTCAATCTAGACAGAAACGAAGGTTATAAATTACAATCACACAAATTTGTAACATGCTGGACTTTGCAATTTATTGTTCTTCGAAGTCCAAAGCATTTAACAAAAATTTGGGGCAAATACCCCCGCCCCAGCTCTTCCACCATTTTGTTAATTTTATTTTTTAAACGGATTTATTTCACTTTCTATTGGTCGGAGGAAAAATGCTTCAGCTTGACATTTTGAACATTTCATGTCTCAGGTCCAACTCTCTGCGCTTAGAGCCAAATAAGATAGAGAGGGCTATCAAATTGCCAAAATTCAGTTTTTTTCGTGTTTTGACATCAATGGAGTCATTTTAATTTTTGAAATTAATCGTTCACAAAATGTTTCCCTGAATGAATTTATTGTATCGCGCATTGTGTGGCATTTGGTGACGTCCTGCTGAAATTACAATGTCTGCAACTGTTTCCAAATGAGGTACGAAAAAGAAACTATTTAATCAAATCTCTGTACCATTTACTATAATTGACTGAATGTAACCTTCTGTTCTGACCATAATAATTTTTGAAGATCAATGATTCTACCGGCTCATAAAGCACATCAAACGCTGTAACTTCTGCTTGATATAATTTCGACAATATGGCTTGTAGATTATCATATCGCTCCAAATATGCGGCGATTCTGTTTATTGATATAGCCATTTAACCAAAAGTTTGTTTCACTGTAACTGAACAAAATTTTCAAACGAAATTTTCGATGGGTTTGTTGAATACTTACAGTCGTATTTATTAGATTTCCTTAGAACACTCTTGGACAGTTGTCCAGATAGCCATTGTCTAAATAGTTGGACATCTCCTTATTTATAAACGCATTCCAACAGTGGCCTACAAATGTTCTCATACACTCGCTCACATCCCTGTAATCTGTCAATTTCGTGAGCATTTGGATACGTTCAATGAACATTTCGTTCATTTAAAGATTATTTTTCAATTTTTTGTTCATTGAACGTACCCACTTTACCCACTTTGGACAACCAATTTCAGTGTCTAAGTTAGACACTCGATGGAACATATTTATAAATAAGGTTTTGGACTTGGACAGCTGTCCAAAGTTAGACATACTTTGGAATGGGTTTATAAATACGACTGATTTTTAAAAAAAATTTATTTGAACAATTTGCAAAACGTTGCTGCGGTGTAAGTCTATATTTATTTCATGATGAATTGCCAAACCAAACTAACCTTAAAATAAATCAAGAGATATGAAAAAAAAGTGTGATGCCAGGACTCACGGTTAAGATGTGTAAACATCAAATTAAATATTCGAGTGCCGGTTTTACATCACAGAACGCGGCGAATTCGAACTGTCAATCAAATTTCAACCCAAACTCAATTCGACCTTTCGATTTAGTTTAGGCTACGAAGAAATGTACCCGATATTGAACGTATTCAATATGCATCAACGTATCGTAACTTGTAACAACACAACGTAATGTGCTAGAGATATTTCCACATTTTTAGTTTACCCTACCGCCGGCATTATGTACATAGATGTTTACACATCAAAAACTATCTCAGTCATTTAAAGATTCAACCTTCACACGCACACCATTGACACACCATGACATTTAAAGTACATATGTGAATGTAATCCTTTCAAAAAAGATGTGATAGGCTAATAATTATACGAGCCCAAACGCAAAATAGTTGGCCTAATATGATAATATTTGTAACACTTATTTGCCAATATCTTTTTATCATACAGAATTAATAAAAAATTAATATTTTTTCTTAATATGGTTCATAAATATGTGGTCTTTATAATTTAACTAACAATTAAAAAAAGAAAAAAATTGTTTTGCTTTTATTAATGTAAACTCATATGTTTTGTATTGCAAAATAGTTGCACCGGAAGTTTTTCATCGCAGAATAGTTGGCCTAGGCTTGGTTATGTCTCTTTCTTGACGTTTACCGTTTTTTATTGCGTTATAAAAGTATGGGTGTCTTAAGTGAAGCATGCTTTGATTTCAACCGCAGTCAAAATTCATTATGGCGCGTGGCAAATGTTTGTCGGAAAATATGCGTGAGAAAATATTAAAAAATACAAAAAAAATATTTCGGCATACGATATCGGGAAAATATTGGAAATTTCAAGGTCTTCAGTTCGAAACATAATTAATTTATTCAAAAAGACCGGAACTGTGAACCCATTGAAGAAAACTGGAAGGCCCCCAATTGCTTCCGGTCGTGACAAAAGAACTTTAAGAAAGATTCTTAAAAAAGATCGTCGAGCTACAACCGCAAATATCACCTTAGAGTGGAAAAACACTATCAAAAAACAAGTTTCTAGAGACACCTGCATTAGAGAAATGAAGAAAATGGGATATAAATTTTATAAAGTAATTTTAACCGTTGTTGTATAAATTTTATTTAGTCTTTGAAAATAATTTTTTCTTACAATTCGAACCTCAGGCCAAAGAAAAGCCACTTTTAACTTCTTTGCAAAAACAGAAGCACCTAAAGTGGGTTCGTGACCATCAGATCTGGACGTTGAGGCAATGGAAAAGTGTTATATGGAGCGATGAGTCTCGGTTCGAGCTTTGTGTTGGAGACTCACGATCAAGAGTCTTAAGAACCAAAGATGAAGCATTTCACCCACATTGCTTTCGT
Organism: Epistrophe eligans; assembly: GCA_951394125.1. Taxonomy (NCBI): domain Eukaryota; kingdom Metazoa; phylum Arthropoda; class Insecta; order Diptera; family Syrphidae; genus Epistrophe; species Epistrophe eligans. Next base: position 88,720,538 of record OX596028.1, on the reverse strand, counting down.
CGAAAAACAAAATTTAACGCATCAGTTATGGTCTGGGGATGTTTGTCTGCCCAAGGAGTGGGCAACCTTTGCTTCGTCGAAGGCACTGTGAATACCATTAAATATCAGGACATCTTAGAGCACCATCTTTTACCTTCCATTCCAAGGCTGAAAACAGAAGATGACTGTTTTACATTTCAACAAGATGGCGCATCATGTCACACAGCCAAGCGAAATATGAGCTGGCTTCGAGAACAAAATATTCCAGTGCTAACGTGGCCCGCAAATAGCCCCGATCTGTCTCCAATTGAGACTTTGTGGGGGAAAATGAAAAAAGAATTGAGAACAAATCCAGCTAAAAACTTAAGCGAGTTAAAGTAAAAGATCCGGGAAATTTGGGAAGGCATAACCCCTGAATTTTGCTATAATCTTGTCGAATTGCGACCGTTATTAAAAACAAAGGTGACGTCACTCAATGGTGAAGACAAGTTATTTGTATTGGGCCAACCTTTTTGCGTCGTTAAAAAAGTGGGTTTACTATTTTGCGTTATATGCGATTAAATATTTTATGTTTTTTTATTATTAAATGAACTGTTATTATTTTTTTAAGTTGCGTTCTAAGAAGTGTTTTTCATACACAAGCAAAATATCCAAATAAAGTTTGAATTATTTAACTTAATTTAAATTGCCAGTCTTTTATTTTAATTTAATAAGAAGAAATATTGAGCAGGCCAACTATTTTGCGTTTGGGTCGTATAAAAGGCTCCCGTCCCACAAGAACCAGGACTCGCATCGAAGAACGGTGATGGAAAACCTATATATATTCACGGGACCAGAATAACGGGCATCATCGGATAATATAGACGTGGGTCCCTGGAAAATCAACATTTGATCAGACAGGGGTTTAAAAAAAATTTTCATTTCATTATATTATACAAATTTAAGGCCGCTTACCGCAGTATAGTACCTACACATTACAAGAAACAAAAAATACATTCTTGCATCGTCTATACGAGAAGAGTTGGCAAAAACAATCAAGTAAGACACAGCAAGGTGGCTATTCAAATTCGCCAAAAAAATCTACTATAGTTTTTCAAGATTGTTTAAATCCATATACCTAAAAATTACTTATAAGCTACTACTGTGCAAGACTATATTCTCACCAATACTCACATAACGATCCTAGCATAAAAGTCATCAAATGGTGAATTAACTCTTGTTTAACTTTAGCCTCAGACCTAAGCTAAGAGGTATAAAGTTAAGTTTTACAAAAATGCATGAACCGAATAACATAACTGTCAAGAAAATAAAAATTCTATATCTTGTAATCTTTGTAGTAGTAGCACCATTTATAATACTATATGCTCCCAATAAAATAAAAAAATTATTTTTAGTGGCATTTTAAATGAAATAGAAAAAATTAATTTACTAGGCATAAACAAGTTAAGCGAGTCTTCGTATATAAAATAATATAAAAAGTAAACCGGATTAATTCCGTTTTGGTTTTTATTGTTAACTCAGAGACATTTTATTTGTCATCCATGCGCGGTTTTTTATGTACATACATACATACATATGTAAATCAAAAAAAGAATCAGCAAATGAATGCCCTTGAATGTTCATAACTTTTCTTCAACTAAATCTTTATTATATAATTTTGTTTGTGTGAGTCACATCATGATGATCCCGTATAGTATACGAAAGTTATGAATTATGATTATTGTAAACTATATACATTCAATTAACTCACAGAAAACCCAAAAAACCAAATGGTTAGTCATTTAAAGTTTCTGACTCAAATTAGATTTCTTCCTTAACCCATTCCTTCCGTATTCCAAAATTATGACAGTATTGACAGTCTAGATGTTACAACGTTAATTAACGTTACAACTCATTTTTTTTTACTTTCTACTTAATTTCAAATTTATTTCCAAATTGGAGGTTTAAAGAAAACCAGAAAAAACATTTAAATTATTTGTAATCGTTTTTTAATTTTATGCTGCCTTCTCCAAAAAGCTACTAAAATTCATATTTGAATTTATTTTTATTTACATTATAGAAATTATTAACGACAAAGCTTGGAGTACCTATTTTTATTGTTACTTCTCGAATTATAGTGCAAAACCTAAGTTTGAACGATTTACAAGCACCAATTGCAAAAGTCCTCAATAACCATGCTTAATCATTCAAAACTCTTACAATTCCTTCCTTCAACGGATAAATATTTTTGTCCCATTTTGTGTGAATCACCCTGTTTATTATGAAGAACGTAAAAATATTGTCCAATACTTGAAAGTTAAAATAGTGGCACCCCACCAACTCTAAGGCTATGACCTTTGTCTTATAAAGAAAAAAGAAAAGGTACCTACATATATATTTACAAAATACAACAAAACAAAACTAAACGTATACCGGTATAAAAAAAAAACATCCTCATTATGCATTCAACACCAGACTTATGGATGCGTCGCAATTGTTTTTAAATCTTTGCTAGCCAGAACTCCGTCATGATTCATATTCCGGTGGTTGAAAGGTTAAAATTTTTAAAAGTCTTACTCATTTTTTTTATTACCAAATGAGGTACACATAAATGTTGCGGTAAAACTAAAAACTAAAAAATAGTAATGTCGATCGCTGCCGCGTCGTCGTCGTCGTCGCGCTAACGTTCAGGGGATTACAAAACATATTTTTAACGTTTTTTTTTCTTTGCAAAATTCAGGTTAAGACATTTCAAACGATTGATTTATTTATTATCGATTGTAACCCGATTGAACTTAAAAAAAAAAAAAAAAAAAACAAAGAAAGAGCAAAAATAAAAAAAAATCTACGGTAAATGTGGAAATGTCATGAGTAGGTATAACAAATTGGATTGTATCTATCAGACAATGATGGCGGCATTTTAATAAATAATGTAACGCACAACCGGATTAAAAAACAAAATTGCTAAAAGTAATAACACATACATATTATACTTTCTATTTCGAGGTTTTGGGTGTGATTGACTGGAAACAAGAAATAATTTATTATTGTACTTTAAACGTCAAGTATATGTATTATAGATTAGTTGAGCCTAGAGGGGAAGTATGTTGCGAAATATTTTTCAAAGAGATATAATATATATGTATATGAATAAACTCCGCGTCACTTGTCTAATTCTTGATTATTTATACAATATTTTTGTGATGTTGAAGACTTACATTTTACTAAAATTAATAATACCTACTAAAAAAATATATAGCACCTGTGAAATATTATAATGCTAGTTATTTTAAATTCACCTAACCATGACTGTCTTTTGTTTGTTTTCAATGTAGGTACTTAAATACAAAACACTACAATATAAAAATCAAATATTGTTTTTTTTTTAAATTTTGATATGCAATATTATTTAACTTATAAATAGCTCTTGTGTAAAAAAAAAATTAATCAAAATCGGTTAAACAGAGAATGAGATAGTCGAACAACATAAAAATGCGTTATATATGAGGGATACCGTTAATAAAATTAATAGTTATTTTTTTTTTCAATAATAAGGTAGATCGTATTAAAATAAGCTCACATAAAAATTTTAATCAAAATCGTAGGAGACGTTTTGAGAAAAATAAGATTTTCCTTATCGGTTTTTAAACATTTTGTATGGTATTTACTATGTTTTTAGTTATAAGAAACATTTTTGCTCAATATATTATTAAAAAACAGTCAGATGCCAAATTTTATTAAAATCGACCAAATAGTTTTTGAATTATTAACATTAAGTTTAAAAAATAAAAAATTGAAACATTTTTTTTTTAATTCAAAATTTTGGTATGGCAAGGAACCATTTATACCCATTTTTCTGATTTTTTTATATAGAATTGTAGCCTTTTTATAAAAAAAAAATACTATTTTTTGTGGCACATTTTTGAGAAAAATAAGATTTTCATTAATTCCCGTTATTTTTGGTCCTAAAAAAATTTAAAAAAAAGTGTCGGGAAAGTGCTTAAAAAGCTTTAGATGTCGAGTTTAAACAAAATTGACCCACTTAGGCTGCAGTCAAACGGACAGACCGACAAAATTTAGAGACCTACTTTCTTAGACTAGCGAATAGCCTATAAGAATGTGGGTCTCGAAATTATTGTAATAATTCGTAATATCAATTTTAATCAAAATCTGGAGTTCGCTTTTTTTTACGAATCCATAACTTGCCAAATAGTAACTACATAGGTATGTATTTTGTATATCGCAAGTAAAAATGTAAAACACGGATTCTCATTCTTTTTATACATTTTCGAAGATGCGATGAAACAGTCCAAAGTTACACTGTGGAAATTTGGCCACGTAATTGGATTAAAAACTTTAAAAATAGAGAGCGCCAAAACTTCCAAAAATCACTCAGATCGAAACATGAAGAAACTTATTGATTCAAAATAGGCCATTAAACCTTTAATTTACAAAAAATTGGCGTTTCGTCCCGGTCCCGGTGATCTCACTTGTGTTCTTGTCATTACACAATTTTTGTCATTGTCATTGTATTTCAGGATAAGAATTTTTTTATGAAAAACAAAACTTTTGTAGAAAAGTATGCTTTGAAAACATGGTGCTATGGTCGGACCTAAAACAACAAATGTTCGATTTAAAAACCAAAAGGTGAATATTAAGAGGGAGCGTTATGGTTGGAGGAATAGACAAAAATGTTGTTTCATATCTTTTAGATGCAATATAAAATATACAAAGTCCACAAGTTTACAAGTTTGTGTGATGTAAGAACATAGTTTGTCTGTATATTAAAAGTAAAAATTTCTAAATTCGGTTTAAATTTTATTTTATTAGAAATATTATATTCACCTTAATTTATTATGTTGGAATAGGTTAAGTTATGAAGTAGTAAGTAGTAAGTTTCGGAGGTATAATTTTAAAAATGTTCGTACACATAGACCTCAATTAAGCGATCCGAAGTGTGTAAATCGAAAAAAAACCTTTTTTTCTAGTAAATTGGAACGTTGTCTTGTAAAGTACATTTAGCAACCATACCCACGCGTGTCAATTTATCTGAGATAGTTTTTAAGTTCGTTAAAATGTTGATTGGACTATGTTAACACATTGAAACGTAGGTTGGGACGTTGTGTTGGGAGAAAAATGTATGCGACATAGGTAGAATATTATATAGAAAACATTTAAATTTTTGTTTTACTAAAGAGTGGATTGTGGATTTCCAGAACGAGTATAGAACCAATTTATTGTTTATGTATACCTATGTTATTAAGAATTGCAGACTTATAAGAGTGACAATTGTTATAATTGGTTGGAGGCCTTTTAAGGAAGTCAATTATATGTATGTATACCAGATTTTAAAAATTGATACTTTTATTAACTTCGTCAATCAAGGCCGTTTTTAATTTAAAACGTGGGAATTTGCTATTAGATATAAGCGTTAACTGATCTCAATCTCAAAACAATCGACAGAGTATTAATCTATAAGAACAATAGGTGCAAAATTTTAGACGATTAAGTAAGATGCTAAAGCATTTTTTTTATTTATTTATTTATTCATCAAACAGAGCATACAAATCTCTTATAGACTACTAAAAATTCTAGCATTCATCAGATACTTAAATTTAACCACCAATGTTTAAAAAAGATAACAATTTTTTTTTTTAAACAATCTCTACTTAAGAACATACATATTAAATTCAAGAACGCTACAAACGGAGTATGCCTGCGTTAAACAGCGTGTTAGTGGCTCATTATTTCCATAATTAACCCTATGGAAAGGGACAAAGAAAAGACACCAAGAACGAAAATCATGCGCCGGTACATGAAACGTGATCATTGAAAGCAAAGAAGGTCAGTTGATTTTATAATTAAGAAGATCTCTGACAAACATTATTTCAAAATATGACATCCGAACCTCCAGATATTGGATCCCTAGTAACAAACATCTTGATTTTCCAAATTTTAAAGGAGTAAGTACCTATTTTGCTCTTTTTAATATTTTATTAAAGTTAAAACCACCAAATGTCTATTTTAGCTTTTTAGTATTAAATTAACTTCAGATGTGACTTTGACAATTAAAAATGTCAAATGATTGTATGAACTGTGATTTTTTAGGAGTGTTCAGCTGAATTTTACTTAGAAAATAGGTTAAGTATGACACTATATATTTAAAAAAAAAAACTAAAAACATTTATGTAAATTGCTTTAAAGTTAGTAAATTGTTACCTCAACATCAGGCTGTTTAAAATTTTGAAAGGTGAAAGGAATACAGCAAACATTTACGTTTGAAACTGTATCAAAAATGATTCACAAAAATGAATAAAACCTTCGATTATATGAATCAATATCTTAGTTGATTTGGATCCAAACTCCTGAATCAATTAAATGATTCTTTTATTTGTGATGAATAAATCCTCATAAATAAATGTAATATTCAGATACTTGTACATTATATGTACATATATTAGTTTAGAGAAGACATTTTTTTTTTAATTATTTCAATACGAAGAATGTGATTCATTAAAATGAAGTAACATTTCTAATTTTTCTAATTGATTAACAATGCGAATGATTTGAATTAATTGCAAAACAAAATTCAACTGACACATTTTTTCTTTGCATAATTTTTGTTTCGGTTTTAGGTTTCGGTTTTAGGTCCCGTTATCTTTTTTTTTCAAAAAATAAAAAGGATATTCAATTTGCTTTATGATTTATCAATGAAAATGAATGCACCCATACTTTATACTTCTTTAAGGATTAAGTATACTTGTGTAAGTTCACTTTTTTATTTCTCTATATTTGTGAAGGAAAACCGAATTTTATATTTTGTATGCCGTACAAATTTCCTTTTTGAGCATATTCATAAATGATTCACTGAAATAAATTATAATTACCGAAAATTTATTCTTCATTTTACCGGATGGTAAATAAATATTGGCATACATTTTTAAGTATGAATTAACAAAATGTACCAATAAGTAGAAATTCTGATACATATAACGAATCAATATGACAAATGATATTGTCCTTGATTTAAAATTGTTTATATACTATTTATTTGACTAATCAATAGTTACATTTCTAAGAAGAAATGACACACCCCATTCATTGAAAAATTATTCACTACTAGGCCAAGGGCTTGCTACAATGACTCGATATTATTTCTGTATCGAATAGAGAAGGCTATTTCCTCAAAAATGGACCACAACGTGTAATCCACCGGGTTTAGTCATCCGGAAGGCCAATCATCCGTTAAATTAATCATGATTTTGACAAAAAAAAATTGGAATATCTAGAGATTCACACTGCTTGTTGGCGAACATTGATTAGTTGACGACAACCACTATGAAATCCTTTGCAGAAGTTTTGGCTACTTTTTCACAAAAATCAAGGTCGGTAAAGCTTACTCCTATCATAGCTTTACGTTTGCGGGACGGTGGCCTCTTTTAACCCTGCGAATGAGTTCTGACGCATATTTTGATCATTATACACTGGATGGGACATTTTATTAAATGAGCCTTCGAGTTTGACTAAGTAGATTTTCTGGTCAGTGAATAGAATTTGTTTCGAACTGGCTTAACAGATTTTAACTTGCGATATATACATATGTATGTACATTATATATGTAGGTACTGCACTGGATTCATTAAAAAAATCGACTTCGAGATTTTGATGAAAGTTGACATTATGATGATAGCGAAGTCGAAAAAGTGGGTCTCGCAATTCTGTCCGCCTGTCTCTATCTGTCTGTCCTGTCCGTTCCTCTGGTGCCTATAGCGATTTTTAGACATTCCCCCATACGTTTTTTTTAATTTTTTAAGGCCAAAAATAACGTTAAACAATATAATTTTCTTAAGCAAATAATGAAAATCTCATTTTTCTCAAAAACGTGCCCATCACAACGTTATTTTTTTTTTACAAAAAGGCTACCATTTTATAAAAAAAAATTCGGAAAAATGGTTAGGTATAATGGTTATAAATGGAAAATGGTACCTCACATATGTAGAACCATTTTTTAAATAATTTTTTGATACATTGTTAAAATACAAAAAAAAAAAAAAACAAAATATTTCAGAATTTCAAACTATACGATTTTTCCATTATGAAAAGCAAACCAAATATTTCATCTAAATAAATGGTCCTATTTTAATCTTAATTTTAGAGCCTATTGAATGACATTCATATGTCAGTCCAAAAATACTACAAGTCTTTTGCTATGATTAATGATTTTGCACTTTTCATCTGTCTGGACAGACTATCATCATCCCACACATTCATATAGAAATAACCACAAAGTATTTTGTATGCGATACATGAATTACATCACCTTTGCCCTCACAACATAAATAGATCCAAAAAACATGATTTCATAGGACTTTCACGGTTTTCAAACGTCAAAGTAATTTTTCTCACATAAAATTACTTCCTTTATTTATATTTCTTTTTTTTTGTAATCTTAACAAAACAGAAGCAAGCCTATCCCATATCTGCATATATGTAGATAGATAAAGTGTAGGCGTTTGAGAGTTGTTTGTAGGTAAGGCATTATACATACCCGAATGACATTGGTATACACTCAGTCTGCAAAAAAAAAAGAACTCAAGAAAAATTTATATTTTCAACATATTCTAAAGTTCCGCAATTCCTGAATTACCAACCAGTATTGCTCTGGAATAAATATTAGTTGTTGTAATATCAACTTTTCGCTTCTCAAATGGTCTGTTTTGCATATGTGAATAATAAGCAGGGCCGGGTTTACGATTTCTGAATCTGAATCTTTACAAATTTGCCTATAACTGTAGCAGTAAATCTCCTCTTTTTACAAAATTATGCCCTTAGTTCGTTTAAGCCTTGTTTTTAAGCCTAGTATGCATCTGAAGAGAAACTAAAAATTTTCGGTGGTCTCTAAATCAACAGCGAAATTGTAAACGAAAAGACTACTGACAAATATTAATGGAGAGTTTTGTAAAATGATTTGTAACGAAATTTGTTTGTGGTCTCACTTTTCCTCACACAATTAATAGTTCGTGCAAATAATTCAGTGCGAAAAAAGAGCAGAGACTTCTCCAAATAATCTACTACAATTATAAATTTCGCTCGTTGAACAGTGTATGCAAAAAGTAGAGCAGAACGAAATTTTTCGTTTATAATTTCTTCGGTTTTAGCTGCGTACTATGCTTTATGCGAAAAACTAATTGATATGTAAAAATGTTCGGATGCCAAAATTATTACCACAAATGCAAATACGAATCTTATATATATTTCTGTTTGTATGATTGGTTGTAGATATGAAGTTTTATCAAAATCTTTAGAGTTGTTTTCTATAAAAACCACTTAAATAGTAATAAATTAATTTTTTAATGTTTCCTCAACGGATCAATTCACGATACAAAATATAGCGCCTTAAAATGTTTGCAACACTTTCAAAGTCCGCTGTTGATAGAATACCTATGTATCTAACTAGACAACGAGTTCCTACAAAAAAAAAACTTGTTTCAACGAACTTCCACCTATAATACCTCAGTTATTTAAAGAAAAAAAAAGCTACACTTTTGAAGGTTGCAAAAATATTGTTGCTTTATTTATGTTAATTTAGAATGCAATTAGATTGGTTTCAAAGTTGTTATGTTACCAAAGATAAATATATCTGGTTCTTTTGTTATTGAATGCTTTATATTTAATTGTTAAAAGGATAACTTTTTTTTTTTTTTTTTTTTATTAGATAGATAGATATTTATTTTCGTAGAATAAAGCGTTACAATTTACATGATTTTGTGAATACACACAGCTTGCACAGAGATATGATATTTAATTTTATATCTTACAACTGAAAAATAAATACAATTTTTGTAGGGAAATATAGATAATTAATTAAAAACAATTGAAGGAAAAATTAAAAGGATAATCTACATCATCAAAATATGTATTTGCATATTTAAGAAGGTTTTTAAAGTTATATTTTTGTACGTGCATTTAGGAAAAAAAATGTTCAAGAATATACAGAATCAAGTTAGCTGGGCTTCAAAGGAAAAAAGAAAACAGTTATTCTGTTATTATTGGGCCGAATTTTCAGTTTGAAATTGTGTTTGTGTGATTTTATTTTTGTTTAAGTCCTCTTTCTGTTAGTATTCGCATCTTTCGTATATCACTCTCGTCGTGACGTTTGCTCGTGCCACCAATGACTTTTGGTATTTTAGTTTTTGTGTATCCATCATTCTATCGAAATTCGAAATGAATGATGAGCTGGCATTTTATATTACTAATAAAGTAATAACGATTGTTTTTTTTTTTTGCCGTTGATAGATAATTTCGATTGTCAGTTTTAAAGAGAGGATGAAGAAAAGAGTCAATGATAGTTAATTCTACATGCGTTTGTAAATTTCGTTAATTCAAGCGACGCGACGCACGCTATGTACTGGTTCAAGACGATATAAGAATGCGTATGGGCATAAGAATCATGGCGAAACATGATGGATATTTTCGGATTCGCAAATTGTTGAACTGATGGATTTGTTTAATTTGTTCATTGTTTAAAGTTGTAATTTCAATATTAGCTACTTCTTCATTTTTCTTTTTCCTTTTTAATGTTATATTAAGTAAATTTCATAAATTCAGAATTTGTTTACTTTTTAAGACTTTGATCGGCTTCCCGTTATAAAAAGTCAGATTCAATACCTATAATTTAAGATACTCAAACAAACACGAGTTTCAACTGAAAACAAATGTCAAATATACAGTTTAAGATAAATTTTATTTGTTTGAATATAATTTGGCTAGTGTTTATATTTCTGAAATCTTAAAGATCTCAGCAGTCTCAGAAAATGAGCAAGATTCCTCAACAAAATTTCTCAATTTTAGTGTCTGAGGAACATCTGTATTCGCCTGCACAACTTTTGACGGAGAAAAATTAGTGTGAATTCTAAAATATGAACTGACCAATTATTTGAAAAATCGCACTTTCTCATTTTATTTATACAAGATAAAATATCTTTTGTAACGGTCTAGAAATTCGAAGATAAATATGAGATAAGTTATGTAGGTATAATGCGTATATTTTAAACACTTAAATTTAACTATTCTTTTCAAAAGATGCGAAACAAAGATTCTTGGTTAATAATTTCATAAAAAATGTTGAGAAATGAATCTTGCAATTTTTAAATGTTTGTATTAATTCTGAAGTTTAAATTTCAAAACAAATTAAAGAACTTTATGAACTGCAATTTCATGCTCATTTCGATTAAATCAAACATGTAATTTCTGAAATTAATTTATTGTGAGATATGATTTTTATTTCTTTAAAACTATTAAATACCACCGTAATAATTATAACTTAATTTTAAATATGTAAATGAAACAATAATCTATAATTAATTTAAAAATACTCTCTACTTTAAAGTTGTCCTAGAATTCACCTGAAAGTTTCCTTCCTATATTATGTACCAATACGCTTCTGGACATAGACTTATCTTTTAATTACTTTCTATATTGAATGCAATATGCGAAGCGCGTTTATTGAACCTATATAATTAATTTATGGTTCAGGTCTACCAAGTATTATCACATAATAAAGTAAAAATTCTTAAAATACAAATTTTAAAAAATTAAATTCACACTTTCTTTCCTATTAACTGGTAACAAATTGATTTTAAATTTAAATATATAACATCTATGTACCTACAATTTAAAAAAAATACCTAAACATTTCACAAGAACTCCTATTATAATCGTAAACTAATTGAAAAGTCTGGAACATACCAATCATCAAAAGCCAATTAAATCGAAATCATACATATACTCCATTGTGTTTAATTCAAACAACACTATTATATGACTTGCTGCACTGAACATTCATATCTTAAACTATTATATTATATACAATTTATTATACGGTAGCGCATTCCTATACCTCTACTACGACCGCTATAAGAAGGCAGTTATAGTCCACCGGAGGCAAGAAAAAAAAGTGAAAGTATATGTAGGTATATATAAACCTGGGTGAATGTTGTTGATCCACGATCAACTACCACACCACCATCATCACTATACAATAATATGCTCTGCAAAAGTGGGGATAAAGGAAATATTTTTGCATTGCAATTTTATCTTAAATGTGGCAAGAAAAAAAAAATAATATGATTTATGTCATATAAAGAATCCATATAACTTACCAGCAATAGCAAAAAAATGCAAACAATTGTTTTTGAATTTTTTGTTTTTTTGTTTTTATCCAAAATGTGTGGCTTGACTATTAACTTCCTTGTCGTTTAGATACATTCGAAAGGTTGATAATGTATGGGTTTTTATACAAAACTCAAACAAAAATATGTGACACGTTCTAATTTTATCACTTTACCGATAAATTTGTTGACTTTACCATAAAATTAAGAACAACTCTGCAATGAAACAGTAAACAAATCACAGAACTGAATACATAATTTATTTTTTTTTTTTTAAAGCGCAATCACGTCGACAATCGATACAACGGCTACCACGACGACAGTATAGATACTCGTGTGCATATTTGCTGCCATTTGAAGTAGATATACCAATATTACAGGTACCAAGAAAAAAAAAATTAAAGATCTTTTCGACAAAAGCTATGCAAATTAAAAAAATTAAATAAAATTTATTTTGATTTTTATTGATAATTGTTATATAAACTGGTTTCTATAAATAACTTTTAACGGGACTCTAAAATTTGTTCTTTTTTTCCAACTAAGTAATTCGATTAACTTTCACATCAACCGAAATGAAATTGAATTTTTACATCATTTTTTTTTTATTATTATTTCATTTCATCTTTCGCAACACTTCTAGTTTCACTTTGTGCGAATCAAGCACTTGAAAGATTTTAGCTTTGAAAATATTAATTAAATCCACAATCTTGATCATGTCATCTTATTTTTTTTTGTAATTAACATAACTTTATCTGCATATAGACAAACGGATGGCAGATATATAAATTTCTAGAATTAATTTCAATCAAAAAATCCGAAAGTATAACCAAAACGATGTAGAAAACAAAAATGAAAAAAAAAAAATTGTTAAGAAACAAAAAAAAGAAAAGAAAAGAAAAGAAAAGAAAAACCGTCGTGATATGTTTGCGTGTTGGTGCGTCACGCTGACTCGAAGTTAGAAAAAAAAATCCTACCTCGGAGCTCCAATCGAGTTCGTTGTCTCTGGCCAACTGAATTGAAGTCTTTGGTTTTGTCTTACGAACGATCTGAGCCGAATTGCTGCTTTGTGGTAGCAACGACGAGGTCGTCTTGTTTGTCTTATAGGCTGTTGTTGGTGTGTCTTGTTTCTTGTTTTGATGGCTGAGAGAACCTATATAGAAATAGATATACCACATCGCCAATTTTTCAGGCCACAAAGACTCGAATAGTTTAAGAAGGTTGCGTTAATAAAAATATGGTCTTTTGAAAAATGGTAATATTTTTTGAAGGTTTGAATGAAACAACAAACATTTAGGTGATCTATACCAACAAGTTTTTAGTTAGGTATACCTATTTCACTACGTCATTCAAACCTCCTTCAATATCAATATTATGGTCCAAAAGTTGAGCAGCCTAACTGCGAGTGTGTTTTTGTACAAAAATCCTTTTCAAATTTTAATATTTTTTTATTAAATCTTACTCATTAAACAAAGAATGGATATTATCTCGAAATGCTGACTTTTTTCAGCATTAAAAAAATCTTCCTTATAGTTCTCTTAAAATCCACTTAAATTAAATTAATCAATAAATTTATTTTGATACTCATTTTTTTTTAAATCAATAGTCTTGACTTCAGGAATAAATTTCACTTTTTTCCATTTTTTCTCTGATTACAAATTATTCTTGTAAGTATGAGGATGGCTTTAAGAACCACTTTTCTTATATTAAAGTTTCCTCTATATTTAACATTCTTTGAATCTTTCTAAAAAAATATGTTCGTAATTATTCTGCATAACTTAATATTTAACAAATTTCTTAAAAGAAAAAAAAATGCAATGGAAATAAAATACAACTCTAACTTTTGAACTATTCATCATAATCTCCAACTCAATTCAATTTGCTTATGTTTAAGTCTTTCGTTTGTCTGGTCTTTATTATCTCTTTTCATTTTTAGTTTGCTTTTCATTCCTTTTTTTATGATTTTAAGTTTCTTCTTAGAGAGTAACTTTTGTAACGGTGCGGGTGAGTATATTTTTATTTATGTTTGCCAAGTGGTCAAGCAGTAAGTCTAGGAAATTAGTATGAAGTTTACTCTTACTGCCGAGCAGTAATCGGTAAATAAAACTATGAATGATGCCAAATGTAGAAGTAAGTCAAATATTTGTCTATAGCACCTCTCTTTGAGGTTATTGCTTTTGGTTTATAAAAAAAAGACAGACAGGAGAATAAACTTAAAAAGTGTGCCTATTGTATTTTAAATAAAAGCAGCTTAACTGTATAAATTGTTGTTTTTTTTAAAGAAAAATTAAACATTTTTTTTTTCGCTCAGAAAATTCACATAGGAAAAGTTAGCAGAATGAAAATGAGTTTCTATCAATTTTTCAAATTTAACAGGTTTTTGGATGATTCTATTACTTTTTCCCTGCACCTTTTTTTAATTTTCGCATATACATACATATGTATGTATATACGTTTCAATTAATGATAAATATTTTCTCATTACCGTTTAAACTACATAGATATATGTACCTTTTGTTCTGGTGAGCAATTAGCTAAAAAAACGAGTTCGAAGCCCAGCTCTTTTGTTTGGTGGTGGCTTTTACTTTCAAGTTTTTATTAAACAGAATACTACATACATACATATATGTACTGTACAATGTACATATGTTATGTATGTGTGTATTTTTATTTTAACATGACTTTTCAGAATAAGTAGCTCAATCAAATAATACAATGTCTTTTAAGTGTTTGTGGACGGGATTAACAAAATTTGTGGGTTTAACAAATTGCTCATCATAAAATTTTTGTTTATACTTTAATGATAAAAATATTGAATGACACATATTATTTCTGTGTTTTCATGCAAAATAAAATATTTAATTTACAGTTACACACGAAGTGGATTAAGATTCTGATTTAAAAATCCCGTATTATGTTATAATAAAAACGATCGCCATTCGTTTATTAAGATCAATTAAATTTAAATTAAGATAAATGAAAAATAGAATAATAATCTAATATAACTAAAAGTCTAACATAAGACAAAAGAACCGAAACGAACACGCTACCAATTATTGGAAAGACGAAAGGAGAGACTAAAATTCAGTCTGTCTGAGTCCCTCCACCTCTACCAACCCCAACATCAGTTTTTAAACCGTCTGTATTAAAATGGATCCGATACTTCCTTTAAGAATGCTAAGTCCTCCCAAAAAGTTCTGGAATGGATAGTAACATGAAAGTTTTTATCGAATTGTAGCTTTGGGGTGGTGTAGTCTGTAATACTTTGAAGTGATCTGAATGAGTTCAGAATGATAGAGTGGCCAATTTATTTGTTGGTCCACTGCGAGGAAGCTTTAAGAGGTATGTGCTTGCAGTAGTTTGTTTGCAAAATAAATCGAGAGTTGTTAGATGGAATGGAATGTCAAATGAAGCGGCAGGAGTCGTACAAAGTATTCCGCCCATGCATCGGCAGGCTAAGTATTGGACTTTGCTTAGTTTAGCGTAATTTATTGTTTTATCATCTAAGGCTGTCCACCATACTGAAACACCGTATTTAAGAATTGGTCTGACTACCGAAGTGTATAGCCAATAAGCAACGTTTAAACTAAAACCTATAACTCCAATTCTCGAAAATGACTCTAAGGATTCTGATTAAACTTTGTAGCTGTCATATTTAAAACTATTTTAATAAAACTGCGTTTCAGGTTTGAGAGAAAATAATCACACAACCGGAATAGAATCTTAGGATTGGAAAAAAATAAAACTCCATAAATTTAAACCCCTATTAATAAAATCGAATCAAACATGAATTTTTATTTACAAAAACTTAATTAATATTAATTAGCTAATTCATTAAGTAAAGATATTTTTTTCCAAACGACTATAGACAAAAAACAAACGTCAGTGACACATACGTTATGTACAAAATCAAATAAGTAAGTTGCAGGAAAGCATAGGTATGTGTGCAGACTTATGTGGTTTTGGCTTGAACTTTCCGAATACTTCCTTTTCATTTTCACTCACACTACTCCAAAAACCTTCGATTGATTGTGCTGAGTTATGAGTATTTTTGTGAATCTAATTTCATAAAGGAGCTGACGAAAAACACACACATATATAAAAAGTTTTTTGTGGGATTAACTGTCAAAAGTGAAAAATGTTTGAAGAAACTATTTTGTTAAATTTCAAAATTGGGCTTAGTTTGTGTGTAAACTTGGGAGTTCATATTTTATTGAAATCAAAAAAGGAGAACAATTCGACTTTTCCAAAAACTATGTCTTTTAACTATATTATATTTGGCGGTTCTAGTTGGGGAGAAAGCAATGCAATACAAACAAATATACTTATGTACATAATATACAAACACTTTTCTAATGGCGCGACTGTGTGCACATTGTGATTTGTCGTTGTATATGTAAGTATATTTGTTTGTATTGCATTCTTTTCACCCCAACTAGGGCTAATTTTTTTGTTGCTTGTTTCGCATTGTCACATTGACATATGGTGGAACTTCCCAATCCCAAAGTTTTATCGAAATCTACATGAATAATACTTTTTGTAATATCTTGTTGGATGTAGTAGATTTTCATTTGCTTAACATGAATTACCAATTGATTGTTTATTAATAAATATTTAAACTCATGATATAATTAGTTAATTTGTAAAAGATAATTAAGCATTGTTTATTAACAGGGGTAATATTATTGTAATAACATTTCGTCAGGCCGATTATCAGACTCCTTTCAGTGGTGCTTGGTTATTTAATGTTCAATTTTAATTAAAAAACTTTTTGCCCCGCTGCGCTCGCTGGGGCAACGATGATTTCAACAATTTTTCATTATTGAATAAAATATTCAATGAATTTCCGATTATAAATAAACAAAAATGTACGTTCTTATAAAAGGAATGAAAACCTGAACACAAAAATACAATTCTAATTCGAACACAAAAACAACCTTCAAGGCTCTAAAAAGATGAAATTTCAATTAAATTATATAGATGATGTTTTCGATTTTGTTATTAATTTTTATTTATTTCTGTAGAAATTAAAATGTTAATAGTACAGTCAAAGCTAAGTTTTGACATCAAAATAGTTTGGAACAAGCTGAAAGTAGCATTTTATAGTTCCTTAAGATCTTAGATATATGTAGAAAACAATATTTTAGTGTATCCCACTTTCTCAGCGCTTCTCCCTAATTTTGCACTTCTTTTTTTTTAATGGATTTAAAATTATTAAAACAAAATGTAAGGCAAAAAAATATTCATCATTTTATATGTACTTACGTAGTTTAAAGTGAATTGTATTAAACTTAATAATAATAAAAATATGGTTATTAAGATTCTTGTTTATTCAAAATACCAAATAAAATCATTTGGATCTATATTTTCATTTTCAAAACAAAGTCCATTGTAAACATGATGCGGCTCTGTACATAACACAGCAGCTGGACCTGGCTTATAAGTAGGAATGTCAACGATATTTGTTGAGGGATAATTGCATGTAAATATAACTTTAAACAGTGGTTTCTTCTTTCGTCTTTTGATAACAGATTGGAGATATGCACATCCGACACGATCATTACGATCATTCATCAGGGTAGTGAAGTGTCCCGTTTGAGGGCTGTTTAAAACAAAAATATTTATTAATAATTTTATGCATGAAGTAAAAGTATAATTTTCTTAAAAAAAATTAATTCAATTAACTGTTTTATCGGTCAAATCTGGGTTTTAAATCAAATATAAAGTTAACAGTAACATTTCTTATAATAATTATATTATTGAATGACCATGACCAAGTTTTTGAAACTTGAATAATGTTTACTAAGTGTTATTTTAAATCTGTAGCCTCGTTAAAATTCGTCATTTTAATATTATAAGAAATCAAGTAAAGTTAAACTCACTTACTTAGTAACTTTAAAGCTCTGCATAACGTCCATATCACAATCCTTGTACTCTAAAAACCACATTTCAACGGCTTCCCTTAGAAAATCCACCATTGTATAATTCGTATATGTTGTTTGAGCAAAGTAAATATTTTGCCCGCAATATGGGAATTCGACTGTGCTTCGGCATTTATCGTGTTCAAAATTACAAGTCTTTACATTAAGTTCTGCCATTTTTGCCAATTCTGTATCCCATATCTAAGGAGAATAATAGTACGAAAAAAAAAATTCGATAGAAAAGATAACAATGTGGTCTTGAAATAACATTTACCAGAGTAGGCATCCTAGCAGCAGATTGAAATCCAGGCACATTTCCCAGTGAAAAATTATTTCGCAACTCGTTGTGAAGATCTAAAATAAGCTGTTGGTAATCATCAAGTTTTTCTGTCCAATATTTCCCAACGCATTTTTTTCCAAATGACTGAAATTAAGAAGCAATTGAAATTCAATTTTATTTTTTAAAAACAATAAAGTTGTAGGTACATATATTGAATTAATATCTTTAATAGTTTATCAACGCATGAACTCTTAAATATCAGATAAATTATTATAGAAGACATATTATATTATTTTTAAGGAACTTAAATAAAATCCAAAATACAATATTGAGTAAAAATGGATAAAGGAAAAATGAGAGAAAAATAGGGTAAGGACGATTAAAGACTGTTCTTATATTATCCCCAAGTGGATCCAAATTTTATTTAAACTTTAAATAGTAAACGTACTCCGCTATTGTTGCAGGCAATGTGATTGCCTTGGTCAGGACACCATACTGGATCACAGTAGTTAGGTTTTTCATAATATGTAAATGCCAATGTAAAGAAGAACGATTGTATGATTAACAGAAGTAACATTTTCGTCGACTGAATGGAATTCAATACACAAATTAAAGACAAATTTAAAATTTTATTTTAACAAAAGTTATGTCGTGAGTCACGACTTTTAATTTTAGTAAATTAAAATAACGATTCGAGAAAAAAACAAAACATTTTAAACTAAATAAATAAAATTTTTAATGAACTTCAAATAAGGCGCACTTGCACAAAAGTTTGAAATTGCTGATTTTTAAAATTGGTAAGCTTTAAAATCTTTTGTGCAAGTAGACGTAAGTGTTCTTTTTTCACATGGGCATTAATGCGTCGTTAGCTTTGCAACTAAACAACAATAAACACAAATACGTTTTTAACTGAAAATAAGTTTAGGGTTCAAGTATGAATCATCGTTGAAACTCAGTTAATTCAACTAAATTTTTAAAGTAACTCAAACTTGGTAAAAAAACCACTAAAACTGCTTTAAAACGATTTTTAAGCTTCGTTTCTTTTTTGGTTTCCTTTCGGTTGCAAAGATGGTTTTAAACCCTGCGATTTTTAACAGATGTTAACTTTGTTCAAATGAACAGGAAACATCTCAATACACTCCACTTCTCTTTAAAGCCACTTAAAAAGATCAAAATCGGAGTAGCACAGTGTAATTATTAAATTTTTAACTATTTTAAAAAATGAAAAAACCAAATACAGTAAGGATGATTTGAATGTGTTTTTTTTTGTTTGGTATGAACTTCTTGAGTACGCAAACAGTTTTAATATACAATGGGTAGAAATTGGGTTCTTGGGCAATTAAACAAACAGAGATAGTGTGGAAGGGCTTTATTCTATCACTCTTCAATAGCCGTGTTTTTTTTTGCAACTCCATATGGAGTTGGACAAAAAATAAACAAATCGGGACTTACCAAAGTCAACAAGCCCATCACTGTTATAAAATGCCATCGCTAACCTTAATGCAGGTTTGTGGCAACCATGCAAAAATTAAGCAGCCATACCACATTAAAATACAAAAAAACTCATAGGGAAAACTATTCCTCTCCATTATATTTCATGGAAGAACTTAATTTCAAGTCGTTTATACGCAAAGAAACTAAATTCCATGACAATGACCGCCATTTTGTTCTCATTTAAAAAAATGTTCCATTTGATGCCTCAAATAATTTGACGTTTCCACGCAAAATGATAATTAGAGCCGGTAATACAGTTTCTATCGAGACTAAAGTTAATTCCCGAAATTCTATATGGATCTAAGTTGTTGTTGTATTTACTCATGTCGTTTTTTTCGTCCAAATTAGATCTGCAAAAAAAAACTAGACTTAGGCCTTAACTAAATTCACCACTTTTTGCAAAATTGCAAAAGCCATCACACTATCCCAAAATGAGTTTGAAAATTTTCACTTTTGTACTTTTTCACTTTTTGGTCAATGTAGTTAAGGCTTTATTTGTGTCATTCATATGGGCCTTCCAAAGTACTTCCCAAAATCTAACGTCAATATAAATGCATTTTTTACATAATTTGCTACATAATTTAATTTGACCGCAGCCAGAAGTACTTGTTAGATTTTGAAGCACAAAGCAACACATGCCCACAACTGTTATTGCTGTAAAGTTTGGTTCGCTCAATAAAAACTAGGCTTTGTCTCTCAGTTTCATCCCTGTCATTCAACCATTTCACACACACCTTTCAAATCAGGGCTACCAACCCCAAGATATTAACCCACATACTTTTCCTAAAAAA
This sequence comes from Epistrophe eligans, assembly GCA_951394125.1. Classification (NCBI taxonomy): domain Eukaryota; kingdom Metazoa; phylum Arthropoda; class Insecta; order Diptera; family Syrphidae; genus Epistrophe; species Epistrophe eligans. Next base: position 88,699,927 of record OX596028.1, on the reverse strand, counting down.
AACTCAACTATTTGACGTTTTAAGCTGTCAGCCAAAAAAAATAGAAGTCACAGCGAAAAGAGAATTTTCTTTTTTTGCAAAAATTAAGAAAATGTTTCCAAATTTATATTTTATTTAAATTTTATTCAACATAAATCGATTCGTGATTTAGTTGTTCTTCAAAATTATCCCTTAACATCAACAATAAATATTCGGTGTGAAAAGTTTTCGCCAGAAAAAAAAAAACTTCATTAAGCACACAGAAAAACGGACGGAATCACAGAAACGCAACAATCAATCGCACACACAAAACATATCACGTTATTTTTTTTTTAATAAACGAAAAAAATCGGATGAGTCCTGCTTCATTGCCGTCGAAGTGGAGGAGTGAAAAATATGCACAAACCGTCGCACGTTGAAACACGAAAACGCAACGTTAGTGTTTCCAAAAGGAGTCTGAAATCAGTTTATTTGTTTTTGTTTTTTAATTGAATAAGTGGGGGCTCCTCGCAATTAGTAAGCTTAGTGGCGAAATATCAAGGATTATTCAAGTAAGAAAATATGGGCGGCTGCATTGGACTTCACAGTACGGACAACGAAACGGTCAGCGTGTCCTCGGCCAGTGTGTCTCGGCCTCCGACAGGTAAGTTCCAAAACAAATTTATTAAAATTCCTTATTTGGACACATAAATGAACAAACACCTCACCACCTGGGTGGTGTGTTTAAGTTATCCAATAAAACAGCGATTAACCAAACCGCAGTCATAACCTTGGGAAGTTTCTATTTCTGACACCAAATTGGACCCCTCTCCCAATTCCAAATGATTGTTTGTTGTGGCTACTTGGTATTTTGTTTATCTATTCCAATTTCAAATAGTCAAATCAAGTATTTTTCAGTCTTTTTATCGCAGCTGATACAGAAATAAGGTGTGATGTCATGCCATGTATTTGTTTGTCAACTAATTGTTATATCGCTGGACAGATTTTTTGTTTTGGTTAGAACTGCTTTTCAATGAAAATTACAAAAATAAGTAATCCTCGAGTCGGTAATAATTACATACATATATATTTAATCTTTGCTACCGTTAAGGTAATTGCAATATAATTTTTGTACCAAAAATTATTTAATTAATAAATATCAATACGCAGTAGCCTTTACTTATCGATTAACTATATTAGTTAAGTTCAAGTTAGGGAGAAAACTTTTTGGTTTGTTAAACTAACTGAATACGGAACCTGGATTTAATTTTGTATCACCAATCGTTTCATAAGAAATCGGACGCAAATCTTGATAGAAAAATTGAATGCTACACGAAAGCGGTCCTCCCTCTGGGATTCGAGATCATTCTTGATGAAGTGCTCACTTAAATGATTCCTCAATCTAATTTTTTCGTGTTGACGTTTTAGCTTTTAAAGAAAACCATATAGGCTACAATTAGGGATAATGTTTTTTCCCATTGGTTTTTCAGAAGGTTTTACTCCATTCTGATCATAATGAATTTTACGAATTAAAAACATTGTCATTTTAGCAAAATGGTTTCTTCAAGCATTTATCAATTTAACAAATTATCCAAAGAAAAAGGTTTTACATCTTTATGTGTGTTGCAAGGGCACTTCCATATGGAAAATATTACCATAACATAACTTCCAACAATCAAGTTTTTAAATGTTTGAAATGCAAAGGTCATGAAAAAAGAGTGCTTGCAATAACAAATAGAAAGCGCCATTAGTTTCTTAAAACTAATTAGGATAAATTATTTTATAACAATAGAGTAAACTCCTTGTATTCTGCTGTCCATCCGGATTTAACTTTTAATCTTGATGTATCGAGTGAATAATATGGCAGAAATACTATATATACTACTTACATAAATCAGCCAAGTAGAAGACTTAGCACTATTTAACTCGAGTTATTGAGTCCACCAAAAATTGACCCCGAGCAAAAAAATACCAGTTTTAAATATATGTAAGAAATTCTAATCTTATTGGATATAATTGATATGAGATATTCGTCATGAAATCTAAATTAGACCCTGTTTTGTTTGGGAAGATTGAGTCGGGACTGGTGAATCTCCTCGTGTTTACATTAAAAACTTTGTTTTAAATAAAATAAAAAAAAATATGATACCAAGTTTTTTTTGTCAATTCTTTCTTGGTAATAAATAAAACTGAAAAAGAATTTTAGGATTAAATTAGGTTTTAGGCAGAAATGTATTAGTATTAAGATGTATATAGTTTAACTTAGAGCGCCCGCATGGGACCAGTAAGTTAGTTGTAAGTTATTGATAAGTAGGCTAGTTTTTATGAAAAAACTTATAGGTAACTTAGTTTTTGGAGAAATAAAATTGAATTTAAAATGAAATTACATTTAAAACTTTGAGGTGCCTCAAAATACATTGAAACAACCATGATTTCAACATTCCACATATTGAAACAACAACAAAGTAGTCGGGTTTTTATGTTTTCTTTGTACCTTACTAGATTCCTCACCCCGCACTTCTCTTACCCACCAAGTGCCGTGAAACAGGATTAAATTCTTCCAATCTAAACAGCATCTAAGGCCATTAAAAGCTTTTCTGAATCGTTAAAGTATTCAAATTGTTTATAACTGGTTGCATTAAATTAATAAATAGCAATTGTGTCGAAGGGTGTTGCCACCCCAAATAAAAACAAGACAGTGAAAGGGAGTTTTTTCCAGTTCGTTTTAAAAAATCGTTGTTTTTATTGATCCTCCAGTATCCTTTTCTTCTAAAAAGAAAATAAATGATTCTGAATTAAATTTCAGGATAAAGAAATGAACGTTCATTAAAAACGACCCAGAACATATTTTGCTCAAGAGCGTTTGCAGTTGTTAAAAACTAATAATCAAACTATGCTGCATTTTGAGTTGTATGAGTACATTCGCGGGGTTATATTATAATAAATCGTGAAATCTCAATTATTTGAAGTTGATCTTGCCAGTCCTACCATTCAAGTATCTGTCGAACGCTCATTAAGATCACTTTCCACAATACTAAATTATCTTGCAAATAAAATAATCTTCTACAAATTAAATTACGATTTTATAGAAACATCTTAATTAACTTAAAAAAATTTAAATATTTTACGGTTTTAAATTTTTTTTTTTTAATTGCTAAACATTTTCGATTCACGCTCATAAGTGTACAGTTCCGTTCACGTTATAATAATAATTGAAGAGCGATAGTATTTTAAAGTTCTCATTCGGTAACACGTATAAAATAAAGGTTCGTTAACTATTTTTTTTATTTTAAAGTCAGGTGAATTGTTTAATATACTCAAATTTAAAATCAGTGTGATCTTACATAGAAGCAAGTACATGCGACCTAGTTGTGTTCTTTATATTCCAAAGGAATATATACCGTTAAGAGTTTATTAATTTTATTATTGATATATAATCAATGTTTTTGAATAGACTTATCCCACTTTCAATTGAAAAGCCTGATTTATCTCTTTTTATGGATGGGAAACTATATTACAAAATTAACTCTTATCTTTTTAATTTTGAACCTGCATCGGTTATTAATTTGGAGATTTCAATTGTTTGCCTATTAAGTTTTTTGTTTACTTATTAATTAAGAGATTCTTATCTTATTTAACGGTTTAGGTCTCGCTTTTTATTAACTTCCAAATTTGATGATTAAAATCTATCATGAAATCATGCACTTTCTGTTTTTTTTAAAAACATTCAGAAAGAAAATTGTGTGGTCGTTCTTATTTTGAAAATTAAATGACCTCCAACAATTGGACAAATAGTAAAATGTAGGAAAACAAAAGTGGACTTAAAACTAATAAATTACAGCAAAATGTAGGTAGAACAGAAAATATGTTGGGTATGAGAATACTTACGTGAACACAGAATATAATTCTACTTTTAAGAATTCAATTTGACGTAAAAGCTATGTTTTTCTTTGTTGTTCCTATATTTCATATAAATGTATGTGTATATAATTTGACTATATATATTTTATGTATTTATACAATATTCGATGTACATATGTTCCTATGAAAGTTGTATAATATATGTCTTTTCTTTTTGATTTGTTTTTCCTTCAAGTTGTTTTTTTTTTTTTTTTTTTTTTTTTTTACTTTTGCGAATGAAAGTATGTACATACTCCTAAATAGAGGTTTTTGAAGTAGATTATTATATTTAACGTACCTTTTGTAACACACGAAGGGTCAATAGGCGTACTACTTTTTTGTACTCAATATGTATTTAATTTATTTAAATTATACTGAAGTGTGATGTTTTCTTTTATATTGCTATTTTAAAACAATATAACTTTTTTACTTAAATAAATAACATCCACAGCTCGTATAGAACCAGGGCCTATTTATTTACAACACTATTTGAAGCACTTTTTCATGAAAAGAGATACTCTTAAAGGATTTCTCAATTCCTCGCAAAAAGCAGAAACCCATGAAAAACATTTCAGTTTTTTTTTTTAAAGTGGTATAGGCTGAAAATCGAAGCCAACCCCTTCGATGTACGCACTAACCCTTACGTCACGGGCTATAACTTTTACTTATATATGTATGCTTATGTACAGTTAGACAGATTGACTTATTTAAGTTAGACATAAGTACAATTAGCGAAATGAAAGCTAAAGTTTGATAAATATTTAAAAATACAATATTTAGGTACATATTTAGAAAATTAAAAATATAAAAAAATAGATAGAAATTAAAAGTAGAAAAAGAAAAAAAAAAGAAAAAGAAAAACAAGAAGCGAAAGATGGAAAAGATAATAAAGTAAAAGTATTAAATTGAGCAAAATGTAGAAACAAAATAGATAGATATAAGAAATAGACGAATTATATCAAACTTATTTTATCTTTCATTCTCTCGCCATCGTTCATTTCTCTAATGCATCTTGGTAGTGAATTCCGCAGCGATTCAATTCGTACAAAAAACTGACTTTTGAACGTAAGACAGGCATAGCGCGGGTGAATTATCATTTGTGTCCTTTGTGATGTCAGAATGCCAATCATTTAGATGAATATTTTCGAGCAGAGCCAGGGTACGATACTCGTTAGTTTTCAAACGTTTAGCTAAAGAAAGTGTATATACACTGTCGTATCTCCTTAAATCATAAACATATCTAGTTACATTGTTAAAAACAACATTGAGTCTTCGTCTACTCGCAGAGTCACAATTTGAATATATTTCACACCCATATATTAATATAAGTACCTATAACCAGCGTCTTTGCAAACAAAATACGTATAGGATAAAATATTGGGTTACCCATAAAGTTCGGAGAATCCCATATGTTTTAACTACAACGAAATTGATCATCATTGACACAGTTAACCTCATGTTCGATTAGATCTAGCGGGCATACATATGGGCTTAACAATAGACGGCAATTCATTTACATAAATTGAGAATAGAAGAGAACCTAGGATTGATCCTTGCGGAACGCCACAAGAGTTTGGAAGGAGATTGGACAAGTCATTGTTCAATTAAACAGCCTGCATACGATCGTTTAGGTGGGAGGACAAAAGTTTCAAAGCACAACTCGAGCACAACGGAGTGGTCTACCACATCGAATGCGATTCGAAATCTACCAAAACAAAGAAACTTATATTATCTTTGTCAATAACTTGTCATATGTCTTCATTTACTTTTAAAATGGCTATGATACAACTATGGCAAGTTTTGCATTCGTAAAAAAATCGAACTCGGGATTTGATAAAACTTGAAATTTCTATTAAAAGAAAGCTAAAAAAAATTTATCTCGCAATGATCGATTCCGAAGGATTTTCTTTTTTGGACATTGTATCTGCCTGGTTTTTTTTTTTAAACAAAACTTTTTGTTTCTAAAAATGAATTCTACGATTTTTTTTTTTTAATTTTCTGTGTGCTAAATTTTGTACAATCTTCCAAACAATTTAAAGTTGTTATGAACAGTGGGCTCCATTATAAGGGTTTTTTTAGTTTTCGGCTTTTTAATTTTATTTAAATTTATATATACATATATGTACATATATGTATGTAAATAATCAATCATTTAGAAATAAATATTTTGACTTAATATTTGCATTTCATCGATAAAATCTTGAACTCCAACTTCTCTGAGAACAGCATTTGTATTTAATGATTTATTTTATTAGAAAATAGTAGATTTAATTCAAAAACAATGAACGGACATGTATTTAATGGTTTTACTTACGACATATGAGCGTTATAAAGAAAGAACAACTGATGGGAAAGAATCTGTGTTGGCACATTGGACTCGAAAATTCAATTCTGAAGAGTGAATGCAATTGAAGCTGCACCAAGAAGGTACAAATGTACATATATAGAAAAAGATGCCTGCATAAAATGACGCTCGAACCAACACTAAGGTAGCAGTTTTGTATTTCAAGAACAATTATTTACGCAGTTGCTTACTTAGAGTTGTTGGAGTTGTTACGTAGGAAGAATTCCTATATATTCTCAGTTTCATGCCAAGATTTTATGACATAAACACCTTACTTTCAATTTACTATGAGCAACAAAAAAAGTCTTACTTCTCTTCACAGATTATTACATTTAAAAGACCTAGGTTTTACATTTACATAATATGTTTGCATGATTATGATTATATGTACATGCTTAAAAGTATAAACCCTTTAAAAGGTCCAAAAGGCTGCCTATTATAATAAAGAGATTATAACACGATATTGTGAAAATATGCTAATTATAACCTCAGTGTTAAGCAAAACAACGATTTAAATTTCAAATTAAAAAGAAAAAAATGAGAATAATTACAAAACCTTAAGTTCATTTCTGAGGAAACCATGTGATTTCATGCCGATGAATTCTAATCAAAAATTCATTTAAAGTTGACGTTGTATGTAGGTCAATTAGGTTTATACGCACCAAAAAATTATGGTGGTAATAATTAATAAATAATAAACACTCTCCTTTTATAAAAAAAGGATTCAACTTTTTTTTTTTTATTTTAAGCCTTCCGTATACATACAAATAAAAAAATTCTGAGTCGCCTTCGTTTGTAATTAATATAAAGTTGATTTAATAGTTGTTCAATGTTCTTGCATATATCGGTAGTGAGTACAAAACTCGCTTGTGTGTGGCTTTTGTGATGAGGTTCACAACAAAAAAAATTGCACTTAACTTGTTTTAACTAATTAAAAATTAAAAAAGTAAAACATTTTAAATGAATTTTGAATAAATGCTTTCTTATTAAACTTGAGCACGTTTTTACGTCGTAAATGTATTTAAATGTATTATCTTTTTGCAGTGGTTATTATTTTTTTTTTCTTGGAAATTTCTTAATTTAAACCTTCTCTCTTTTTAAATTATAACATATTTTATTCATGACAATAACATCATTTTACAGGATAAAGATCTTCTGACCAAATTGTAGAATTAATAATCTTTGTTGTATTCTTTTTTTCACCCTCAGCAGGGTTCTTTGAATGATGTGTTTCCTTGGGTACAGAAATCGTGTCAAAATCATGACAAAATCATTTTCATTCATGCAATGTAATACTTATTTCAAAAGCTTATTCATACAATCATGTCGTTATTATGACGTAAACAAAAGGAATCATTTAGTTTAAACTTGTTGACGTGTTTTTGAAATCACAATTTCAAAGGCTACCCGTTTACGTAATAGATTTATATAAACACACTGACCTGAATAGGAAATGCAATTGGATTTGTACAGTTGAGGATAAAATTGATTTGTTGCACAAAATCCTTACCAGCTGGTGGCACGTGAACTATATGTATTTTATTATATTTTTTTTTTTCGTAGATAAATTAATTTTTTTTTTACATTTTAACAGTCGTATTTATTAGATTTTTGTTTAATCTTGTGTCTAAGTTAGGCAGACAACATTAAACAAGGTTTTTGAACACATTTTCTAAAGCTGGACAGTCGTCTAAAGTTAGACAACTTTTATAAATAAGACCATATATGTTTTAAAAAAAAACTGTGCGGGAATTTAAGAAAATGGGATCGAAGTTAAAAGAAGATGCCGATGCATATTGGGTTGACGGTTTTCTTGTCGAGCAGTGAAACTTCTTCATCGTCATTCCGCACAAGCGGACGAATTTGACAAGGATGTCTAGGTATGAGAGGACTCACATCATATGGAAGTGGAGGTTAAATTCCTGTTTTTTTTTATCTATAAGATTGTGAAAATTTGATCGACCGTTACGTTTGCCTAGCTGTAAATCACAATGACAGGGACAGATGAGATTGTTGACAAAAGGTTTTAAGCGATCACACATTATAGATGATATGAATTTATATCTGACGGCTAGGAGACTTATTCCACTGTTCTTTGCACAGCTCAGAGCATTTAATTTTGCTTTTGGAATACATTGCTACGGAATCGTTGTGCTAAATATCTGAATTTGTTTTCTTTTTGACTTCATCCAGGATCTCTATTGTAAGATTATCCATATTCATAGTTTCCAAGGCAGTGACAAGATTCTCAAAGGAAGATGGCATTGTTAATAATAGGTGACAAATAACATCAACTTTTTCTAAAACTGCTCCTGTAGAACGTAAATCACGAATGAGTTTTTCGAACCTTAAAAGATGTTGTTCCATGTCTCCGCCTTCCGAACACTTAAGAATAAGTAGGCTTTTTCGCAAAAAAGTTTTGAAGCAATACTTTTCCCTTCAAAAGTAACGGGTGATTTTTAAGCTGGTTTGGTTTTGGCAACACTGGTTTTGACAGCTGACGTGTGTTTAGTACCTTGTGTCACTGTCAAACAGCTTCAGTTTGGTTTGCAATTTAACCATGGATCGTCTTAAAAATGAACAACGCTTGCAAATTATTGAATTTTACTATCAAAATTCGTGCTCGGTTCGAAATGTTGTTTATCGAAAAATTGTGTTCAGCGATGAGGCTCATTTTTGGTTGAATGGGTACGTAAATAAGCAAAATTGCCGCATTTGGAGTGAAGATCATCCAGAAGCATTGCAACAGCTACCAATGCATCCCGAAAAAGCCACTGTTTGGTGCGGTTTATGGGCCGGCGGCATTATTGGGCCATATTTCTTCAAAGATGATGCGAATCGCAGCGTTACTGTCAATGGTGAACGCTACCGAGCGATGATAACAAACTTTTTTTTGCCCGAAATGGAAGTTCTTGACTTGCATGATATGTGGTTTCAACAAGACGGTGCCACATGCCACACAGCACGCGAAACAATGGCGCAATTGCGAGGCGAGTTTGGTGAACAGTTAATTTCACGTTTCGGGCCGGTCAATTGGCCGCCTAGATCGTGCGATTTGACACCATTAGATTATTTTTTGTGGGGGTATGTCAAGGCTAATGTCTATAGGGACAAGCCCGCTTCGATTGACGCACTGGAAGCCAACATCCATGCATTCATTCGTGAGATACCGGCCGATATGTGTGAAAGAGTATGCCAAAATTGGACTCAGCGGATGGGCTACCTGAGACGCAGCCGCGGTCAACATTTGCATGAAATTATCTTTTAAATTGCTTGGTTCAAACTATCGATTCAAATAAATATTTCATTCATTTTTTCGAACTTTTTGTGTTTTTTTTTTTTTTTAAGTTCTAAAACTCTTAAAAAATCACCCGTTACTTACGAGACTATCAAAAATTTCCTTTGCCGTTAGTTTGTCCTTAACGTAACTGTCTGCTAAGCGATGAATTATCAGAGATTTGTATTTCTTTTCCTTTTTTCGTATAAGTTATAATTATTATATGTCTGATTTGTTTCGCAGTATTACGAGAAGTAAATATTCTAATCAAAATATTGACAAAAAAATGTTACTTAAAAAACAAAAGGTAATCAATTAAATAAAGCTAGAGTACTAATACAACAAGTGCCCTATCTCAACAATTTGTATGGAAGGTACCGTTATTTTTGGCTATAAAAATAATTTTTATTTAAAAATCTGCTAGATAATGTCAAAAAACTGTTTAATAAAATCGACCGAGTCGATTTCGAACTAAAAAAATTTAAAATTTTTTAAAAAATCCAAAAAAAAATGTTATTAATTTTAGTAGATATGCAATACTTTTTTAACTTTTTGAAAAATTTTCTATACAAAAAATTATCAAATTCAGTTGAACCAACCATTTTTGAGAAAATCGAACACCAAAAAATGGTTCTATGGGAGGTACCATTTATAACCTATTTTCGGAAAAAAAATTTAAATGGTAGCCTTTTTGTAAAAAAAATTACTGGATTTTTTTTTTTCAAAGTTGTGGGCACGTTTTTGAGAAAAATAAGATTTTCGTTTTTTGCTTTAAAAAAAAATTGTACGGTACCGTTATTTTTCGTCTTAAAAAAATGAAAAAAAGCGTGTGGAGAGAATGTCAAAAAAACGCTAGGTATCAAGTTTAAAGAAAATCCATTCATCCCTTTAGGCTACAGCCGAAAGGACAGACAGAATTGCGAGACCCACTTTTTAGACTTCGCTATCATCGTAATGTCAACTTTGGATCAAAATCTCGAGTTCGATTTTTTTTTAATGAATCCATAACTCCCCATATGTGTACATACATATGTATGTACAACATCCATATGTAGTACCTATATATCGCAAGTAAAAATTAATTTCACAACCCTTGACTCTGGGTTGTGAAATTCATTAGCACTGGTCCAAATTTAGGGTGCAAAATTTGTACCCGTAATCTATAGGTCGAAATTGTAAGAATTGAAAGTTTTCTTTTTAAGGTTATATAAATTCAATTAATCCAACACATTCAATATTTTTCTTCATTGCAGGACCAAATGTAGGCCCATCACGTAAAAATCATCCCCTGTGCCATGAAACGATACGTTGGCGCTCCGATGTGCCTTTAACCGAAGGCCAACTGCGTTCGAAACGTGATGAATTCTGGGACACAGCGCCGGCCTTCGATGGTCGTAAAGAAATCTGGGACGCTCTCAGAGTCGCAACAACAGCAGCTGAAGCGTTAGATTTCCAATTAGCTCAAGCTATTCTCGATGGAGCAAATGTTTCAGTCCCCAATGGGTAAGTCAACAAAAATGTATTTAAATAAATACCACCGACGACATACCAGTGAGTATATATTTTGTACCTAATGAATTTTCTTTTGAGTGAATTAAAGCAATCGATATAATAATAACCTCCACCCAAGCACTGGTTCTCTTCATCGACAATCATGAAAACAATAATAATAATAATAATAATAATAATAATAATCAAAATAATAAAATTCTATCGTTAAGCGTCGTTTTATCCAACCATCAATACTTTTAGCCCATCCTATTTTGAACAACTGCCGAACATTATCACATCATCAATTAATCATTTCCAAAGGAAACGTCATAAGCGAAAGCATTAAAATCGTTGGGAATAGGTCAAACAAAAACAAAAAATCAATAAAATTGTTTTTTTTTTTTCTGAAGTGAAAGAAAGAAGAGTTGGGGAGGAGGTGCTATTTAGTGGGTAACAGGTGGCCGACAGAACAATCTTAAATCCAACAAGTTGTATGCGGTGACGATGTCTGTTTGCACAACAACTGCTATATTGAAAAAAAAAGCTATGTGTCTATGGGAAACGTTTTAGATGATTGCTTCAATTCAGGCTGAGTTGGACGATAATGGGAGGAAATTTTTTTCGAACTTCTCAAAAAAACAGCTTTTGCAAGTCCAATTTAGTAAATGGGAAGGAAATTTTAAATATGCACCTGAAAACTCAGTTGAATTGTCTCTTTTTTGTCCTTTGAAATAGTCTTAGTTAATCTGCAACAGTTTATTATATGTATGTATGTTGCTGCCCACAGATAGTGTTTGCAGACATAAAATGCATTTCGATTGAAAATCACTGAAGCACAGCTGAGAGAGGACTTTAAACTTTCGTGAATTGAATGAATTGTTTTTAAAATTGTTGTGATAATATCCCTCCAATTAATTTTCGTGTAGTTTTTTTTTTGGAATAGATATCCAATTTATTCACTTGAATAAAGTTAGTTACATCTGAAGAGTTGATTTATGAGGGATTTCAAATATAAAATTTATATAAATTGGTTCTAATGGGACACACAATGACAGTTTATGGGAAATTCATTTATCAAAAAAGAAATAACTTTGATAAAACTAAGCCCACTTTTAATTAAATTAGTGACATAAGTCTAGACGATTTAATGCCGGTAAATCGAAATCACGAATCTTCGGGTCCTGAACATATTGCAAACGAATTCTTAAAGCACCTGCCAAATGTATGTTTGTATTTGTTCGCACATACTTTTAGGGTTTGGTGTAGTGTTGGATCTATTTGGATTTGGGCTGAGCCTGTATTGAGGGCCTATTTTTCTTTAAAACTCAGAACAACACTGCAACTTCTATTTTTTTTTTTTAGTTGCTGTAGTATGAAAGCCTCAGTTTGAGTGTTTTTGAAAACCTTTGTACTTAATGACGTTATTACCTATAAATAAAAATGATTAAAAAAAGGTATCACAAATGTACACACACACATTCATCTCTCTAAAAACGATGGATTCGGATATAGTCTTTATTTCTGGATTCCTATGATCGTTCGGAAAGTTCCCCATTTGGTAAAATTTGATGTCGAATCATTTCTCTATTATGGTCCAGAATTTTTTGAAGAGTTGGCTTCAGGAGTTTATGATTATATTTGGATTTTTGGAAGATCATAAGTGTTTTTTTTTATATACTTATTGAATTTATCCACATTATAAAGTTATTCGTCTCCTTCGTTAAAGCTAACGTTTTCGAAAAATCTTAAAGAAGTGTTTCCATAATTTGTATTACCAAATCCTTATTTTGGAATATCAATAATTAACTTGAGTTAATCCATTAATTTCTTTTTTTCTCTACTTTTTCAGCTTGAGTCGGTATATCCTTTTCTCAAACAAAATGTGTTAAAATTCACTTTCTTATTTCAGGTATCTCACAGAGTGCTATGATGAACTGGGTACGCAGTACAAAGTACCAATTTACTGTCTGTCATATCCTATTAACATAGTTAAAGAAGAAAATGGTCGAGATTCACCAGCAGAATTCTCAGAACCAGTGGATGGTGGAACGGAGGTTGTTCTTAAACTACGCATCTCCTCCACAATGTCCGATGTTAAACTTACAGTATACTCAAAAGACATGATTGGTCAATGTAAAAAGAAACTACAGGTAAGTTTTTAATAAAATTCCTGAATATTTAACAAATTTATTAAAAGAAACCAATAAAAAAAATATTATTTCAAAACAATTGCATTTTTTCACAGATCTTATGCTAATTTCTTTGAAATCAATTAACACTTATTCGATTTTTTTTTGCAGGCTGTTGAAGGAATTGATGCGTGCTGCCAGCGATGGTTTTACAGTGGTAAACTTCTTGGCGACAAAGTACCCCTCGAAGATTGTCACATACAAAATGGTTATGTGGTGCAGGTCATTGTCAACACCGAACACTATAACCATGATATGATAACGAGTGTACCTATTGCTAGCTAGCCAAAAACCCCACAGCTTTCCTTAACGCACACTCAACAACACCAACAGCAGCAAGAATTAGAGCAAAACCTAACATCTACCATAGTAGAAGAACAGCCGCAACTGAAAGCCTTAAGCGCAATAAATTGGCATAGTGTTGTTCCGCAATCCAACGCAATTATAAGATAAAAAACACATAACGCCTACAAGCAACGCCCTTGTCTCTTAAGCTCTCTAAAATCTGACAACGAGACTTGATTGCATTGTTAACTAAAAAATTGAATAAACAAAATGAAGAATTAATATAAAAATTATAAAATAAAACATAAAAACTGTATAACTGTTTATAAAGGCCCAGTGTAGCCACGAATCTACATAATATATTACGTTAGGCTGTACTTCTTAATTATTTAACCAACCATGAGTTGTTTTCTAAGTATTTTTTTTTGCTAAGTGTTTTTGAATATTAAACCCCACGCCAGAAGTGAAAAAAAACACTCAAAAACCCACTCACCGTCAGTGTGTAGCATAAATTTGTTAAATATAATATATAAAAAAAATAATAGTTTATCATTGATTTTTTAGTTTGCATTAAATTGCAAAAAAGCAATAAATATACATATATGTTTAGCACAGCATTTTAGTTGTAAACGAAAATAAAAAAAAAAACTGCTCAAGCGCTGGAGCGCATATTTTACTTTTTTTTATCTTATGCGTACATACAACAGATTTCCTAATATACAGTAATTAGAATTGTTTAGTATTTTTTTTTGTTACCAATAAATTTATATCAGGAAACCAGCAGCGAAAACGAAATAAAAAAAAACAACGGCTGGTACGTTTTGTTATATATGTTTTAAAATTTATTTGAAATATTTTTATTTACTAAAAAAAAAGATGCAAATTGAAGGAGCTAGTTTTATTATTTTTTTTTTAATAATTTTTTTATATTATTTATCTTTACCTTTTTCCTTTCCCAAGCATTATTTCTTTTTTGTTAACTCGATATTCGAGATTGATTGTAAATGTAGAATAATAATACGAAGAAAAAAAACACAAAAATATAAGAGAACAAAAATTATATATACAAATGCGATTTATTCGAAAAAAAAATCAACAAAAATTAAAAAAAAAACATAAAATTTTCTATATAAGAAAAATTTGTTGTTGTGTTTTATTATTTCAATTTTTTATATCTGTTTGACAAGGAGCTAAAATAAAAGTTAAACTACCGACAGCTTATTGCATTCTCCTGACTGTTCTCAAATAGAGCTGCAATGTCTGGGTGGAGATGCGAACACAAACTCATGAATTTTGATGACATGACGCCTTGTAGCAAAAGCCTCAGTATTGTTAAATGTAGACATTGGTAAAAAATCGATCTTGAAATTTGTATTTTCATATACATGCCGATTATGGAATCCGAAATACTGGATCCGCAGTGATTCGCAGTGCAGTGCTCTCTTTTCACTTAACCCATTTGTTATGAAAAGAAAAGAGAATCACTGCGGATCCAGTATTGCGTATTCCATAATCGACATGATAGATATTTATATTCAGCCCTATCATGAATTCCATCGTCATCGGAAACTTTTCCGAATCCCGAAACACCGAATCCGTTCGTAATGACAATTTGTATGAGGTTTTCCACTACGATGGAATGATAGTTTTTTCTGGATTCGTAACAAGTTTCCGATTACGATGGAATTCGTGATAGTGCTGATTCGTTTTCCCTACACTACTTCATTTACAAAACAAGTCATCTACCTACCAGAGTAAGAGCTAATCTGTGGTTGAATCGCCTGCACCCGTTTACGTAACGGCAGAATTAAGTATGAAAATTACGTTGATTATTCGTACAGAGAAATTAAAGTAACAACAAGGTATATATTCATTATTTTAAAAATAATGTACAATTATCTTTTGTAATTTATTTTAAAATTAAAACAACACATTCGAAAAAAAAAAATTATTTTGATGATACAAAAAAAAAAAATTGTAGTAAAACCGAAACTGGTTTCAAAGTTATGGATTTTTGGCTACTAAAACGACCGATTTCTGCCCACTGTGCGACGGATGTTAAAGGTCTTTAAATAAATGCAAAATGTCAAGATTTATAAATTTTTGTGAGGGTGATCGAGCCTTCCATCAATTTGATAATCCTTTTAAGAATGCAAAAATTAGTGAAAAATTTCTGGATTTTAAAAAAGAATCCATTTTCTACAAATTTAATGTCCCAAAATATTTATAATCTTATCTAATAATATGTTATTAATCATTAAATCTTGTTATCCTATTAATTTAAATTTTGGCCTTTAGCCCTGGTAGCTAGTGAAGTGCTAATAACTCTTATATTTTATCTTGTAATTTACTTATACATTGTAATAAATTTATATTACGATTATCAATTGATAGTAGTTGATAAAAATTTTAAATCGATATTTGACTGTAATTAAATGAAAGTTTTGATCGTTGAGAATAGTGTAGACCGGTTTGAATTACAAAGCAATTAATAATTATGACGGAATTATTGTAGATCAGTTTTTTTTTAATAAATTGAGTTTTATTGTACCAAATTTTAATATTTATCAATTATACAAGAGGCAGTAAGGGTGGGTACTTTATTAAATTTCGATTCTGTACGTACACGAAAGCATCGGCCTCCACCGGATATAAAATTTCGTACAGCTGCTAGTGTACATCACAGTATAAAGTTAACATTTTAACATGAACGATCCCAGGATTATTTTTGTCTTCATATGACTGCTTTTAAACGCTGCAATTACCCCTTGAAATTTTTAAGCATGTTGGCGGGGGACATATGCGGTGTCCGGGATAAACAAAGTTGCAGAGGTTGAAATATTTGCAGAGTTATCGCTTTTTCTTCTTTGTGCTTTTTCCTATTGTTGACACATAAAGTAAAGAGTGTGAAGAGATATTTCCTTCTCATTTAACAAAAATTGCATCTATTACAATTTGCAGCATTTAAATGGATGCTGCAATCCGAAAGAAAATCAAAATAGAAACGCCGTTAAAAATTGCAGTCGTCTAAGAGCAGTCTATCGTAATAATCAAATGAACTTAAAAAAATTGTATTACCCGAAAACAGAAATGATTGATATTGCGAGCTGACATAAAGATGAACACGGAAAATTTTGTTGTCAAAAAATAACAGGCAAATTCCTTCGTCGATTTGACACCGTCAACATGAACAGGCCTATTCTTTTTGATTACCATGGTTTCGAATTTTGACATAAATTTATTAAACACAACAAATCGGCAATATTACACGCGATTTGTTGAGTTTCTTTCCAAATAAAATAATTCATTTTATGTTCTTTAATTTAAAGTCTTGCGTACTTAACTACCTCTACATAGTTCCTAGTAACACTAGCAGCAAACTGCTAATTCATACGGCAGAAAGCAAAAGTAACAAACTTTAGTAACCAGTTATCATCTAAGAACTCACAAGGATAGTGCAGGTGCTCCAAATTAAAATTACACCTCTATTTTGTCCTATAGCAATATCCTCCAGAAAATTGGAACAAAAATGGATGAATTTAAAAGTGTTACGAAAACATCTTCGATCGTAAAAATATCTGCATTGCTTGAGAAAATCTATGCGAAAATTTGTGAAAGTAGAGAGAAAAAAATCCTCGAGCATAACATCAAAGAAATTGAATTTTTAAAGACCCAATGCAAGTCGGACATTGTTCAACTGAGTCTTATGAGTTCACAAACATTTGTGCGACTCGTTGAAGCTGGAATTCTGGATGTTAATAACGTGCTTGCAATGCTTATCACTATGTTGCCTAATTCCAGGTAAGAAATAGCTAGTCTATTTGGGTTAAACCTTTTATATTTTTTTAAACAATTATAAATCTGCTAATGCTTGAAGTAGTGTAGTAGTAACCTTGAACTGATTGCAGCAATTTACATAAAATGCAATCAATACTCGAGGCTAAGAAATAAAGTAGGAGTAGCCAATTTGCATGTGTTGTTGAGGAAATACTCATTCCTCCTTTTTTGATTGTAATCTTTATTCAGCAATTTTTTCCCAGATATACTTTCTTTGTTTATATTCAGGGGAAACATTGCTTTCATCTAAAACTTTAAGACTCGGTCAAACAGAATGCGGTTTACCAACAATGTAGTGACTAGTTTTAAAAACCAAACTATAAATCATCAACTTTTTTTTTTAAACTACAGTAAACAGCATGTGTTATCTGAGCGTCTACCTGTGTTTTTAAAACTCGTCTGAAATTCGGATTTGGGTTGAATCGGATTTGTAAAGGTTTTGAATTATTTTTAAAAAAGTATGAAATTAAACAATACTTTTTTTTCTAGGAATCCGAATAAGACAAGCACTAGTTTTCATCAGTATACTGTGAATTTATAAAATATTTTTTTAAAACGTGGCAGAAAAGGAAATTGAATACGTACATAATTGTTTAATACTTGCAAATAATCTGGGGGTTCCAGCAGATATTTTATTTTTTTCTCCAGAGTCTGCCGATAGCTTACCAAAAAAATTCATAATTATTATAAATTTATGTGAAAATAAACTAAAGCCATTGAACAAAAAAAATATAAATATTAACTACTTGAAGATTTGAATGGAACAACAAACACTTGGGTTTGTTTTTATAGGCTCGACTTAAAGCTATTAGTGGTGCTTTTTCATTTGATCAATTTTAATTTGAAAAACTTTTTGCCGTCACTGGAAAGCGGCGAACTAGACCATACTGCCTTCAGAGCCATACGCATTGCGCTACCGAGGTCACGTGATCAGGTCCATCCAAATTCGGGTTTTATTGTTTGTCAACTGCATTTGAATTTGAATCAACCAGCATTTTTTTTATTAGCCACTCACAAGTTGTTTGTTGTACATTCGGTTCCTTTCTTTTTTCTCCGTACTCGATTTATAAGCCAACAATTCTTTAAATATACAACTACTCTAATTGTACTACGAAACAAATCTCAATTCACAAACTGAATTAAAATTCAAATGGCGTTTTGTGTTAAGTGTGTGTGATATTTATGTAAAACCTGTTGGCAGCAATGATTTCTGAAGCGAACGTTGAAGCTCGTTTTGATAGTACCTTCAAAAGCGAAATTCGTTAAATCATTTGCCTTTAGCGAAACGTTCGATTATTTATTTATAATGAAGGCCTAAATCTAAAAATCTAGCAAATATAAAATCCAAATGTAATTCAATAACATTTTTTAATTATATCAAATGTCTTTGTTTTAATTTTCAACCTTATTCTGTAATCCTTGTTTTTATATATTTTTCTCAAAAATGGTAATGTTATTTTACCATATTATGGATATGATAGATGGCCAACATAATCATGCTGTTTGGCCCCATAGAATTATTTTCTGTGCGAATAAGTCAAATTTGTCGATGTAAGTAAAGCAGTGTCACTTTGGATGTCTCCAAAGGAAGCATTACTGATGGCATATTGCCACAATACTCGAAAATTGGACTGATCGTAACAAACAAGAGCGCCTTATAGATGCGTTTTATTTGCCGTATTTTTTAACCCATATAAAAGCTTAAAAGCCCATCAAAATCATTAACTATTCAAATGTCACTGAACTCAATTTAAACCTAATCCTGCCTCTTTTAAAAAATGTTTGATGTGTCCATGTGTTTCAAAGTTATCCAAAGTATACCAATCTCCATTTTTTATTAACCAAAAATCAATATTATAGGCATTTTGACTTTTTCAAACTGCAACCTACCTAAAACCTTCAATCTTTAAACACTTATAACATTGAACTTCAATAGCAAGAATGTGCAACCAAATCGTGGCATTTTATGTTTCTGAAATGTTAATACTGGCAATTTTGTATGGAATAAATTATAGTTTTGCTTAAATTCATCAAAATTTATTGTGTAAATGCAATCAGTACATCTCCCATCTAGCAAGTTTGTGCCGCCAAGTTGTTGAAAACGAAAGGAAGTTTGTTTTGTCTGAGTATTTCTTTTGTGGAGGTAAATGTGTTTCAAACTAATTGTAAGTAAAAAAAAAAAATTATCACCTTGGGACAGGTCCAAAGGCGAAGTATGTACCTTCTGTTTTATATTCTAATGTCAATCACGGTCACAAGGTGAAAATTTTAGATTTTATCATGATTTATAACGATTCCCTTTTCATGAAGTATCATATATCACATTTGTTTTGAACAAAGTGGGTTGAAGGTGCCTTTTTTTTTATTTTGGGAAAGTAATAACAAAAGTGTGTCGTCAACAATCAACACACACTTTGACATAAAAATTATTTGAAAGATAAGGATTGAGTATACAATTGCCAGTTGCATAGTATAGTCGGTTGGAAAGCCAAAGCTCACGCAACTTTAACTTAATTGCTTTGATAAATCGTTTTATAAAATTGAACCGAATAATTAAAAGTCTTCCGGGAGGAAACTGTAATTATGAATTGCTCGCAGTGCCACACACATCTCAGAGGCAAAAAAAAATACCACATGGAATATTTGACGAAACCCAACTATTAAATAAACTTTTAACATAAAGTATACAATACATTGTTCTAGAATGGCAACGAGCAATGGGTTGTATTTTCAAAATACACATTTGTAGCATGAGGCAGATTGCTTTTTTTTTTTCTCACCTGTCGCTTGCTACTTAACTTCTTTCATTTCCTTTTAACATTTAAAATGTGGTTTGAGTTTTGTAGGTGTGTTTTTTTTTAAGTGGGCCAAGGCAAAATTTTTCATTAAGTTCGGGATATCATTTCTTAAATTGCTAAAATCTTGTCAATATTGAAATTTTGATTACGAGTATCTTTAGAGGCATACATTTTCAGTCTAGTTTTGGAATACCTGCCGTAATCGAACAACGGAAATGACAGGTGTTTATTTACATTACCATGAAAATGGTTCGAATTTATGATGTTTTGATTAGTAGACTCATCATTTTCTTGGGATCAATGTATGTAACTCACATTTGCTCTGTCAAGGTCGGCGAGACTTCTCTTCACTTTTGACATACTCAGAAGGACACACCGTCATGTAAGAGGGAAGTATGTGGGACGATTGCGGGAAAGATGTCATTTAAAGATCAATGAGGGCTAGTCCAACTACATTCTGTCATCAAGAAAGGTCGAGAACGTTACCATCCAGAGCTTGAACTTTGAAGTAGTTGAGGATCAATTTTTCGACAGATATTTTATGCATTTATTATCATATTATTATTTTAAAGATTCCTGTTATCTAAATTTGTTCTTTATTGGTCAGAATTTAATAGGTATTGGTATATATTAATATTTTTTTTATTGAAGCTCTTCTCACCACTCAGTCATCAGCGAAGCAGTTATTAGCCTACTTTTGTTAAGTTTGAAACGCAAAGCAGCTTTAGTCAAAGACAATGAACCATTTCAATCAACATATGGACTTAAAACACAACAACACCCTTTGATCACACTCATTCAAAACAAAGGTGTCGATATGAACGATATTGCCAACAAAATTAATGGAATTTGTAATCATCAAGATAAACAGTAATTAATCATCTTAGAAATTGATATAAACTCCTTATTTTCATTACTGATTTCATAGAATAAAAAAGCACAGCACAGAATACCTCCGCCCGGTGTTTTTGTACATTCTTTGTAATCCAGAGACACTGCCTTATTCTAAGACTATCTGGACTGGTCTACTTGCACTGGCTAAAACCCAAACAAATGCAAAACATCTCACGAAGGAAATTATCTTATGGTCGAAGGTTTTGCTATGCTGCAAAAATATTGTATTTAAAATCTAATTTCAATTGTCTTTATTTTACTTTTAGATATCATCGGCTGGCACTTGTCTTTTTACAAGTATCATCCTTATAGAAACTGTCGATCATTATCTGGCTCAGAAAGACTTTGACCAATCAATCGATTTAGCTCTTTATCAAGCAGTTGTAATTCAAAACCTAGCCCGATTCGGCATCGATCCAAGGCCAAGTTTACAATCCATTTTGCGTGTCCTGCACTCGACCAAAGAACATAATCGCAATTTCTACAACATTCTTTTAATATTGCTCGCCCGAAATGTTCACATACTCTCACCGATATATTTGCCAGACCTGTTGCGTCTCATAGCTTACATTGTTGTGCAAGAAAACTGTGGGAATCAATACATTCTGAACATGTGTCTAGATGGTATCATCCTGTGGATGTCTCAGACTGCATTTATACCCACAGATGGTGTAGCCTTGGCCCATCAGATTGTGAGAAAAATTATTTCTCTAAATAAACTTCCAGACGATGCAGAACAACGACCGAAAATCTCAACGAAAAACTTTTCGAAACAAATTAAAAATATTCATCCAGATATTGCAATTGCATTTGATTTGGCCAAACTGGTTGAGAGCTTTGATGAGTCGGAATTTAAAGATGTGTTTACTTTTGTCGATGCACTCAATGTTAAAGCTAAAACAAATTTTTGTCAGAGCATCAATTTATTTTTGAGAGCACTATTTCTATCGAGGGAACCATCAATCGATTGTTGGTTTAGGATCTACGAGACTATTTTGGAGATTATCAAACTAAATGGAGATATTGCGTATGATTTTCTTATGACGTATGTGTTTAAATTGGCCGAAGAAGTAAATCCGGAAATTCAAGTTGAGCTGCTTAGAGGCCTGCCGAATTTTGCAGTTTCAAAAGTGAGTATATATAATATGTACTTAAATAAATAGCTTCAATGATTTTTCACTTCCTTCGTCCATATAGTCCAGTGCAAGTCGGTATTATTAGCAGGCTAAAATTTGGTGGAAATGTTTAGAAAATTGGTTACACCACCATCTTGAAACTTGGGGAACTAATTGTCCTGAAGAAGTCATTCAAGTGTCATTTTGAAAGGTTTCTGTTTTCCGTAAAATAATAATTCCTACTCACTAAATTTGTGATAATTAATAATTACGCCTTAGTGAGAGTATCACTTTTTTTCTAATACCATTCAATTTAACTCGGTTAAAGTAATTTAATTCAAAATTTCGCTAATGTTCCTCTAAGGGGTAATAAGTTTCCCAGCTATAGTCAAAACTCAAAAAATCTAAGATGGCGTCTGATTTTTTTTCAAAATTTTATTCTCACCTCACTACACCGTCTAGTTTTTGAATTCTCAAAAATTAAAGGAATATGCAAACGTTATGGCCTTCTGTTACAAATGTAGCCTTTGACTGTCATATTTTTGACAGTAGTTTTTCGTTTTTAAAGTTTTTTGCACATTCCACATGGGTGTTTTGGATTTAACATGGTAAATGTTGGCTGCTTCGAGTCTCCTTATTAACATTAAGTTGTGGAATCCACGTACAAACAATAATACTAACGCATTGTCCCAATGTTAAATCAATTGACATGCCGTTTCCAGAATTTGATAAGCTGGCTATTCACTTTGCAAAAAACACCGCTATAATATTATCCATGTCTATTTCTATTTAATTTTAGGACAATATTCCAATGATTTTAAACACCATTCGAGCGATGAACATCAAAAATCCCACCTTTTGTATGGATTTATATCTACGATTATGGCGGATTGAAGGACGAACTTATCCTTTTCTTAAAAAACTTTTATCAAAGTCGCCTAAAGAGTTAGCAGGAACAGAACTTTCGGAATTTGAAATAACAAAAACTCACACCATCAAAGAGATTTGCTCTGAAAGGTTTTATTTGAAACCCATTTTTAATTATAATTCTTTAACGTAAAATAATTTTTTTAGGCCAAATCAGTATGGCTCTGATCTGGTATCTCATCTCTCTGATACCCTTAACACATGTACCGATAAGAATGGTGATCTAGCTACGTCCTTAGCCTTAGATGCAATTATTTCATTGTGTGAAAGCCACACCGTAAATATAGTTTCTACTTGGAAAGCTCTCAGTGGCAAGTTCCGTCATGAAACACGTCCGCGTACGACAAAAAGTTTACTTCAATTCTTTGCTCAGGTTCCATTATTACAAACCCCAACTATGGAATACGAAAATCTTGTAGAAGATGCATTGGATAATATTTGGAAAACAATTTGCTTATCGGACAATCTAGAGATAATTCAAGAAGCCTTTAAATCTCTGACTCATTACGAAATCAACACTTTAATGACACTTCGACATATACCACCGATCTTCAGAGACTTTAAATATGTAGCAAGTGAATATAATCAAGAAACTGGCCGAGAAATTATCGATCTACAAAATGAAACAATACCTGGAGATTGTTGGATTCAAGTGTTGCAGAGGGTTCGACCTGAATGTACTTCTGCTGTTGCAGATCTTCTTGCTCATTATATATATCAGGAAATAAATGGTTATAGAAGTGGGGTTTATCGGATACCTGAGGGTAAACCCGAACCTCGTAAGATTCAAGTGAATGATCAAAAAAGTGTTCTCCGAGCAGTGCTTAACTTTTTGGTATCACAATCGCGCTTTGGTGACCGTCTTCATGAACCACATGTAGTGACAAACGCCCTACGAGCAATTTCAAAGAAATTTCCAAAACCTATACCACCTTTGGATTGGTGTTTCCTGCATAGTTTTTTTCATTTAAATTTTGAAACTCGAAAATACTGCATATTAATTGCAAAAAATCAAGTTCTACACTCGGGAACTGCCAAGAGATTGTTAGAGAATTTCTTAACTGAATTTGAACCGAATTGCTTTGAAAAAGATCTTCTGCTACTGTTCAATGTACTGCCAGAAATTGCTAATGGAGTGAGTTTGCAGATTATTAAAAATTTTACAGAGAAGATAGCTGTTTATTGCTTCAAGGAATCACAACTCAATGGATTTGCTGAAGGTTAGTTTTTGTTTTGTGATCTTTGAACTCTTTAATATTTCGAGTTCAAAGGTCTATCAATAATTATTTTTGAAGTTCTTGAGATAATCTAATTTATTGTTACTGTTACTGTTACTGTTACTGTTACTGTTACTGTTACTGTTACTGTTACTGTTAATTAGTTACTGGTGTGTCTTTCAAAAACTAAATTTTTTTTTACAAGTAGAATTTTAATTTAATAAAATTAAGGACTTCCTTTTTGAAATATCTTTTTTTACAGGTTGCCTTTTTGAAAAGTTCTTAGATAGTGCTAAGTTTATTTTTACGGGTAAATGTGATATTCCAGAGGTTCTTGACGTCTACACATTAATCATAGAAAGATACATGGATTCAATGGACATTGATTCTAAGGTAATATAAATGTATACAAAATTGGATCTGATTTTATAATGTAAATAAATATGTTTAGCTTTTTGAAAAATACACAGAAGTTTTGGCTACAATGCATCCAAATTCAATAGATGGCTTAACTTCTCCCTGCAATTGGTGGGAAAAGCCCATTGGAAAACTGAAGAAAGCCACAATTATTCGATGCTACTTGGTGCTCTACAACGATAAACTACCCAATCCTCTTAAATGGTTAAATCCCATTATAGATGCATTTGCAGAAAAACCCGAGGAACATAGCTTTCTATTTAGACATTTAGCAGCAACGTTTTATGCATTCACTAACGATGAATGCTCTTGTGCTTGGATTATGGAATTATTTTTACAAATTCAAGCTCTTTTAGCAAATTCTTCGATCAAGGAGAATCTCGATAAAGCTTTCTATCTTCTGGATATTTTTATTCTAGCAATTGATGTTTTATCAGGTTGTGCCATTTTGTTAGGAAATCTTGATGTTGTTGCTACATCTCGCACAGATCGAATTGAAATATTTCCAGAAAGTCTACAATACCTTTGTGATCATATATTTTGGAAGGATAATGAAGCAAAGGTGAATTGATGATTATTTCAAATTTAAAGAATTTAATTTAATTATTTTGTAGATCTATGAATTGCTGAGTAATTTATATCGACTTCCAGTAATTACTGAGGTTTACTGTAATATATTTAGAGAAGCTATTATTTGTTCGAGAAACAAGCCTTATTTCGATAATAGAGCTATCTGGACGAAGTATGTTGGATTGCGAAAATAATCAAATCGTAAGCCATAGTTAATAAACTTAAGGAAAAAATCTGTAATAAAACCATAATTAAACTGCCGTTTTGAAAAGAAGATTTGTTAATGTTTTGTATTTTTAAGAAATAAAATTTTGTTAATGTTTTATATTTTTTTTAAATTATAAAATACATAATAAAATAAAGTTTTCTTTTTTAATCATTTTTGTTTTATTTGTTTTCAAAAGAAATTACAAATAGGTACAAGTAAAATGTCCGGGAAAATTATTTTGACAAAAAATGTAAAATTTTTGTTTTTATACCTTCCTTTCGATTGACAGAACAAATTTGGAAAAAATATATCATAATATTATAGTAGAGTTTTCAAGGAAATATACATATGTTCAATTCAATAATATAGATTTGAAATTTCAAATTATATTCAATAATTGTGTAACGGAAAAATTATTTTAACAAAATGATGATTAATAAAATTCACTACTACTATTTTAACAAAATTGAACATGCATATACATAATTACCCGTTAGCTTTTTGATAGGACAGAATTGTTCTTGGCACCAAAGCCAACGAACCGACAAAAATCCAAATAAAATTATACCTACATATGTATAACTTCCAAATTTTCTGACAAAACATTCAATATATCAATACTCCAAATCCTTTTCGGAGCAAACACAATGCACACCTTTGCCCACACAATCTTTTCATACAACATCATTTAATCAGTTGCACGATCGTACTCCTTTCATTGCTTAAGTAAACATATTCTTATAAAAACATAAAATAAATCAATGATTAAGGGAAAAAAACCTTAGTTTTCTTCATCCTTTCTTGATCGATTGGTCCCGGTGTCGAAACAACAAGAAAATCCAAGAAAGATTACCCTGAAATACAAGAAGAAAATATTGCTTTCCATTCATTTTATGTCTAACGTAAAAAAAAAAAAAAAATATCTAGGAAATACAACTCAGCATTTTATAATCCTTTCTTTCCAAAAGGAAGTCTTGTTCTCGTACCAAAGCGCCAGGTGGTGATGTTGGTGCAAAAGACGATCATCATCATCGTCATCCTTGGATTTTATTCTCTGGTTTTAATGATACACTCACTATACACAGAAAAAGAGCACTTATACACGTAGGAATTTAACACACAAAAAAAATAGTAAAAAGATTCGATAAACATAGAAATCCCCACAAAAAAAAAAATTCAAACATTATTTTTCTCTACACATTTAAAAAAAAAGGGTTGACGTTAAAGGTCCTGACGTCCTGTCAGTTAATAGTCGCTGTGTGGTTCTCGCGTTACTCATACATTCAATGGACTCGTTCACCTAAGGACCTAAAAGGTTCTTGCAATTCTCATAGCCGACAGCCATAAGGGAAGAGGGTGTCCTAATACGTGCGGACAATGCGAAAAACATCAAGGATGACTGGTGGAGAGTTACAACAACAACAACAAAAAGAGATTAAAGTAACAATGCGTGCCAGCAGATACCCTTTGGTCGAAAACTGGTAAATAACAATGGAGAGGGATATTTTATTAAATTGTACTTGCATAACCGTTTTACAATATGTAGGTCTGTATATACATATATAGACAATTTGAACTCTCTATTTAAGTTGTATAAGGATTTAGTTACATATATAATATTTAGTGTAGATTTAGAAGGGAGAGAAATTGCTGTAGGCTTTATTGTCTGACATATTATATACAGAATCGTGAAGCTCCTTGATGTTATGGACTTAAATTTTAGATCAATAAGTTGTGTAAGGACTTTGGAAGTTTTTTAATAACTGACGTTTGGGTTTTTAATTATGATTTTTTCGCAGAAGAATGTTTGTCTAATTTAAAAATACATCTACCAACTAAAAATATTAATATAAAAGTTCTTGTGTCAGCTCTTTTGTTTGTCAATCAAATAATATGCACGATTCAGTACAACGAACATACTCTTATGTGCAAACACACTCTGGGTATAAAGTCTAAGGGCCTATTTCAAAATTAGTTATCTGACACATAAATAGTGACACAGGGTCATAAGAGAAATATTCACAATTGCCATTTGACCGACATGAATGGGTCAAATAATTTTTTTTGCAGTGTGAACTTATGACCCTGTGACAATATTTATGTGTCGGATACCTAATCAGAGCTTTACTCAAATATTGTGAAATATGACCTAAGTAGTTTAGATCTATTCATCTGATTTTAAAAGAAATAAATTAGTTAAGGTAGCCTGTTTTTAATGCCCACTGCCAAAACGTATTTTAGTTTAAGGTATTATCTGTGAGTACATAAATAAGAAAATATATAGAACCGTGTTGCACAGATGCATGGAACTTAGACTTTCAATAGAAAAATTGTAAAAAAAATCAATATAATTAGAAATAATTTGAAATTGTCGTCAAGAAGAATAGACTCGACCCGAACCAAGATACCTAGATTTCACAGCACTACTGGACGAAGAAAATATTTCGCTCACCGATACGACGAAGCAATCCATTTCTACGAGGACGCACCGTCAAACAACCGTGGCTAAGAAGCCATCCTTATCCCACATACCAACAAAGACTAACATGATTTGAACAACCTGAGATGAATAACAAACTATCAATATTTAAAAAAAATCAAATTTTGGATTTGAAAAAAAATATTCTAAATTATTTTTTGAAAATTCGATATTTCGCTCCAACGATTTTTAAAAATTTTTTCTCATAAATTGATATTTGTGTAAAAAATTACTTGTTGTACATTGCGTTGGTGTCAAATCAATTTATTTCTAATTTTATTGATTTTTTAACATTTTTTTCAGTCTAAACTGTAAATTCCATGCATATGTGCGAAGTGCAAGACAGCACGGTCCTATATTGTTCATATTTATGTACTCACATAATACTTCCATAAACTTCCATAACTAATAAATTTTTTTTTATCAGATGTAAAGTTTTTAAAATTATTAAGACTTTCAAACCACAATGCGATCGCACATAAGAGCA
Source organism: Epistrophe eligans (assembly GCA_951394125.1). Lineage (NCBI taxonomy): Eukaryota > Metazoa > Arthropoda > Insecta > Diptera > Syrphidae > Epistrophe > Epistrophe eligans. The sequence goes on along the minus strand of OX596028.1, from coordinate 88,671,534 downwards.
AGTTCATGCGACCCAGTCGTGCATTTTATTATAATTTTGACTTTATGTCAATTCTCCTAAATTATAAAAATGTTACTTCGTCAAAAATTTTGGACAATTTGACATTATGACTAATGACTATCGGTACCAAAAATAAGAGTCTAAATTTCGAAAAAAAAAATGAAGCTTGAAATTGAATATGCTTATGTATATTTTTTTAATTAATTTTGAATTTTGTGTTCATACCTACATATTGTGGACATTTTTGGAAATCAATTCCAATTCCAAATTATTGGATTTCGACTTATATTTTTTGTGATTCATTTTCGTTGGGTGCCATCTCATATTTAAAGCAAATTGGTTTTTATTAAATATTTAAGTCGTTGATTTCAAATTGAGACTAAAAATGATTCTAATAAAAGTTGTTGGAAGTTTTATTTTGTGCAACTTTGAACATGACAAATTTTTGCACACAAATCGTATTTTTCAAATTAACTATAAGTTGAAATTTAAATTTTTATTCTGGTAATAATTAATAAAAATAAAAAATTAAATAAGAAGAAAACTTAATTGTAAGAAAGATGGGCGTGGCAGTTAGTGAATTTAAAAAAAAAAATATGTATTTTGTATACATAATATCTATGGCGCAAAATTTTGAACAGTTAAGGTATAAGAATGATACTACTTAACAGTTTTCTAACTTCAAAGCACTTTATTAAAATATCCTTAATTTTAAAGACTTTTTAACTATAGGTACTAAATATGTTTAGTAATAAAACTTCAGCATTTTTGGGACTGAGAGAAAACTCAAATAAAAAAAAAAATGGCGTGTTAGTGAGCAGATTTTACTAAAATAAGTTTTTAAACTTTTCTGCTGATTATAAGAAATTAGTGTAGTAGAAATTAGTAGTAGTTAATAAAATTAACTTAAAAATAACCGAATTAATACGATCCATCCAAAATTTGTCAACAACTTTTGTTGAAACATTTTAAGTTAAATATCAATGACTTATTTAATAAAAAAAATCGTCTTAAATTGAAGATGGCGCGGCGCGGCGCCCAATGCAAATGGTCTAAAATCCTACTGCAAAGCATAATTTAGACCACTTATGAGCTCCCCAACGATTCTGGGCAGCTACAAAAAGAATTCCATCTTTATTCTTGTGATATCAGCGTCAAATTTGAATATCTACACTAAATGTTAGATAACTTCCTTAAAATGACCACTACCCTGTCCATAAAATAACTTCATGTCCCTGACCAATTTCATTTGAAAAGGGTGAATATATTTAAGATAAAGACGAGCGTTATGGCACGCGTCGAAATAAAACAAGTCGTAAACTGACCAATACTTAAATAAACGTTGGGTTTCCACAAAAAAAAAAAAAAAAAAAAAAATAAAATATAAACCGGTTTGATAAATTTGTATCTTTTTTCAGTGTGGTCAGTATTGGGTCACTTATTTCAACCCTCTTTTTTATCAAACTTAATTATAATTTATAACAAAAGAAAAGACACAACTATTGTTCCGTGGAGGAAAAGATCAATATATGATTTGTATGCCTTCGAAATTAAGCTTTTAATGAATGTTAATTATACGATATACATATACACATACTGGAACTGTTTTAAGAACAAAAACCAAAAGGTACGTAATTTATAAAATTTTCTATTTGCAAAGATAGTCCATATGCAGGTGTTTGATTATGATTCAGTTCCCGGAAAAAAATCTTCGCATCAGACCCTCCCGGTGGAGGTGCCGGGTGGTAATGATCACCATAGTTTTTATCCTGTACGATATCTTTTCTTCACAATAGTTCAAGCCTCAGCAATGCGATTTGATCATAGATACGAGGCCCTAATTTTATTGGTGGTGTGAGATATTTTTTTCAAAGTTCGTGCCCAAAAAATGGATGGCTGAGAGGTAAACCATTCACTAAACAGCTTATTCGAACGATTTGGCAGGGTCTGTCTTATTTTTTTGTCTACCCCGGTATATCGGCTCTGCCGGAGCTGACCTTTTCTTTCCGTTATACTCGTAGGACCTTATATCAAGCATTCAAAATATGGACGATCTGGACATAAGACTTTTTACCATCCGCTGAATTAGAAAATTAACCTTTGAACACCAAACGTTCTTGGGGAACCTTCATCTCAAGCGAGCACAGGCAGTACCAGTCATAGTACCTACCCCTATGCTCCGACCGTTATAAACAAAACCCAAACCTCTCACGTAGCATACTAAAAAGAAATCACTATACGCTCTTCTCAAGACACAATGCAAGAAGCCCAAGACAAGATTGTCAAGAATGAGGAAGCTGGAACTGTTCTTCAGAGGGACTTCAACGATAAAATGAACTACCAAAAGGTTACTCAACCGATATCTCGAGATGAGGTCAAACAACCTTTGAAAAGTGACCTTGACGAAAAAGACGAAGGAAATGCCATCTTCGGGGGCAACGCAACCGCGCGTATACTGTAAGTGAGGTTGGTCAGAGATGAAATCCAAGTATCGATTGCGGTTCTCTACAAACAGTATAGAGGTCTGCTGATTATGTGGAACTCTATCGAGGACAAGTTCTTGCTAACGAGTTTTGACTCTGGTGAAATGTTCATGGGGCACAAGATAATCAAGTGCGTAGGCAGGTTATCTAGGGGTTTCCTTAATTCCTTGCATAGCTAAGATTAGTAATTATTGGGAGAGCTTGAGGCTCAAACTTATCCCAGCATTTTCCACACACTATTACCACAATCGAATTGTAGGACGTGTGAAGTTGTGAACAAAAATCACAAATCAAAAATCGAGAAAATCATTTCCTACGGATATGGTTATGAAAAAAACGTGCAGATTTCCCTAATTTAGCCTTAAGTTGTTAATTGCGTATGTTCTCGTAATAACTCATTTTCAACCAACGCCGCCACCGTTGAAATCGCAACACATACGAATTAGATGATGAGTTTCACGGCAACGACTGGACGAACGACAACGCGATTGTGACAACCCTGAAAATAGAACCCTAGCAGATGGGTATAAAATAAAAACAAATAAAATTAAGACGACATAATCTCCAAAAATTTTGCACTTTATTTTAAATTGATCATGAATTTTAATTGTATTACATATTTCACCTTAAGAAAACATGTAAAAATTTGCATTTAGGGCTATCATCTCAAAAAAAAAAAATTAATATATTCAAAACAAATTACGACGACTTAAGTCAAAAACTCTTCATCAATTAAGTCAATTAAAGTCCTTTTTGGTATAGATGAAAATTATTTGCATGACATCTTATCCCTTTTCACAGCCATTACCATAAATTAAAAATCTATACATTCACTTGCTCTAAAGAATTCCTTTTACCCGAAGATCTGTTTTTATTTTACTTGCAAAACCCTTTTTTTGCATCTGCATTTTTCAAGACATTATATAGAGAGGTATTGTTGTCGTCATGTTGCAAAAATGCTATAATATGTTTTGCCTGCCATATCGAAACCCTAATCAATTCGCGAGCATACACTATCTATACATCAATCCTTTCAGAATATCATATTTCCCAGGAGAAATTATTTCTTATCCTTCACCCCTTCGTTTTAAACTGCAAAAAAAAAAGAGATTTATTAAAAAACTGCAATGTAAATGCCCAGCATCATCCTCCTATCACACTATCAATCCATCTTGATGTTCTTCCGTAAACACATACAGCACACCAATCTCCTTTTCCAAATAAAAAAAAAAGAAGAAGAAATGTCTTCGCTGAGAAAATTCCCATGGTATTTAGGCTAAACATCTTTTAAAATTCTTCAACAGTGCTCTAAGCACGTCGACCCTTAGCACAAAGCGATCAAAGGGTGCAAAAACTATGAACTCGATGAGCAAAAAAAAATATATATATACATATACATTTATATCCTCAAGACATTGATGATTGAAGACAAAAAGGATCAACGAAGAGTTTTCTTCTTCCAAAAAGGTACAAAAAACCAACAGAAAAAATAAAAATAAAAATCATTCCTTTGCTGAAATTCGAGACGAGCATCATCGATATCATCATAATTATTGTGATCTTTACATAAAAAACTACACAAGAGCATATATCTCCAACAGAAATATAACACACAAAAAAAAAAAAGGATTTTCAATTCACGCTAAATTACACGTCCGTCGTCGGAGGTGAATCCTTGGAAGGAAAAGAAAATTCCGAATCGGATAAAAACACACAAAAAAAAGGCTAGATATACCTAAGCCATTTGGAGAAAGGATCACAACCCTTACGACCCCTTGTCGCATTACAAAATTCGATGATTTTTCCTCAAAAATATCTGAGGGGATCCTACCTACATATATTAATGATGCTACCCGAGAATATTATATATAGGGATAGAATCGGGCACAGCTTTTGAGTTGAACTATACTTGCACTTCCCAGAGGGAAAACAATAAAAGGTCTCCCCGATGCCTGATGGCAAACATTAAGTATTTCACCCGTGAAAGACATTTACCACAGTCCAAAGTCTCAGAGTCCATAGGTTAGGACTATTAAGGTTAAATGATGATGCCAGCGAGTCTGATGTAGTCGTCGTCGTCGACACAGACTTACCTGGATTTTTGCAATTTTTTAAGGATATTTTTTTATACTTAATCCACAAAATATATATTTTCATTTTCCCTTGGTCTTCTTTTGCATTTAAAATAGGAGAAAAAAGGTAAAAAAAAATATTCAGATATAAAAGAAATTCATTTTTATTCACAAATTAACTTAACAATCAAATTTGGTTATTGATGATGATCATCATCATTGGGGGCTATTGATAGATCGATTTAACTTCTATTTTCGCATCTGCATTATCACGGTTGATGCATTTTTTTTTTTTGTTATTTCAATGTCTTCACTTTGAATAAAGGTATAGCTTACCTATATCGATATGAAGATTTTAAAATTGCCTGACCATCATCTTGGTTCATTGTTGTAGGTATAGCACAAATCACAAGAGAATGGGTTCCTTTATTTATTCCTTCCCTTAATGCTCTTTGTATATGACACTTCAACACAATACTTAATAGAGAAATTAGGGAGATTTATTTATGCAGATTTAGGAAAACAAGGAACAGCAGCAGCAGCAAATGCTATGCATATAGCCAGAGATATTTATAAGTGGAAGAATTTGCTGTGACAATTGAGGTCAAGCTTGGGTCAAGGAATTGTTCTCGGATTTTGTTGTTGAAAGTCGATTAGGGTAAGGAGAGATCTTCTTTCAGAAGAGAATCTTTAATAAAATTAAGAAATGGGTATTTCCACACAAATTAATGTACATATTATACTGCTTACTTATCTCCTGGGTAAGTTACTTCCGTGTGCACTGGGTGCATGTTCATTTATTTATTGAGCAAAGAACTGCATTTTCGAAAACTTATATTACCTACACTGTTAAGTTACTGACTTTGAAGCTTAATGATATAGGATTCTCAGAGTTGCAGAATGTAATTGTATCTTCCAAGCCCCATAGTATATATATGTATGTGTATAAGTTGAGCGGTTTTCCCGAAATATTTTTTTTTTTAATTTTAAATAAATTCCTGTAAGATCTTGGGTCTTAATTGCAACCTGGTTTGCACGGCTCTATTTGAAAGGTATAGAAGAATAAGAAAGAAAGAGACGACAAATATTTTAAAGTGTTTTTATTGGCGCAGGGTCATAAGTCCAAAGGCCAAAAGTCCATAAAGGATTTTTGACCCATTTAGGTGGATTAAAAGTCCACAAATCTATCGTAGATTTTTAACTCATCTTGGTGGGCCAAAAATCCACAGGAAATTCTTGTGGACATCTGGTCCATCGACTGTAGATTTCTGACTCACTTTGATGATTTTAAAAATGTTCATTTTATTATTATTAAAAACCATTTATTTTGCTTTTTTTAACCTTATAATAATTTTTTTCATTTCATCGGTTGTTGTGTCTCATATTCCACATAAAGTAATGTGAAGTCATGTTTATTAGTTAAATATTTACATTATCGTAGACTACTTTTAAACTGATATTTCATATCATACAAAAACAAATTAGCTGAAAATAAAAATGTACTTCAATCAAGTGAATTAGCAGGGTCTCATTTTTTAAAACTAGAAATTCTTGTCCAGGGTCGCATTATTTTTTGTTGGTAAAAGTTAGGCTCTCAAATTCGTTGAGCGCCCGCATTGCTGAATTATTTTGCAACGTTTTAAATTTTCTTCACTTTTACTTTATGTGGAATATGAGACACAATCAGTCCGTGAAATTAAAAAATTGTAAACTTCTTATTATAGGTTTTTTAACAGGATTTAACGCAGAATCGCATTTATTTTTATATTTTTTTTTTAAATAAAGTATTGCGCGTATTTACTTTATAGGGGAAGAGGAGGTAGAGGTACATTGGTTCTATTTTCATTCAATAAGGAAAAAATGAGTTTTTCACTTGACTTCAGAGTAACGTAATAGATCCATTTTAAATACTTACTATTTATCTTCTTGCTTTGAATTGATTTTTTCTTCTTAAATAAATTTAAAGGCCGATTCTAGGAGTATATTCTTTAAAAAAAAAAAAAAAAAAAAAAAAAACAACTAATACGGGGTACATTGATATGAAAATAGGACACGTTGATTCAAAAATTTCTTAAATTAACTACTTTTATTTTGATTTTCAAACGATTGAGTTTTTAACTGTAACATATTAATTTTTCCTAAAAACTATATAAAAGTACAAAAAATAGAATATCAGTAGTTTTTTTTTTATAGAACCTACAATATTTTTTATTTTTTTAAAGCATTTTCTAATGAAAACTGTGGGGAACATTGATACACCTCTGTAAAGAACATCAATGTGCCACACACTTGGTGAATCAATCTACCTCATGGCTTCACTTTAAACAAAAAAAAATTAGTTATAAAAACAAAACTAAAGGGTTGTTTAATATATTCCATAATTCATAAACTAAAGTTATTTTGCTTATTTATAAAATCAAAGTAGCTGAATTGACTCTTAAATATCTAAAGTATTTTACTTTGAAAAAAAAAATAATTTATGTTTACTTGTTGCACGTCAAAATACGTCTTCAAACTTTACTTCCAAATTTGTAACTAAATTTACTGGAAAAAAATTATGGGCATCTCATCATTATGTGCATGTAAGAATATGTTAAATACTTCCAGCCAGGCTTGTCAGATTGTGCCATATATCGCCAAACAGGCGATTTGAAATTTCATTTGGCGACACAAAAATCGGTTTGGCGATGTACCCCAAAAAAGGCGATATTTTTAGTTTTTGGCAATTTAAGTTTTTTTAATTGAAATTCCAATATTCTAATAATTTTGAACCCTGTGCTGAAAAGCTTTCAGCATTTAATGCTTCAATGTATAAAAAGATAAAATTGATGAAACAATGAAAACAGTATATTGAACTTAGTGAAGAAGACTTCAAGTGGCAAAATTTCACTTAATTTTTAAATTTGATGGATTTTTTGGGTAATTTTTTTTTAAATTTGGCGATTTTGTTTTTCTGTTTGGCGATTACGCATTTTTCAAACCTGACAACCCTGCTTCCAGCCAAAAAATACAAGCATTGTATCAATGCTCCCACATCCCACTGTATCAATGTAACACCTCTCCCCTTAAACTTTTATTTCTCTTTTGTATTTCGTTTTTTCACTACTAAAAACGTTAACTGAAATCTCGAAACACTTTGTTATAGCTCGGCAAAAGGACAGATCGGGATCTTTTTTTTTTTTTTTATTTAGTGCCTTACTCACATACACTGTAAATGTGATATACACCTCTTCCTTTACTTATTATTCTTAGTATTACCTTTAAAATGTGTACTGCTTTGGTTTGGTTAAATATAAATTTGACCAAAGTGTTCTAAACATTTTGTAAAACATCCCCATCGATCTGAGCTCCGGGTCATTAATTTCGGGTGGGTCAAAGGTCACGCAATAGGGGTTTTCACTGATACGCTGCTAGTAAAATGGAAAATAAATTCGTATGTTCCTAAAGCTTCGAAAAATTTTATTCAATTAATATGGGAATGAAGAATAAAAAAGCCCATAAAAATATATGTTGCAAAAGGTGTTTTTTTGGGGAAGGTGAAGGGCGAAATGTGAAGTGGGTATATCTTATAAAAAACTCTACAACAACAGGTAGCGAAATTTTAAGTGGGTTTATTTTACAAAAAAAACTCTACAACAACAGGTTTATATTAATAAAACTGTGCGAAAATGTTTCATTTTCAATGAGAAAGAAGACTCAAGAATATCTATGGTAGTGGTTTTTGAGGGGGAGAGGTAATGTGGGGGAGGGGTATTTGAAACTGAAAAAAATAGTTTGATATAATCTGGGCATATGGCACATGATTTTAGGATATTTTTTAATGCTGGATCTAATTAACGACACATAAAGATGTTATATCTTCCCTTTAAAAAAGTATAGTAATTTCTTAAATAAAGGTGCGGTTATTTCCGTAATACCAATATAACCAAAATCTAACACATAAGACGGAGAGCTATAGCTACGGATTTACACATATCATTTCAGCAAGGATTCATATGGCCATCAAATAAAAAAAAACTGCCAGTCTTACATACCGGTTCTATCCATAAGACCTTAATTTTGATTTAAGGTTCAAAAAAGGTGCAGTGATTTCATCAAGGCTCATCTTTTGATATGATATATTTTTCATTGATCTCAGGCATACTAGAAAAGAATACTTTAAGACATTTAAGCCCTCAATGAAATGCTTTAAGATGCTCTTATAGGTAAGAGAAGTTGTTTTATATTTACTTATCATCACTACTATCAACTAATCACGCATCAATTTTCTTATTATAGAATTTCGATAACGCTTTAAGTATAATCTTCTCTGTTTTTGATACATTTATAGCACATATTATCATAGAACGACCGACACGTCAAAATTAATTAATTGAATAATGACAAACTTTCAAAAAATATAAATTAAACACATAAATTTAAGATTTTGATAATTTTGAAACGCAAAGTGTTAAGAGGATTGTTTCTAAGAGCCCTGGGTAATAACAGTAACATCAGGTAAGTGTGTTTAATCGAAGTGTGAGTCAAGACAGATTTGAATGTTTTAATTATCAGTTTAATTTGATAATAGGCACTTCACCTGGCCAGTAAAATACTTAAAACTTGAATTACTAATTATAGTTCAGATAATGTGAAACCTAAATGAGGTTGTTAATTGTCGAATAAGTTCCATGTAGCTTAGATGGAACTTTAATCAGACATTGTGAAACAGACCTTAAATATAAATATTGGTTTTTCAGAATATAGACAGAATATAGAATAAGACAACTTGTGAATTTTAATGCGGCAATTTACGAGTAGGTAATAAGTATGTCTAATTTTCCTGGACTAATAGGAGACAAAATTTAAATCATACAAAGATTATTTATATTTATCGAAAATTCATTATTTTTGTTGAAGATGTTGGTTATCACAAGATCATAATATTCAACAAAGAAGAATTTAAAGAAGACATAACAGGGAAAATTAAAAATAAAGGGGACAATAACCATGACTGACCATATATACATAACTGATTCAAGGGATCTTAGACGTTAAGTAGCCCGTCCTTATACATTTACCTATCATTTCTGGTAGATTACATTTTTTTATTTTTGTCTTCCTCAGGAGTTAGATATTGTTTTCAAAAGGGTTGATCTTCAACTCTATACTGACCATTACAAAACAGGTTACTAAAACATTTAAGCAAGGGATGCATTGTATGAGTTGAGTGTTGGTTGATGGTCAGTTGATGGTAAGTTGAACCATAAAATTATTTATTTAACAAACTGGCACGTGTTAATGGTTTTTGATTCACCCTTTTTAAGTAGATAGTGAACACTGTCCAGAGTAATTATTTTTAGGTAGATCGTTTTTGTCTCCTACTTGACACGTGCCAATTAGATTTAAGATCTATTCAAATCAAATCACAATGAAATGAAACCCATAAATATTTTTTTGGAAATAATTTTGTACTATTTCAATTGACAACTTATTTATGAAGATTACGAAAAAAAATTCATAAACTTTTTCCAGCTTCTATCTTTTTTAACATTTTAACCTTTATTTATTTATTTATTTATTCCATAGGTCGCTAAAGACTAGCTCAAAAATAAAATAAAATAAGTAACTACTTAGGTCTATAGTACAGTTAAATAATTGAATAAAAATTTGATATAAACTTAGTTGAAAAATTTAGTGATTGGTCAAATAAGTTAGAAGATCTTTTATTAAGAAGATTAAATAATTTAAACATTTTATTTAATAGAGAAAATCTTTCATAATTAGTACAATAGTTTGAAATATATATGCAGTTGGGTATATTTCTAAAGTTTCTCTGAGGAATATTAAAATTTATTTATTCGGGACAAAAGGTAAAAAGAGTCTATATTTCCATTAATTATTTTAACAATAAAAACGAAACTTAAATAAGAGCGTCTGTTCTCAAGACTAGGCAAGTCAATAAGCTTTCGTCTATTGATGTATGCAGGGAGCTCGTAGGGATTTTCCCAGTCTAAGCCTCTTAAGGCAAACCGCAGAAATCTTTTTTGGACACGTTCAAGTCTCGCTATATGGCACTCATAAGAGGGTGACCAAACCTGGCAAGCATATTCAAGAATAGGTCGAACAAATGTTATGAAAAGCTGTTTTGAAACATAGGAGTCTGTAAATTGGCGTGACTCTCTCTTTATCCATCCAAGAAGTGAAACCTTGTTTGTTTACTTATCAAAAGTGATCATTTCTATACCATTTTTAGTCCAAAGACTGTCAAAGTTCATAAAAAATTAAATTGGTAGAATTTGGCATTTTTGGGCAGATCTTTTATTAAAGTAAAAATCACCAAATGTCACTTTCACAATTACAAATATTAAAATGATGTTTGCTTACTTTTTAGCTTGTACTGTCATTGGTTTTAGGCGTGTTCAGCTGGAGCTTATTAAGAAACTAGATTTAGTAAAAAAAACATTTTAGTAAAGAGCTAAAATTATTAAACAGTAACATGCTTATACCTTAACATTAGGCTGTTTAAAATGTTGCGCCATTATTTGTATGTATTGTAACGTAACGTAAGTGTTTGTCATTTTTTAATCAGTTGTAGACAACCATTGTCGATGTATCCATCGTTTTTCAGTAGAAATTATGGTAGTATATCGGTCCTTCCCAGAATATATGAAGTAGCAACTATTACTAAAGAAAATTGTGTTTCCTTAATTGGCATGTTTCAAAATTTGACATACATATTGTCAAAATTACAAAGTTTTTAAAATAATGCATTCTAAGGTTTCTTTCAGCAAAAAAAAAAAATACTTCTTTTATACATTTTTGTACATACTTATGCTTGTATACATTTAGAATAATTATGTTTCACAAAGGTATCTATAGAACATGCCCTTGCCCAGATATATGAAAAACTTAGTTCACATAAAATGACCGTTGATTTGATCATGTATAGTGTAACCTTTTATTTCAGTGACCCTGTGAAATTAAAAACACCCTTTTTCTAGTGATCACCTATATCCGTGAAGAATATATAACCCTTATGCGCCTGGACCATTCATAACACCAAGTCATCTTAATGCCCGTTATGGATGATTCATATAAATGTATGTGTATGTATGTATATTCAAATTCCATTTAAAAAAATTTATTTATTTTTTTTTTTCGCGCACAAGCTGTCCTTCCTAATTCAACGCGAATGCCTTGTAATTTTATATTGTGGTGCATGATGGCCAAATTGAAAGGACAATATACTTATAACTTTGAAGGTATAAAGGAAAACCGACTGGACTGGACGGGTTTTCGCTTTTGTTGTCATGAATTAAATTTTTTTTTTTAATTTAAGTTGGTCCTGTCAAGCCATAAAAGGGATATTGTAAAAACTGGTTTTTGGTTTTAGAAAAAGTGCGCATATGTAAAACCTTTTTTAAGCATAATATCACCCTTGTTTTTGTGTGAATCTTTTGATAACTCATCCCAAATTAATTAAAAATGCGGAAGAAAAGGTGTAAGTATCTATGTATGTATGTACATAGGTTTATCTAAGATTGTCTCTCACAAGAAAAATACAAAAAAAAATAAAGAATTTTGTATTTTAAAAAACATCTTACGTAATAGTTGATTTACTGAGTTTCTAAAGGACCTTTTTTGTGTGTGTACATATATTCCATTTTTTTATTATTATGGAGTTTTTAAAATATATTTCGGGCTTGAGCGTTCATTGTGTTGTTATTGTTTTTTTTACAATGATGCGTAATTATTGTGATGAAGTCCATGAATTAGAAATATTACCAAAAACTTCAAAAACAACAAAATTCGGGCTGCTCCTCTAAAAAAAATTAAATAAATTTCAATTATGTAAGGGTAAAAGATGCCTACATCCTTGAGGAACTAAGTTTCTATTAAAAAAGGTTAACTAAAAGTTGCAAGCAATGATTTTTAAAGCGGGATACATTCAAATATCACAGTACAGAAGGTAATATATTGCGCAGGTTACCAAAGTTGGAAGTGTCAGAAATTAAAAATGTCTGTTTGAGTGCCCACAAAGAACTACTTACCAAAACATTAGAAACAACAACAAAATATTGAAATTAGACAAGAAAATGGGGACTGATGGATCAACCATTTTTCTCGAATTTGATAGATGCGCAGAACTGAACAAAAATGAAAACGCTTATATTATTACCTTTAATATGTGTACCTATTATATTTGTACCTTTTCGCCGCAAAAGAACTCTTTAGTCGTGCTCCTTTGGGCTTTAGCCAAGTACTTCTGGCTGCAGTGAACTTGTCAACTACTTCTACTCTGTGGTCAAAGAAGTTCAAAGCACTTCGATAATGTGGTAACTAAATGAATCCACCCAAGAAAGCGACCCCATCAGTAAAAAGAAATTACATAATACCTATGTATGTATATAAAGTAAATAATTGTTGTTGACGTCTCTCTATAATCTAAAATAAAATACAAACAACAAAAACTATACATTTATATTGAGGTTAGATTTTTCTTTTGACAAAATTAAAGCATTACATTCATCATCTATTGGGAAGTACTAAAAAGTAAAAAGGTTCAAAAGAACACACCTTTTACCAACAAAAAATAAAAGGTCTGTTTGGTTACAAAAATTTTCAAAATTTCCTGCCAAAACCCATAAGAACAAAACTCAGTTTTGGAAAACTGGTTGATAAAAAGTTGCCAACATTGCACAATTTTATTCCTCAGTCGGGTTCTACATATCACTTTCGTTTCGAAATAAAATTGAAGTCAATTTAATTTCAATTGACTTCAATGCTATTTGAAGTCAATCTAATTTTAATTGACTTCAATTCTATTTCAGGCAAAAGTGATATGTAGAACCTGGCTGCCTTTCTCGTTTATTCACAAAACGTCAAAATCATAACTTTGTGGAAAAACTTTATATATTTCAAAGTCGTCACTTCACTATAAGTTGAGCACGCCTTATCTAAAATTGTTTTCCTCAGTATTTGACACAAAAACTGAGAAATTTTGCTGAGGATTCTTGTTTATATTGAGATCTTGCGAACTTATATTTATCAAAAGTGATAGCTTTCACTTTTGACAGATTTTTAAATTTTACTATTTTTTTTTTATTTTATTTAAAATTTGTTTTTATTTAACTCAAAGTGTTTACAATGGGCATTATTTACAATATTTTAAGCCTAAGGGTATAAAGGTATTCACAGAACGCTCACAACTTAAAAGCTACATAAATCTATTCGCCACTCATTATTAATGAGCGCTCTCTCAGAAAAATTGTTCGAACATTTTGAAAATAATTTGTTATATTTCTTTCAAATCGTCGACCTGTCATAGTTTTGTATTTCTTTTTATTAGTAGATGTATTTGTCAATCGGGACAGTTCTAGATGCTTCGTAAAGCCTTTCGTTAGCTATAATACCGAAGTCAAAGTGTGTTTTTGGTTTTCTGAACAGGGAAGTAAAATGGTGAAGAACTTTTTGCTCGAAGATTTGCATTTTTTTCATGTGGGGCTTATTGTGTATGATATAGGAAAGCAGTATATATGTAAATATGGGGGGAAATAGACCCCCACTCCTATACGATTTTGTTCTGAATCAACCTACACACTTTTTTTCGCAATTTATGCAAAACACTCTCTATCCTATTCGTATGTATAATATACATATGTACATATGTATATCAATTCACAACATTATTGTTTATAAAGGCACTATTTGTGCGGCTCCGCAGGACTATAGGGCATGTAAAGGCACCTAAAGTTATTTTTTACAAGTGGCGCGAAGTGTTTGAATATTTAATACTTTTGGTGGTAAAAACAGTTAAAAAAAAAACAATAAACTGGCTGAACAATCACTGGTTTATTTATTGTAGCTACTGCTATACCTTACAATAATCAGCTCAGCCTCATTGTGAGTTTCACCCGAAAAAAATATTTCCCCTTTAAATTGTTTCTTCGCCCAGAATTTTAAAAGCTATTGTGAATTTCACCCACACGAAATAATTCTACTACTAAAAATAAGTGAAAGTAAAAACTTAGGCTGTCAATGGCATTACACTCCACCCGAAATCAATGTTCACAATAAGGGGAATTTTTCGAACATAAAATTTCGGGTGAAACTCACAATAGGCGAAAAGTGAAATGTCAAGTTTTCCGGGTGAAATGTTGTTCGTTTGAAACTCACAATAAGGCTGATCAATATTTCTTCAAATGACGAGGCAAAAGAAATTCCTATATTTATTACATTAATGACAATTGACAGTTCATCGAATTTAAAGTTGGGTGTCCATTTACGAGCTTAGCACGACTTAAAAAAAAAATTTACGGTGCACGAAGTATGTCCACCAGCGGAGGGCATGGCTCTGGGACTGCATAAACAATGGCTAATAATTTTTTAAACAAAACTGTTATAGGTTAGCATTTCTTTAAGTAGTCATTTCTTTCCTCAAACCCTGGAATGGTTTTGTTTTACTAATTTTTTTGTATTTTTCATGCAAATAATTAAGTTTAGTTATTCCCGACAATAAATTTTCATTTGTATTTACGGTACCTTAAGTGGTGTCTAGTTTTCATGTGTTTACTAACGCCTTTGTTTTTTCCTCGTGCCAAAAGCGAGTCAAAACGATCATTTTTATATTATTCTGGACAGTGTCCAGTGTCCACTACAAAAGGGTGAATATATTTGTTGAGCAAATAAAAAAAAAAACAAATATCATTATGTCTTGCTTTCCTCGTGCTTCTTTTCAATTCAATCCCCCAAACTGACCACCAAGACACAACATTCAACTCGTTTATCGTCTACCCTTTTGTTTGAATGATTGAAAACCTGTTCTCTTAATCTACCTGTGGTCAGTTGAACAAAAATACCCTTTCAACAAAATCATCACTCCTGTGCTAGACAAAAAAAAATCAAATGATGAAGGAAAAGATGGGCTATTTAATGTCTGAGAAATCTCCCTGCAATCCATTATGGTCAGTCATGGTCATTGTCCCCTTTATTTTCATACCTATATATAGCTTGCTCTTTTCTTTAAAACCTTCATAATAAGATCTTATGATCAAAATTTTAGAAGTAAAAAAAAAACTTGTTGAAAGGATCGTGCGTGCCATTGATCCTTCGATGCTGGACAAAAGATATAAAGGTATATGCGGTCAAGGAGGATTTTCATTTTTTTCCAATTTTTATATTTTTAATCTAAATTCTCGTATAATAATATTCTCTAATACCCATATCATTTCGTTGCGGGTCACTAAACGGAATCGTTTGACACCTTTGGAAATAAAAAAAAAAAGGTTATAGGTATTTTTGGCAACCCTAAGGGATGCAAAATGATATTAATGCATCAATAAGATACAATCGAATTTAGTTTTTTTTTTTTTGTCTAAGGATAATAATAAATTTGCGGCTTTCACAATAAATTTTTGGCGGAAGTAGATGTGATGCAATTGGGAAAAAAAAATATAAAGAAAAAAATAAAGGTTCACTTTTGGAGTTCAAGAAAGTCACCATTGCAGAACAATATTAAAAAAAAAAAGATGCAACCTTTTAAATTTGCAATGGTTCTTATAGATGGGTATCAAAACATAGGGATGAAGGTATAAAAGTAAATTATTTGTATCTTTTTTTTAACATCATCGGGAGCTATATTCGCGATAACGAAGAAATCTGAGATACATGATGGTATTTATGGCAAATTGTTCTGAAAATAAAGATCTAATGGAGATAATAAAAAATCTTTTTTTTTTTAGGTTGATTTCAAGCAATATATTCCCATAATTTAAATATTTAAAGAGAATAAATTATGTGATAGTGTGCGATCAATTGAGCAGTCAACACATTTTGACAGGGGGTATAGGGGATTTTCGTTAAATATTGCGTCTTCATTTGTTTATATGTAGTTACAATCCAAGAGACCTCCGTTTGAAGATGCCAAATTGAAAATGCTTAGCACTATCAGGGGTTGAATATAGTCAAATATTATTCGAAAATTCATCTCTAAATTATATGCATGATGAATCTATCTTTACTTTCAGTTGAAGAAATGAGAACCAAAAGCGTACCTAAATTATGTACGTGTGCAAACATTTATTAATTTTTGTTTTTTTTTTTGTTAAGTTCACAGAAATAGAAAATTGTTGAATTTTCAATTAAACATTTATGGTCTTATTTATAAACGTTGTCTAACTTTAGACAACTGTCCAACTTTGGAAAATGTGTGCAAAAACCTTGTTCATTGTTGTCTTATAGCTTTCTAACTTAGACACAAGAGTAGATTGTCTTTTTTTTTAATAAAGCATATTTCCACCAATGTGAAAATAGTTAGGCAGTGTCTAAGTAGTCTAAGTAAACAAAAATCTAATAAATACAGATGAAACATAAACAAATTAAAAATTTTCTAAACAAAAATAGGTCTTGGCTGTTCTTGTTTCGTTTCCAAATCACAAAAAATCATTGAATATTCCTCAATTGCTATTAAACTTTCGATGAAATTTGGCAAAGGAACTTACATATGCAAATAATTACTCCAATAAAAATATACTTCAATCACGTGAATTACCTGTGTCAAAATTGAAATTCTCGTCCAGGGTCGAATTAGTTTTTATTGGTGATGGCAAGGCGCTCAAATCTCTGACGCCCGTAGTGCAGAGTAATTTTATTCACTTTATGTGGAATATGAAAAAAAGCTTACCTGTGGAAAACTATACTGCTTATTATAGGTATTTTTACAGGATTTAACTCAGCACCGCATGTAGTTTCACAGCATCATGTATTCGCTATATTTACTTTAATTTCACTTTTTTATTGAGGTTAATAAACTTTTTTACTATTTTAATGATTTAAAGTCTTAAAAAAAATTCTAAACATTTCTTTGGGCGCCCCAGTATTTAGCTGTCTCACTGCACGCCCACCCTGTGTCAATGCCTTTATGTTTGTGGAACTCTTACTATTTTGAAAAAAGCCTTAATTTTTCCTCGATATGCCCGTTCCTCTATTTCTTTTCAAAGAGGTTTTTATTTTTGTTCAGTTTTGTGCATTTTTCAAAATCGAAGTATTATGGTGGGAAAATGATGGATCTAGTGCCCCTTTACTTGTCTTATTTTAATGTTTTTCTGTTATTTCTAATGAATAATGATGCGTGTTGAGTTTCTGTGGGCACTCGAACAGCCATTTTGATTTTTTTAACACTTTCGGCAACCTGCGCAATATATTACCTTAGATGTGTGTACTGCGGGTTTGTTTTGCGTGTGCTACTTAAGTCGTTGTCAACGTTAGAACCTTACTCCAATCGGAGTAAATTTACTCCAATTTTAAGAAAGAAAATAAATCTACTCCTCCACTCCGCTTTTTTGAGATCTACTCCTTTTTTTCCACACTGAAAAATTCAAAAATTCTTCACCCAAACCACATGAAATGAAATTACAGCGCTGTGTTATTCAATTATCTAATCAACTCTGACTTTGTCTGTTTGAATCTTAAATTCTATTCTGTTCTGAATCGAATGGAATTTTAATTTTAAATAAGTTTTTTGTTAAAAATAAAGGCGCAAAATTTTAAACGATTTAGTACGATCTTAAAGCCATTTTATCATACTAAAAATGCTTTAACATCGTACTAAATCGTTTAAAATTTTGCGCTAAAGTTTTTAAAAACTTAATTTTTGTTTTACGTTTTCAAATCTACTACGGAAATTTGATTTACTCCATTTTTTTTACAAATCTACTCTGAAATTTTAGTACTGAAGTTTTAACCCTGGTCATCCATCCTCTTCAATTAGTATCTAAAGTCACTACATTCGTTGGAGTTTTACTTTTGTTACAGTAGGTTGGTGTAGGTAGAGCTAGGATCCTTAGTTATGTATAGTTCGTTGTTTTATCTCCTCCATTCACCGTAAACAAAAGATAAAAGAATTATCTGGCCATAACACAGCTCTTTAATCAATTGCATTTTCACTGGTACGCATATGCAACACATTTGGCAAAAAACAAATGCGAACTACTATATAGCACTATAGCTCTGTTTGGTAATGTGAAAAAAATTCATTTCGGTCTGCGCCATCTTAATTGGAAATCATCTAAGGACAAACTCGACGTGACGCTATCGGTAGTTCTATATAGTTTGTCCAAATTTTACAATTTAAAAATTAAAAGATTCATTTTATACAAAAAGTGGTTCAGTGCGTATTGTTAACTTTTTGCCAAAGTTTTTCATCTCTGAGAGTATTTTCTCCTTTCTTAAATGTTTTTGAAAAAGGGCCTGCCAAATTTTCGCCCTTATTTCAATAATTGGCAATTTAAATGAACTAGTTTTCGATAATAACTTCGCTTTACAATTTCAAGTTAACTAAAATTTGAGCCCAAAGCCGGCTCTGTAAACCCAATAGTTTCCAAAATACAACTTTTCAAAATTTAACAATAATAAATTTGTAACAACAATTAGGTAGTAAGTACAAGTATATTAACAAATATAGATTATTTGGTATAAGTTGCATCATGATATTACAGCTTGTAGGTTGGGTCGAATGACCCCTATGGTAGGGGTGTTTATAACTCCCCGTTTAGGTTGGAGGGAAATTTTTCTAAATGACTTAAAATAGAATTAGAACAATAAAAAAAATAACGGCACTATATCTGCATTAAAATCCTATAGCTTTTCTTAAAGCCAGAAATATTTTCATTTGAAAATAAAGTAGTTTTGTTCAAACGGTTTTGAATAATTTATATTCAAGCTCGAAATTCTGAAAACAAAATATTACAAAATCGATACATTTTGAAAGGCTGTATTTTTTAAGCTATTGGGCCTACAGAGATAGAATGGACCCCTTTGCAAAAAATTTTCCAAAACTTTTGGGCCTACAGAGACAGTTTTGGGCTGTAGTTACCTTGTAGAGCGCACAACTGGATCTGACGCAAGGTGTCCCTCCTTTGAGATGACGAGGTTACTACAGGGTGGCGCATAAATAACGTTATGATTTAATTATTGAACAATATTTATGTTTACGTATTTTTTTTTTTCAGATTTAACTTTGAAAATCTTGGGAAATTTATGATGGAAGGACTCAGCAACAAAGAACCAAAGTTGTTAAATTTTATTTTGAATTATTATTTTAATATTCAATTATTTATACACAAGGATCATATCGAAATTTCTTTCATGTATGAAATGCGCCCAGTTCTCCAACAATTTACCGATTGGTTCAAGCGTTTTTAAAAACAACGGGCTGTCAGTGGTCTTCCGCGTGTAGTTCGAAATATGATGTGAACAGAACATTGCTAGGGTGCAAGCAAGTAATGAGGAAAACCCCGAAAATTCCACGAGGCAATTACCCCCTGCAATTTTTAAGCATGTAAGCGGGGGACGT
Source organism: Epistrophe eligans (assembly GCA_951394125.1). Classification (NCBI taxonomy): domain Eukaryota; kingdom Metazoa; phylum Arthropoda; class Insecta; order Diptera; family Syrphidae; genus Epistrophe; species Epistrophe eligans. The sequence goes on along the minus strand of OX596028.1, from coordinate 88,651,645 downwards.
ATGCGGTGTCCGGGGTAGACAAAGTTGCAGAGGTTGAAATAATTGCAGAGTTATCGCTCTTTCTTTTTTGTGCTTTTTCCTATTGTTTGACACATAGGCGGAGTAAAGAGTGTAGAGAGATATTTTCTTCTTATTTAATAAAAATTGCAGCTATTAAAATTTGCAGCGTTTAAATGGATGCTGCAATCCAAAAGAAACTCAAAAGAGAATTGCGGATAAAAATTACAGTCGTCTAAAAGCAGTCTTACATGAAATGGAAAACTCCATTCGATACTCGAATAAACGTCACAAACCCCTCCGCAGTAGAATTCTACTTCTTATTTCTGCTTTTATTGGCAGTAATTCTACTGTGGATGTTGTATTTGTGACTAGTGTAAAAATCTACTGTACTTACTGTGAATAGCTTTCCCAAAAAACACGACAAATGAAAATTTTGCTTTCTGTTTATTTGTTTCATCAACTTAAAAGGCAATGGATGGATAATTTGTGTCTCAAATCATAAATCTTGCACAAAATTTTAGAATTAGAATTAGAATTAGAATTAGAATTAGAGTTTAGAATTAGAAAATGTTAGTTAAAATTGATACACACTATATAATAGGTACACCGTAAATATTTTGTCATTGAACATTGACGAAAATAAAAATAATTTTGTGTTTTGTCAATGTATCAATTTTACTTGTGACGAACATTGAAGTGCCTACTAACGATCAATTTTTACTGAATCAAGACTCATTCAAGTAATATTGTCAGGTAACATTGATGGTGTGTAGGCTCCTTAAGGTAAGAATGATTTGTTTGTAAAGTAAAAATTTTTTACAGATTTCACTCATAGGGTAACTATAGGAGACATTGAAAATGACTTTTATTTGATAGATAAAACAAAAACATGAATAATTTTTTGTCTTCTATTGTCAACTTTCTTAGAGACTATTCTCCATTCTGAAGTTTCATATACACAATACACTCCTTTCTACTTGGTAGTAAAATAAATTTTATTAATTTGTTAATAAGACGAATCTTGGTTTTCTATTCAACCGAAAATAATAGTTCTTTTTTAGATATTTGTATTTAAATCATGTAAATATCGATTTCAAGCAAGCTTTAAATATTTTTCGACGCCATATTGTACAAGAGGTGCTATGTGTAGCTCAATCTGACTGCAAACCGTATTTAGCTTATTATTGTTTATTCTTATTTATTCTTTCATAAAAACTCTATTTTTTTTTATTTATTTAGATAAATAATGTTTTTGACAGCAGTACTTCAATTTAGTTGACAGCCGAGTTGACAACTCCGGCTTAGTATTTTTTGTTCCTCCTCAATCATCATATTATATTATTTCTAGAGTCTTGACTCTGGAACCCTTTTCCGACTCTCATACTACACCTATTTTGAAAAATGAGATGTCAAAGGAAGCAGAATTATATGATTTGATGAATATTATAATTTTATTTGAAAAATGCTAATAATTTGCTCAAAGTATTATTCTAATTTTTATTACATCTAAAATGAACACTTTCACTTTCCAATTGGTAATATTTTGGCATGTGACATTAGATAGGTTCAATTTTTTAGGTCGGTTCATTTTAAAATAATTTGTGCGTCTTTTATTTTAATGAAATTGCAAGAATTCTCGCACGGACTTGTAAATATTATTCACAAATGGTAGCTTGATATCCCAAATTAATTTTAAAACCTTAACCTTGAAGATCTGAACATTACATAGAACTATAGTTATGTAGGTGGGTATAATAATTGTCAAGCCATATCAGTTGATTTTGGAGATGTTTTGCATTTTGTAACTGAGAAGATAAAAATAAAACACCAAAATAATTGTTTGAATCTTAATGATTGACATTAATAATCATGTCACCAACAGTTCCATTAAAAAGGTGTACCCACCTACTCTCAAATCACGTAAAGAAATATATAAATTCAAGAACAAGGCTATAATTTTCAAAAAATCTGCTCAAATTTTAAACAAAACTTGAAAAATAAGAAATTGGCTATGTAATCTCAAAAAACTAAAATTTCGTATTTCTAATTACAAAATTTTGCAAACTAAAATTTATAATATTGAATCAATAATGTAACAAGTCTAATTTAAAAGTATTTATGAAATTATAAATTTAGTATAAATTTATAAAGTTGCCTTTTAATTTTGAATTATTTTTTTTTACATAAATGTATAATGAAGAATAAGCATTAAAAAATCTTTTTACCTGATTCACACCTAGATATAGCACTTTATACCTTTCTCAATATAGAAGCCAGTTAAAAACTATTGAAGCAATCAAATTTAATTTGCAATATCAAATATCCAAACAGCACAGATGCCTTTTCTTAATAAAAAGAAAAAAAAAATAGATCTTAAGGAAAAAACAATAATTTCCAAATGCAATTTTTGTATCCTCAAAAAGATATAGAATTTCATTCTTATAAGACGAAGTTAAGCTACGGCTAAGGCGACGTATGTTTGAAGCAAGGACAAAACATTTTATTCCTAAATAAATAATAGTTTCAACCCTTTTGCAATCCGATGGCAACAAAATAAATAATTGATCGATTCTTGCACAAATATTGATCCCAAACCATACCGCACACACTATAAAACTCCTTCTATGAAATAATCACAAAATGATCCTATAAAACCATATTACGACCTACATACAGATATATAAATAAATACATACATATGTATACACCAACAAAAAGGTCCCATCTGTTTTTTTTTGTTTTCTTTTTTGCTGGGATACGCGTAGTTCGAATTTCTAGGATACGAATTTTTGGATTACTTTTTGCGTATAAAATATCAGAGATTTTGCAATAGTCGTAAAGGGTGGGAATATTTTTTTTTTTACTTTTAAAAAATCACAATTTTTTAAGAAACTCTATGCGAGTTCAGAAAAAAAGGGTAAAATGTCCTTTTGTTTTCTGTCATTTTCTCTAAAAGGATATGTGGGGTGATCATTAATAATTTTTTTTTTTTTTCTTCATTTCCTTACTTTTTTTTCAAGACTATTTTCTAAGATTTGTATAAAGGTTCTTCGTATTGGGTAATCTGATCTGTGCTAATGGTTTTCAACTTTCAACCCTTCCATTGGGATATATGTATGTATCTATCGAACACGACGTTTTATATGATGTATCATTTATCAAATAAATTCGCAAGAAAAAAAATGTTTGTGCGTCTCGAATTTCATCACATCCTAATGATTTCGAGTTTTTTAAGGTTAAAATTTAGTTTTTTGTACAATAAAAAGAAATCCGCTTTGTTAATTATTATTGAAATAAAATTAATGATGTTTGCATTTTGAAAACTTATAACTGTGGGAAAAATGCGAAGATTTTTAAATTTAGCTAGACGCCATCCATGGCGTTTGATCGATCATCATTAATCTTGTTTTTTGCTTTCTTTAGATTTTATTGATGTTTGCCTAGAAGTTTGAAATACTTAGCGATGCGGAAATAAGGTATTTTTATAAATTGTTGATATCTCAAGATGTATTTCAAAGAGATCCTAATTAATATACTTGAAAGCAAAAGGAGTTATACGAGCCTGGAGAGTAATAAAAAATCGCAATGAAATAATAATAATCATATATTTACATTTTTACAAAAAAAAAAAACTATCCCAATGTTTATTCCATTTAAATTGTAAAAATTTCCCTGAGTTGCTATACACTTTCACCAAAACACGGCTATAATTAGAAATAAATTATTTAATTAAACTATGTACCTCTCAAATTGTTTTGACACTAACGCAATGGGCAATGATTTCTTACACAAACTTCAATTTATGAGAAAAACATTTTTAAGAAAAACAATTTTAAAGAAAAAAATTGGTATGACATTTTGTATTAATGCGGAGTTTTCAAAATATCGAATTTTCAAAAAGTAATTTTGAAATTTTGTTTAAAAATCCAAAACTTATTAGAAGCTCTTGTGTTAAAAATTTCATTAAAATCGGTTGAGCAGATAATGAAAAAGTCGAAAACCAAGAAAATGGTTCCATTAGAGATACCGTTTTTAAGCGATGGATACAATTTTTTTACAATAATATGGCAGATCGTATACTTACCGATATTAGCTCACTTAAAAATTTTAATGAAAATCGTAAGATCTGTTTTTGAGAAAAATGAGATTTTCCTTACCGGTTTTTAAACACAATTTTAATGGTAGGTCAAAGGTGTACCATTATTTTTGATCATAAGAATAATTTTTATTTAAAATCTGCTAGATAACATTAAAAAGCTGCTAAATGTCAAGTTTAATAAAAATCGACCAAGTTGTTTTCGAATTACTAAGTTCTCAAAAAAAAAAAATTGAAACTTTTTTAAAAATCAATAAAAAAAAATCAAGGGCACGTTTTTGAGAAATATAAGATTTTCATAATTTGGTAAAAAAAATTTTATGGGAGGTACCTTTACTTTTTATCTTAAAAAATAAAAAAGATACCAAGTTTAAAATAAATCGATCCACCCGTTAAGACTGCAACCGAAAGGATAATTTAAATACATAATGAATACAAAAGAAAACGTAAATTACCAATTAAGGATTGCGAATTAAACGAAATATTTAACGACTAAAACGAAACAAATAAATGCCAAATGAATTTTGCGAAACAATGATGAGTGGTGACCTATATTAGACATTTGAATGGGTGCTAGATCCGTATTATACTAACTCGAAACGTCACTTTGACAATTAAAAATGTAAAAATGGTATGTTTGCTTAATGTGCACGAACTGTCACTTTTTCAAGCTGAAGTTCAGCTGAAGTTTATTAAGAAAATAGATTTAGCATATCACTAGTTAAAAAATCTTTAAAACTAAGAACATTTTGGTTAAGAACTTTAAAGTAAGTAAATTATTAGGTAGTATCATGTAACATCAGGCTGTTTAAAATTGTTTGCCAGTAAGTTCTTATATTGAACTTAGTTATTTATTACAATTAAAAAATCTAAAAAAAAAAGAAAAACACCTTTACCACATAAAAAAAAATAAAACTATTCAATTTCTTCTGTTTGTTGTGTTGCTGTTGTTGGGGCAATTTCCCATAAATCACTTAACTTATATCCATTTCTCATTTCTTCCATTGCAAAACCCAATTCCTTGCAGTAAGTTGGTGGCCTTGAAGTGACATTAGTCGTATAGCCCTCTGCCAAATAAGCTGTCAATTTCGAATTAATTTCTCTTTCTTGAACTTCATTGATCTCTTGAAATTCGTCAATTTTAAATTCATTTTCATCAGTTTGGTCTTTTGATGAATTTTCATATCCATCATAAACATAATGAATTCCAAAATTAGGTTTGTCACTATAGACAATAAATAAAGATTTCAATTCTTTATATATTTCCTTAAGTCTTTCAGCTGGATCAATACGAAAACCAAGGACATATCCACCGCCACTTATTTCCGATGTCTGAACCACAAGGGCATCACCATATTTCGAATCTCTTATTTTTATCTATATATTGAAAGAGAAAATTTTATGAATTTGTTTTTTTTTTTTTTAATTTAAATAAAGAGTATACAAACATTTGATATTTGCAGGTAAGGCAAGCTTATATTAAAACTTTCATTAACATTAGCAAACCAAACCATACGTATGTTAGTTATGATAAACGATCCTAGGTTTCCTGTATCATTTGACAAATTCCAAACACCAGCTATCGAACTATAAATCTGCTCACCAGGAAGTAAAATTAATTGACCAGATCGGAGAATAGCACTGCGAAGCTTTAAATCTCTGTACAAAAATGTTTTCTGATAAATTCTGAAATAGGATAAAAAAAATCTTTGTTGTTGTTTTATTTTATTTAAAAAAAAAAACAAAATACTGCAGTAAAGCTAGTCATAGAAGGTTGAAGCTGTCACTGACGCCCCCTACACATAAAAAATTATAATCTTGTCCAAAATGCAAGGTTCAGCACAATTGGTTGAGAAATAAAAAAAAAACAAATTTGCCACAAAATTTTGTTGCTTATTTCTTCGCTAAACCACCTTCTTTGGTGAAGTAGCTTACACGCATTTAAAATACGTCAATTAGCATTTTGTTTTGTTAATGAAATTTTACATTTTATCCACACCGGCTATAAAGCTGTGCGCCAACTATCTAAAAACAACAAATAAAATTATTGCCATACGCACACATGGCTTCGTATAAAATTGTAGACCAAATCAACATTTTTCGTTTTTTCTTTAAATACAGGGAACTTTTAACATCCTATTAATAAATTGAAATCAAACATGAATTTGTTTTAACCAGTGATATGTATATGTGGTCATATTTCTCACACTAACAAGGTTGGCCGCGTTCCTTAATTGTGGTACAAATATACAGAGCCTGTTTAACCGTTTAGCTTATAATCGATGCATATAATATGTTAATGCAAAATCTTATCAATAAAGCAAACAAAAAGTTAATTCACGTTAATTATGACGATAATTAAGACTATAGATTAGAAAAAACAAACAATCCCTTGTCACACATATACAATTTATAAGCTGTGTGCATAAGTTCACACTTTGTGAGAAAGGGTATGTGTGTGGAGAATAACAAATAAAAAATTCTGTTTGGCAGAGTTATTGTTGAATGTAATAGATTTTCGTTAAAATTTGCTACTTAACGTGAAATAGCAGTTGATTAGCTATTGATAAAAATTTGAATTCTTGAATTAAGTTTTAATCAACGTTTTAGTTCATTTGTTTGGGGAAAAGTGAAAGCCTTTAAGCAAAATTTGGAAATGTATGAAAATGAGAGTATTAATAAAGTTGATTGATTGATTCATTTGTTAATTAAAAGGGAAAGTGTTTTTCAAAATGGATAAAAAAGTATTTAAAAAAATAAACGCTTTAAGTTTGATATCTCATAATTTTGTTTCCGTTACAATTGGGGAATTTATTCGGGTTTTTCTTACATTCTTAAAATTAAACCTTTCTTACATCAGCGGAAAACAACTATGCGAAGAGCAAATCGATGCTTTTCTGGCTTTTGTAATGTTTTACTTGGCCACAAGAATCTATCCTTGGGCCAATCGTCTTCTCACTTCCAAAAGCTAATAAACACTGTCTTATTCATTTATACACTGATTGATGTGCAGATTGTACTAAATAGATCTTTCAAGGCCATCATAGAGTTAATGAATGGAGTACCTAATTTTCATATCACAAACAATATAAATACATATGTATAAACCTTAAATAAACTTACTGATGAATATCATAGATGCAAGAAAAAAATGAATTTGATTTTGTTACTCCTGAGACATCAGTAAATAAAAATTCAAAACGAGACTGTTCTCCAGCAGCCAAAATATACAAAGCCTGAGCTGTTCCTCGAACTTTTGAAAATACGGTTCTTGTGTTTAGTGTTATTATTCTTCCATATCCGACAGCTTTAGTTTTGCCAAAATAGATTAATCAGTCATTAAAATCGATCAAAAAAAAAATATACAAGATTAAATATACTCACAAAGATTAAATTTCTTGTGTACTAATGAATACCAAATTATCCTCAAATTGGTTGCCAACAAAATTCCAGAATCACCTGGATTTCCTTTAGAATCTTCAATATGGGGTATCGTTGCCAGAATATTTTCACCTTTGGCTAATCGATTTTGTCTATCGCATACAAGAAACTTTTATTATTGCTAAGACACCGCTTTCATATAATGGTTATGTTTTTTTTTTTTTAGAAATACTTACAAGTTTGGAATATCGAATTTTATTTCCCTATCCTTTAACAAGCCAGATTCTGATGAATCTTTGGATTTATTTCTTATTAAAGACATTTTGACAAAAAAAGAACAACACACTTATGTCGAAAGAAAATAACTAACAACAATTTATTGGTAACTCGTAAATATCCATGGCAACTAATATTTTAAGCCGCCAAAACAATAATCAAACACATTTCGAATGAAAGACTCAGGAACTTGTTTGCATTTATGTGATAAGATTATTAAAGGGTATGATTTGGTCGCAAATACCTACATATCTTGGTCTTGTCTAGCATTTATGTGAATACATTGTGGCATAGAATTTTTGCATACATTTGCATACACGGGAACTGTAAACTTTATTAGCTTTATTTAATAAAAATAAATATCACACTATTCACGGTTAAGACAATCTACTCTTGTGTCTAAGTTAGGCAACTATAAGACAACAATAAACAAGGTTTTTGAACACATTTTCCAAATTTTGACAGTTGTATAAAGTTAGACAACGTTTATAAATACGACTATTAGTTTTTTTTAAATTACTCATCTGGTAAAAGAAATTAAAAAAAAAAAGTGTGAGAGCCGGGACTCACGGTTGAGGTGTTTAAACATCAAATTAAATATTCAAGTATGCTGGTTTTACATCACAGAACGCTACGAGTTCGTACTGTCAACCAAATTTTAACCCAAACTTAACCCGATCTTTCGATTACTTTGAAGTACGAATGAACGTACTTAATATTGAAGGTATCCAAATTATATCAACGTATCGTAACGTGTAAAATCACAACGTAAGTGTCACAGAAATTTCCACGTTTTTAGTTTACCCTACCGCAGCCATAGATGTTTACACATCAATAAAATAGCCTTTTTTTAACCACCTGCCGAAACCGTAGTTAAGCTTATGTGAATACATATGAATATGAACAATACTTTTTAGACTGAAAATTGTTAAAAAATCAATATACATAATTACAAATAAACTTCGGAAATGTTCTTGATAGAAACGCGATATCTACACCATCTGATTTCTTAAACAATAATCTCAATTTTGAGAAAAAAAAATTTAAAATCGTTGGAGCGGTTAAAAAATATTTTTTTTTTTATATAATTATGATGTGCATACATATATGTACAATACATACATACATATAAGATTTTAAGAACATTTTTAAGAAAAAAAAATATTTAGTACGCCAGTTTTTAATATTTATTAATACAAAATTTAAAAAAATAATTTTGAAAAAAATTAGGAATTTTCAAAATGAAAAATTGAATTTTTTTTAAAAAATCTAAAAATTTATTTTTTTTGTCGAATATTTTGATATGAAATATATAAACTTATTAAAAGCTCTTTTGTAAGAAAAAAAATTGATTAAAATCGGTTCAACACATAATGAGATAGTCGAAAACAAAAAAATAAAAATGTTTCTATGAGAGATAGTGTTAATAATGGATTAATAAAAAATTTGTTTCAATAATATGGGAGATCCTACTTGATGTAACTACATCTTAAAAATACAAAAATCTAGTACTTGTAATTGTCATATGTAGATTGTCACTTTTTTGGTACGATCTCTAAGAACCTAACTTACTTTTTCTTTTTACCTTGTACTTTGATACATAGTTTAATTCTAATAAATCATTGTAATCTTAAATAATTTTAATATCGTCTTTTAATCACACCACATTGGCGACGAGGTAGAAACGACCTTCACGAATATGGATTCCGAAACTCTTGAACTTATTCTCAAAAAGCTTCAAGATTCCAACCAGGAATTCCTCAAGACCATGCTGGAACAAAAACCCATGAAACAGACATTCGTTTCTTCTTTCAAAGGGTTCGATAAATCTAAGGAAACTTGGGCCACATATCTTCTCCAACTAGAACAACATTTCATTGCGAACAACGTCCTTGAAGACGACACAAAACGTGCTTGTCTACTAAGCTGGATTGGTGGCGAATCACTGGAGCTACTTCAAAAACTATATGGACAAAAGGTCGCGCAAGTATCATTCAGTCAATTAATTGAAAAACTCACTAATCATTTTGAAAAAAAGCCTCATATGCTTGCGTCTAGATTCAAGTTCTATAGGACATTTATGCAACCTAACCAAACGTATTCGGATTGGGTAGCAGAGTTGCGCGGAACGGCCAAAGAATGCATGTTTGTTTGTGGAAAAGCTGGATGTATGGAGTCATACGTGGACTCTAAAATTAGGGATATGATTATCTTATACACCCCACATGATAAAGTTCGGTCAACCGCTCTACAAAAAGAAAATCCAACACTAGATGAGGTTATCCAGATCGCACAACTCTACGAAGAAACCACAAAAACATGCAGTGAGCTTAAGGGCGAGCCGAAAAGTGGAGCAGAGGTGAACGCAGTCCATCAATCAGTAAATCAACATCAACGATCAAGAGGTAAGCGAGTAAATAATAATTTTTCTGGTCATAAGAATGCACCGAGACAAAGTAATAAGTCGTGCCCTGGATGTGACATCGCTCATCAACGATCGGAGTGCTTCCACTATAAAAACAAATCGATTTGTAAAAAATGTAAAAGAGTTGGGCATATTGCAGCAGTATGCATGTCATCAAAAGTTCCAGAATCATCTCAGCATCATCGTTCATCACAATTCTACAATCAAAAGCAAGACATCCCAAAGTGGCAGAGTAAAAAGAATGAAAACGTAAATTTGATCAAACCTTTCGAAACCGTAAGTACTGTCGACCTATTTGATTCTCTAGTGTCACATATCGAAGTCAACCATAGCCACGTCTCTTCAGATAAGTTATTCGTAGATGTGAGCATCAATAAAAAAATTCTTACATTTCAAATAGATACAGGTGCGTCGTGTTCACTTATTGGCCTTGAAGGATTTGAGCGACTTAACAGACCATTGTGTAATCCTACAACGAAAATCTTAAGAGCCTATGGCGGTAGTATCCTACCATTGAAAGGCACAATAACAGTTGACGTAGCCTTAGGTACGCTTAACGAAAGTCTGAGTTTGATCGTAGTTGACAGTCAAAGTGCATCCAATATCCTTGGCATGGATTGGTTTCAAAAATTGAAATTCGGTATACAAATGCCTAAGAACATCAATAATGTCAATGAGTGCAGTTTTTCAACCACTCAATGTTTCAATGTAGACCAGAAATCACTTAAATTAGAACTCGAAGACATTAAAAATGAATTTCAGTCCACATTTTCAGCGGAACTTGGACTCTGTTCCACGTATAAAGCCAACATCGTATTAAAACCTAATGCTCAACCTAAGTTTCACAAGCCATACAATCTACCTTTCGCACTTTATGACGACGTACGTGCTGAAATTAACCGCTTGGTATCCCAAAACATCCTCAAGCCAGTAAATTCAAGTGAGTGGGCTGCTCCAATTGTTGTCGTTAAAAAACCCAATGGTAAAATAAGAATTTGTGCTGATTTTAAAGTCACTGTAAACCCTCAAATTGAAATCGATCGATACCCAATTCCAAGAATTGAGGAGCTGTTCCATAAGCTCAGTGGCGGACAACTGTTCACTAAAATCGATTTAAGTGACGCTTATCTCCAGATCGAACTTACAGAGTCTGCAAAAAAGCTTATGGTTATCAACACACCTTTTGGCCTTTTTCAATATGAAAGGATGCCATTCGGAATTGCGAGCGCACCTGGCATCTTTCAGAGAACTATGGAAGGAGTAGTAGCTGGTATACCTGGATGTGCAGTATACCTCGATGATGTAATAATCACAGGCAATAATAATGAAGAACACCGAAATAATGTCAAAACACTTTTAGAAAGGTTCTCCGCACATAACCTCAAATGTAGAAATGAAAAGTGTCACTTTGCTGAAGAAAAACTGGAGTACGTTGGACACGAAATCGATGCAAATGGTATCAGACCATCTGAAAAAAGAATAGAAGCTATAAAGTTAATGCCAAATCCAAAAAACATAACGGAATTAGAATCTTTTATCGGAAAAATAAATTACTATAATAAGTTCATTCAAAATTTCTCATCAAAGGCCTCAGCCTTGAATAAACTAAGAAGGCGAGACATACAATTCGTATGGGGAAGGGAACAAGACACAGCTTTTAATTCATTGAAGGATGACATCATCAAAGCTGTACAATTAGTACATTTCGACGAAAATCTTCCTCTCATTCTAGCAACTGACGCATCAAAAACTGGTATCGGAGCTGCTCTTTCACACCGCTACCCGGACGGCACAGAAAAGCCAATTTCGTTTGCATCGAAGACCTTGAACGAGAGTCAGGCAAAATACTCGCAAATTGAAAAAGAAGCATTATCAATAATCTTCGGCGTCACTAGATACCATCAGTACCTCTACGGCAGACACTTCGATCTGCTTACCGATCATCAAGCACTCGTCACTCTTTTCCATCCATCAAAAAAACTACCGGTTATGACTCTTCATCGGCTTCAGCGCTGGGCAATTATTCTGCAGGCTTACACATATTCGATTCATTACCGCAACACAAAACATCATGCTAATGCTGATGTCCTATCTCGCTTACCCATGGGAGGTGACGTTGAATTTGATAACAAAGAGAAAGAAATGCTAACAGTAGACCAGATCTATCAGTCAGTTATCGCAGATTTACCGATTAGCGCAGACCTCATCGCAGCACATACCAAGTCAGATGAAACTCTCAGTCACGTTACACATTACATACAAAACGGGTGGCCACAGAAGCTACCAAAATCGCAGGTAAATTTAATTCCCTACTTCAATCGAAAGTTTGCTCTTTCTCTTCAGAGTGGAGTTTTACTCCTTCAAACAGACCACACTCGTGTTGTTATTCCAAAATCGCTCGAAGGCCAGGTTCTCAAAATGCTTCACGAGGGTCATTGGGGCCAAACTCGCATGAAACAAATTGCGCGCAGATATGTGTGGTTCCCGAACATCGACCAAGCGATCAAGAATTCTTCAGAAGCTTGTCCAACTTGTTGTTTACATGCAAGTCAACCCAAGCAACAATATTCACCATGGCCTGAAGCTGCTGGACCCTGGGAAAGAATCCACATCGATTTTGCAGGTCCTTTTTTCTCTCGCATGTGGTTAATTGTTGTAGATTCCTTTTCCAGTTTTCCATTTGTATTTGAACTTTCATCGACAACATCGGAATCTACAATCTATGCACTGCAAAAAATTTTTGCAATAGAAGGACTGCCAAATACGATCGTCAGCGATAATGGTCCACAGTTTTCGTCAGCTGAGTTCAAAATGTTCTGCAAGCTAAACTCCATTGAACATGTCAGAACAGCACCTTTTCACCCAGCATCAAACGGTTTAGCTGAGCGCGCAGTTCGGACTTTCAAAGAGTCTTTCAAAAAAATCATGGCAGAGGAGAATGACCGACAGAAGGCTCTATATAAATATTTGATCACATTTCGAGCGACACCAAACCAATCATCAAAAAAATCACCATCGGAACTGTTGCACGGCAGACAACCTCGCACTATATTTTCGGCCATGTTCCCAGAAGAGCAACGAAGTCAGCACCACCTTACCAAATTTGGAATCGGGCAAAAAGTCTACGCAAGGTCCTACACAAGAGGGAATCGTTGGGTGCCTGGACTGATCACCAAGGTAATTGGACGTATGACTTACACCGTGCAAACATCTAAAGGTAATATCAAACGACACCAAAATCAACTTCGAGCACGACAGCATACAGAAACCAGACACGAAGTAGCTGTTGACGATTTCGACATCGACTTAAGTACAGTGCCATTAACATCATCTAACACAGCTTCAAACAGCGGTGTTGAAATAGACAACCAAGTAAGAAGAGCTGAGATCAGCCCCGTGGCATCAAGTAGCCAGATATCAGAACCTCCAACCGAATTACAGTCAGCAACCACGCAGAGAATAGAACCAAAAGCAACACCAGTACTTAGACGGACAGGAAGGATAAGAAAACAGCGTGTAATGTTCCAGTCGGGCAAATAGGACAAATAAGGTCCGAGGGGGTGATGTAACTACATCTTAAAAATACAAAAATCTAGTACTTGTAATTGTCATATGTAGATTGTCACTTTTTTGGTACGATCTCTAAGAACCTAACTTACTTTTTCTTTTTACCTTGTACTTTGATACATAGTTTAATTCTAATAAATCATTGTAATCTTAAATAATTTTAATATCGTCTTTTAATCACACCACTACTGATATAAGTTCACATACAAATTTTAATCAAAATTGTAGGAGTATAGTTTTTGAGAAAAATAAAATGATCCTTAACAATTTTTAAACAATTGTATTGTATATACTTTTTTTTTTAATCAAACATAAAATGTTGGTTTAAAATAATATTAAAACTTTTTTAGTAATTCTCTATAAAATTAAAAATTGATTAAAATCAGTTGATCCGTTTTAAAAAAAAAAACTAAAATAAAAAACAATGGTTTTATGAGAGTTACTATTTATAACCATCTTTCGAAATTTCGTTTTTAATAATAACCTTTTTGTATAAAGAATTACTTATTTTATGTGGGGATGGTGTAACTAATGGTATTTTTGGCCCTAAAAAATTTTAAAAGAACGTGTTGGGAAAATGCCCAAAGACGCTGAAACCAAGTTTAAGGAAAATCAACAAGCAAACGAGCAGACAAACAGGCAAACAGAATTGTGAAACCCACTTTTTTCGACTTCTTTCGAAGTTTTACGAAATCTCGAGTAAGATTTTTTTTTACAAATCTATAACTTGTCATATAGTACCTATGTACATAATGTATATCGCAAGTAAAAATGTGAATAACCCAAAACTTGAAATGCCGTTTTATTTAATATAATCATATTATATGTATGTACCTACATAGAAACGAAGTTGGCATACAATTTAGGCTCCCACAATCAATTTTTGTTTTCTTTTCAAAATTTTAATAACATATCAACTATATATGATGACTACAAACATTCATACATATTTATAAAAAAAATACGACGTGATTTGGTTGCCCTTATATTCATCTATTTGATCACCCTTTCCAATATTTCTGATTTTTTATATTAAATATACTATCGTTCAATACATTGGACCTGTTTTAAAATTTTAAAAATGAAAACAAGAAACTTCATTGGCTCGACTTAAATTAAACCACATTGAACGAAGTAAATTAACAAAACAAGAAACTGTTACAAAACTATTGTGTATAGTTCTTAAAGCCATTCAAATTAAATACAAATAATTTCTTTTAGACAGTATTCTATTACATAGGTATTAATATTCGAACTTTACATACCAAAATCCCCTTTGATGATCAATATACAACAAATATGTAAATTTAAAAAAAAAAAAACGGTTACAACTTTTCTATAACAAATCGTTCATCAAAACATCTCCGTTTCACGTCGTCGTTGTGACATTTTTTTTTTTTTTTTTGAATTGTGTATTGTATTAAAGTGAGTTCAATTTAAATAAATTCACTATAGAGAAAGATACACGTAGCAAATATCAAACATATACACGTTCCCGCACACTTAAACAAAAATGTCGTACCTACATATCACATGAAGTCAGTTCTTGACAACAAAATAATAATCCTCAAGAACTTTTCAATTAAATTCTCCAATCAACTGACAAACCATATCGAACAGAGAGGGCTTCCAATAATCACGAATCAATAAAAATACAACTCAGAACATCGTTGTTCAACTTCATTTGCATAACACTGCACGAGCCATAAATGAGGTGAACCTTGTTTTTTGGTACTAGAGTGGAACTTGATCCTTGCAATTTTTTTTTTATGAAAACATTTAATTTATTCATAAAATGCACCCTATTGGTTTAAAAGGATTCAATTTGAGTTGGAGAGAAAGAGAGAGACAGAAAAACAGCTCCGACTCATTTTATGGTGGTTTTGTAGGGGTCTTTGACGCACATGATGTGCGAATTGTGTTTTAAAAAAATCCGTTTTTTTTTCTTTAATATATTTATGCAAATTTCCGATCGTTGAACCGGGACTTCGTTTAATGTTTAATTTAAACCCAAGGTATTGTCATGTAAATTTTTGTTTTTGGCACATTTTGGCATATGTTGTGTGAAAAGGAAATTTTTAAAAAATTGCGGAATCACACCAATCGCACAATTAACGAAAAATATATACATAGGCGCATTCAGTTCGGGAAAACTACAGGAGAATGAATTTTTGTATAATCGTTTATAAATATATTCAAATGTCAAAAGTCCCCAAATATCCCATTTCCGTTCTTCAGGGTTTCCACTATACCATCTGCAGCAGATATATGTATATGTGTGCAAAACCAATGAAGCAATCCTTTATGGTCTTTGGAATAAGTTCAATTTTTTTTTTTTATTTAAATATAAGTTTATTTATTTTTTTGTTATTCCAAGTTTTGGACTAGAGAAAAATCATTAAACTATCCAAAATTTTGTAAATAAATTATAGTAATGTTCTGTTTTTCTCTTTCTCTTTGGTTCATCTGTTTAAATTTTAATAAGTATTTCTACGCGCAACCGTAACTTCCAGGACCCATCGATGTTGTAACTTTTTCTTCTTCTTAATTACGCAGGATATATGAAACAGGGGGTCAAAGGTTCTCGAAAACGTTTTTGGGGTTCGGTTTATCTAGTTTTTCGAAGTTTTGATGTCCTGAATTCTTTTCGCAAAAGTTTCCAAAAGCTGATTTTTTTCCTATGGGTTTTGACAGCCAATTGTGAAAATTTGTCCACTTTTTCAGAAATTTCACATTAATCAAACAGATTTTACATCGTCAAAAATGTCAATTTTATCATTTCATCAGGCGTATTCAGGGAAATGAGATCTCGGAGATCTTAGAAATCTCAGTTACATAAACAGTATTCCTCAGCAAAATTTCTCAGTTTTGCTGTCAAAACTCTGAGGAAAAAAAAATCTTGGATTCTCTTGTTCACCTTTTGAGTGAGAAAAATCTCTGAGATCTCCAATTATTATATATCAAAAAATCTCTTCGTTTACTTCCCAAAACTATCAATATCTATTAATTTTAGCCCAAAGATTTGTCAAAGTTCATATAAAAAAAAATAAAATAATACTAAAATTGGCAGAAATTCACAGTAATTGGGAAGTAAATGAACATAGCTAATAATAATTAATGTCAATTTCGTTCATCGAACAGCAGCGCTGAGCGCCGTACCTACTGGGAATAGTAGAATAAAGTTTTTGTTTCTTTTTTCGGTAAGCTCAGAATTAAATCAACGATTATTAACCATTATGACAATTCAGTGCTCAAGCTAAATTGTGTTCTATAATTTAATCAGAGAGTTCTTTGCTTCGACCTGACTTGGTTTGGTCAGACTCTGCTCAGAACTTAAAATGAAAAATGCCACGTCCACTGAAACCAGGCTTAGTAAATAAGCTTTTCTTAAAATTCACTCGTTTTATTAATATGTGAATTTCAGACCGCAGGGTCATAAGTCCACAGGCCAAAAGTCAACAATGGAATTTTGACCCACTTGGGTGGGTTACAAGTCTACAAATCAATTGTGGACTTATAACCCACCCTTATGAGCCAGAAGTCCAGAAAAAAGTGGGTCAATATTCCAGAATTTTAGAAAGCAAACAAATATTATTTCCTATTGAGTCAATAAGACGCATCTTAAGCTTAAAAAAAACTAAATAAATTAATATTTTTAAAATCACCAAAGTGAGTCAGAAATCCACAATCGATGTGTAAGAAGTCCACAAGAATTTCCTGTAGATTTCTGGTCCAAAAAGGTGGATGAATAAAAATCATTTAAAATTTTACCCAACTGAGAGGGGTCAAAAATCCATTAAGGACTTTTGGCCTGTGTACTTATGACCCTGCGCCGAATTGCAGCGGTTTTACCCATGACACATACAACGAAAAATCAGTATTTTTGACATTTCACTTCCAACTAAAGCTGAAAAGAACTGCAACTATAAACTTTAACCTACAGTGGGTTGCCAAATTAATAGGGACAGTTATGGATTTTAAGTGAATTGTATGTTTCCGTATTAAATTAATAATCTTATGTGTATATTGATAAATATGTATTTTTTTATTAAGATTAGTTATTATTACATCAAAATATGTTGTTAAATAGTATTTTTTAAACTAATAATATTTAAAACTAGCTCTTAATCAAAATAAACTTAAAAAAAAAAATCAATATTTTTTAACGTTTTCTACTTGAATATGTCTCGGCATGCTATCAATACACTTTTTACCGCACTCTATAATTGCAGGGCAGTGGTGCCAGACTATTTTGTCTATAATTTACTTTGATTGTAATAACTTCTTCAATGGGGTCCATGCCAGGGGAATCGCCTGGCCAGCATAAAATTGGTTGTTTTGGTCATTCAGATACTTCACACTCTCAATTTACACACTCTAATTTAAAAAAATATTATTTAACAACTTATTTTGATGTAATAATAACTAATCTTAATAAAAAATCTATTTATCAATTACATAAATTATTAATTATTAAGCATTAATTTAATAAGGAAACATACAATTTTCTTAAAATCCATGACTGTCCCTATTAATTTGGCAACCCACTGTATGTATATATGTAATGTACTCATATTTCCGTTATAATTATACATCCACCCTTAAAATTTATTGTCGTCGGCTCTTAGACTATGATTAGAAGCGTTTTATGTGCACTCAAAATCACAAATTTTAATTTTCAATTATATGTACATATAAGAGTTTCAATAAAATGAAAGCTATAATTGGCCTATATATGTATATTGTATACACAAGTAACCTTTAATATAATATTAACGAAAGACAATTATTAAGGTCAGAACTTTGGCCACAATAATATTGTATGACCAACCACAATACCCAATGTTCCTACCAAAATCAATCGTTCATTCCATAAACGTTACCATTTTCTTCTATTTTATTTGAATATTTTAATCCACAGGACCTCTGCTCCTTTTCATGGTTCAACGGATGTGTTTTGATGCAATTTTTTAATGAATTCATCTCTTGGGATCATTGATCGAAGAGAAGTTTTTTTTTTATCAGGGGAAGAAGTATAAATAAATTTTTTTAAGGAAAGGAATCTGAAGGAAGGGATGACATCATTTCTCCTTCCAATTAATAAAAAAAAAATATTTGCCAGAGCCTATAGTTTTTTAAGGAGAGATGATGATTAAGGGATGACGATGACGAAGCCAAATATAGAAATAGATCGGTAATGTGTGTTGTGTTTGTGTTATGCAATATGCAACCCCTTTTTCTTTGATAAGGGATCCTTGTTGATCGATGTGATTTTTTAGTTTTATTATTTTTTAAAACGATTTTCTCTCATTTTTTATTGTGTGCGTGAGAATGAGGAGAATTTGAAAAATATGAATGGCCTTTAAAAAAAGGAGAGAGGGTTGAATTTTGGATGTTAGATTTTTTAAAGTCAAATTATCAATATTCTGAGGTGTCTGGCCGATGGATAATTCAGTTTGTGCTTCATTGCCAAGCTTGATACATTAAGATCAAAGAATTTCTGAGATTTTATTTCTACATTTTCAACATACCTACAAAAAATATAATTCTTTATAAATTATAACAATTCTTGTTCTCTATATTTTGTGTTTTAAATTTTGTTTAATTTTTTTATTTGTTTTTGTTTGTTGGTGATTTATCGTTGTCGTGTCGAGTGTTTAAAAATTTAAAAAAATGGCTAACCAATTGGAATTTCTAATGCAGCTCTATATGATGAATTTAATTCAACAACAACAGCAACAATTAATACAACAACAAACTTTACAACAACAAAACAAGGATAATATGACAACTGATTTGGCTTCTTTAATGTTAAAAAAACAACAAATAAACCAAGAACAACATCAGAGTCCAAACAATTGTAGTAGTAGTAGTGCTAGTAGCTGTAGTATTAGTAGTATTAGTAGTAATATCATTAACACTACCAGTGATAATGATGTTTTTTTGACTACACATAATAATAACAGTGCATCATTGCAACAACAATTGTTTTATCATAATGAAAATAATTCTATTAATAATCCTGTTAATTTTTCAAAGAGTTTCCTTCAATCATCAACAGTGACATCGACGCCACAAGAAAAAGTGACAAGAACTTCTTCAAATGAAATTTATGACAATGTGGGGGTGACATATGATAAACAAAGTGTTCAAGCAGTGGTTGCGGATGCGGATGTGGAGGAAGAGGAACGATTGTTTTCAACAGGAACATCCGGTTGTACGAGCAGTGGGGATGATTCAAAATTATTGGGACCAGTTTTAGAGAGTACGGATTCATTTTCATCGCCGATAATGGTGAGAATTTAAAATTAAAATAAATTGAAAGTGTTTTTGTCATAATTAAATTGAAATTAATTTTCAAAATTAAAGCCCATTACTCCGATAAAACATAAAAATGTGCTGTCTTCATCGAGATCCACAAGTGGACAAGATTTGTCAGAAGATAATACAAAATCTCTTAATGTGTTCGTGGATAGTGAAGATTCGAGTTTATCGCAAAAAATATTAAAGGTATCATCGGATGTGGGTGTGAGTGAAGAAAATCCAGAATCGAGAGTGGCAGTTAAAATTGAAAACAATTTTATGGTATGTTTACAATATCTAATTTTTATTTTTGGTTTTTTTTTTTTTTAATTTATTGTATGGTGAAGGTGTAGTGAAACAAAAAGTTAATAAATATGTGCTTCTGCTTATGCTTCATTATAATTACTATAAAGATTGAATTAAATTAATTTTAACATTAAAAAAAAAAAACCATTTTGATAAGTTGAAAAAAGTGAATACAATTAATTAAAAGTTTAAATGATCTCAACTCAACTAAAAAAATTAATTATATATTTAATTCATCTTTGTTATTAAAATTTTATGTATACAAAATATGGGCATCTTAAATTATTTATAACTTAAAATGTTGAAGGGGCCCTTGTCGTACGAAAATAAGGAAAAACAAAGAAATAATCCATTTCATTCAATTGTGCTTTCGTAAGTGAGGAGCACTTCCGATCTATGTATGTACAATGTGTGTACATTTTGACATTCAAGGTTATTCCAAGGTTAACTAATTTTAATGGAAACTCCCTTTAATTTAACATCAGAAAATAAATATGCATGTACTTAGGTCATAAATACATTTTGACCACAGTATACACATATTAACGGTAATATCCATTAGCATTTTTATTCTTGTCAGTTCTGCGTATCTGTCAAAATCGAGGTATTATGGTGGGAAAATGGGGATCCAGTGTCCCTTTACTTGTCTTATTTAAATATTTTGTTGTTGTTTCTAATGATGAGTGTTGAGTTCTTGTGGGCACTCGAACAGCCATTTTAATTTTTTTGACATCTTTCATTTTTGACAACCTGCGTAATATATTATCTCAGATTTGTGTAGGTACTGTGCATTTTGACCTTGAAGTCAATTAAACTTATATTTACAAGGAAACAGGAGTTTTTCAAAGATTAAAATTGTCTGGGAATATTCAGCCGTCCCGTTACATTTGTGACAACTGGAATACATATAAAAACATGGATATAATTATAGAAAAATGTTCAAAGACATTTAATTGATAAAAAAGCTTCTTTATTAGTTTGTTTTTTTTGAAACAAAATTTCCAACTTCGTTGGAGCAGTTTTTTTATTAATTTTGTATACAAACAAATTTGGTAAGCCAATTTTTAGGTGTAGTATTTAATAAATACCTACAAAAAAAAAAAAAAAAAAAAAACATTTCAAAGAACAAAAGCTACGCGTCTTTAAGATATACCTACAGAATTTTCAAAAAAACAGTTTTTCGGTATTTTTTGTTTTTTTTTTTTTGTATATGATAAATAGTGAGTTTTTTCTGGGTAAAAATACTATTTCCAGGGTAGCAAACATTTTCAGGGGAATTTTGTTTCGTCCCCCAAAATTCAGATCAAATAAGCTCTGCTTCATTGAAATTCTTTCGAAAAATGTATGTTATGTACCTATGTATGATGTGTATTTAAATTTTAAGCCACTTGGGCTATATAAAAGCTCCAAAAAAGATAAGTTAAGAATCTCTGATAATTTTTTTTTTTTTTTTTTGCTTACAAACATATTTCTTATACCTACGTATTTGTTTTATTATTATTTTACAGAGCTTTGATTCGATTAATGGATCCAATGGAAGTGGAGGTGGAGGTGTGGACAACATTTTGCAAAGTAAGTTCAAAAATATCCTTTTACCGTATGAGTGTGAAGTTATTTACTGAAATCGAACACAATTAGTGTCTAGAATCGTTATAAGAATCCGCGTTTTTGTCTTTGGGATTAAATTTTGGAAAAAAAATATTATGTAGGAGGAGGATTTGTAACTTCCTGCCAAAATGCAGAACGTACCCCCGAAACAAATATTGTATTTTTTCAGGCACAACCTCCAGTGTGTTTATCTAACTCACTACACCATGTCATGGGGTAATACAAGAAATCTTCTATTAATATTTTATCTGCAAATCTTTTTTTTCGTGACATCCAGCATGGACTAATCCGATACAAAGGTCTAAAAGAAGTATACCTATAAATAGATTGTGCGTTTAATTTACCTATTGATTTTCGTAAAGCGTCAAAACAAAAATCCAACAAAAATCTATCCTATCCTTCTATTCCTTCTAACATTGCCTAATTTATAAGACCCTAGGTCTTACTGGCAAATATATGTTTATGTTTGTGTTTGTCATAAAACTTTAAGCAATTTAAAGAACTTTTTAGGATTCAGTGAATGTTTTTAATGTGGATTTCTACATTTTTGGAAAATAGAAGCCATTAAGTTTTTAAAATAAGCAACTCTAGGGTTCCACAAGGTAGCCATTTAGGCCTCTTAATTATTTATTTAACATAAAATTCACTTAACTTCAATTTGAAAAAAAAAAAATAATATATATTAACTTAACTTATTTTTCCAGGTGAAGAATGTCTAAAGTACTTGAAAAAATTCCCATCTTACTTGGAATGCGAAAGTATTAAGTGCCGCGAAGAACACATCCGCGAACATTTCCATTGCTATGACCAACCGTGCTCTGGTAAAGTTCTTACCAAAAGAGACGAAATAATTCGTCATTTAAAATGGCATAAAAAACGTAAGGAAAGTCTGGCATATGGATTTTTGCGTTTTTCCTCGTCTGATGATTGCTCGCAATCCTTTAATCCTGGATGCATTTACAATTGGAAGCAAACACATTATCATTGTGTAGAAGAAGGTTGTCCAAAAGTCTATGTTAGCACAAGTGATGTACAAATGCATGCAAATTATCATCGAAAGAATTCAGAAATAATCCAAGAAGGGTTAGTAGTGTTTTTTTTTTTAATTTGTATTTTTTTTAACGCCTTAATTTATATCTTATGCAAATAACCTCTTTTCAAATTAAAGATTTAAGCGTTTCCGGGCGATAGAAGATTGCAAAACAGAATGTTGTCCATTTTATGAAAAGAAAACATCGCATTACCATTGCAGAAGAGATAATTGTCAATTCACCTTTAAGAACAAAGCTGATATGGGTAATAACAAAAAACTAAGATCTTCTATTTCAAGGACATCTTTTTGAATTTTTTTTTTTTTTTTTTACAATAGAAAAACACAAGTCCTATCATTTACGCGATGAACGTCTTACTCAGGATGGTTTTAAAAAAATTCTCAAAACCGAAACGTGTCCTTTTGAGAATTGTCGATTTTCGAATGTTTGTAACCACATTCACTGTGTTCGTGAAAACTGCAATTATATTTTACATTCAAGTAGTCAGCTTGTAAGTCACAAGAGAAAACATGACCGCCTGGATGGGGAACAAGCTTATAATAATTTCAAAAAAGCACAGAAGGACAGCAGTGAAGATGATTCACCAAAACCTTCAGTTCAAGCTGATGTTTCCACACCTCTGTCTTCCCTAACAGCTGAATCGAATAATTTTCAATTTTTGGCAAGAAAACGTGGCAGGCCACCAAAGAAAATTGTAAGTGAAAAAATTGAAAAACTTTTTCTTAAAACATTTGCATAGTTACATATATAAATTTTAAAACTTCCAGCAATTATCTAACGAGGCAAAGAAACTGAAAATGGAAGCATTAGAACAAACAACGACGACGACGGCTTGTATGCCACCAATTGGACTTCCATTTCAACCATTTCTACCCCAGATGAATAGTAGTAATTCACAAGATGGAATTTCAACGCCTAATTTCCAACTTACTCACTTAATGGCTATGTTCCAGTTACAGAATCCATTATTCTATCAAAACCTTTATCCAGACGGTCTTTTTGGCTTCGGAGGAGCTGGTGGAATGTTAGGTCTACCATCGCAAAACTCTATCTTCCCAACACCAGCTTCAACTCCGGCTCAATCTTTTGTTAAAAGTGAAAAAAAGCAAAACGATTGAAATATCCCTTTTCAAGTACCTTTATTTGGTGTACCTAGTCTAGAAAGTTGGATGTTCATATATGTACATACATATATATAAACATCCATGAGTTTTTATAAGGTCGATACATAATTTGAATGTTGCCTTATCATAAAAACAATTATTATTGCTTTCAAAAAGCGGGGCTTCTGTAAGGCTGAAGTCAGAAACGCAAGGTTCTATTTTGAAAATCTTTTGCATTATCTTTTAAAAACGTAGAGAAAAGCGAAAAAAGAACTTTTTTATATAAAAAAAAAAAACAACTGGCCTTTCTAAAAAAAAATTCAAAAAATACAGTAAGGTGCAGATTAGAGTTGCATGTTTGAAATGTGTTTTAAATGCACCCTACTGAATTTTTGAATGTTAATAAATTGTCAATTAGATATTTAATTTGTTATAATTACATTCGTATTCAATATTTTTATTTTTTTAAGAGTGTTGAATTGAATTTAATGAAGGCGAAAGATTTTAAACTTTTTTGATTTATGAAAAAAATTTTTTTTATTTTTCAATAAAATAAAACTATTTTTTTATTTATCAAAAGACTTTAAACAACAAAAACGCTTACTTATTGTTCAAATAAAAACATTTGTCTGTGATTCTTCTCGTAATGTTCACATTAAAAATAATATTATTAATATATATTATGTACATATTAAATCTAAAAAGTGATAACTACTTTAAAATATTAATTTAAAAAAAATATTGTGTAAATATTAGTTAACTATGTATAAATATAAGCTTATTTATTTTTATTAACTATTGAAAACAAATTTTTCATTTCATTTTTCCTTCTTTTGAGGGTCATCTATAAGAATGAATGTAATCAGCTGATGTATACAGGTCATGCTGGCTGGAGGGATATTTTAATTGGAAGTACCTATAAAGAATTCTCAATTTATAGGTAACAGTTTTGTTTATAAATATACTGTTAATGCGGCTCCGCAACGCCAAAACCCTCCACCTGTGTGTACTTCGACCAACCAGTTAAAAATTAATGCAAATAGCGATATCATACAACTGTTACATTATAACTGTTATAAATTGGAATTTCTCTAGTCTCTTCCGTTTTATAGCTAATTGCGCAACTTAAAAAATAAAAAAAAAATAACTCTGAGTGCCCAAAGTATGCAAGACCAGGGCCGCCCATATAGAGACGTATAAACAGTACCATACCTACATTAACAAAACTGTTATAAATCGGCATGGTTAGAGTCACTTCCATTTCGTATTGTGTAGATACAACGGTGATCCGCATGAAATGCGACGGAAAGTTAAGCTGAGTTTTTCCATTTTACCCCCAATTACGGTTGACTATATAGAACGTTCAAAGTGAGATGTTTTCATTAGCAAATTAACGCATTCGTCATACCACGGTTGGCGAACTTTAAAATTCGAGTTCGAAATTTAGTACTGTATAAGAAATGCATTGATTCGTGTTATTTTATTTTTTTTTTAATGAAATTTATATATGTACATACCTTGTTCTATTTTCCGACATTTCTTTTACTTAAGGTTCGGGCTTTTTTCACACAATAATGTAACGTTCGACAAATAATAACACGAATGACATCCAAATCAACGAACATTCGATAACCACAATAGAGTGAGATCAAAATTCGAAAAATGTATGACATAATTTAAGTCGAATCAAAGGTTCTCAATTCTCCAACCGTACTAACACACATTTATTCGTTCGACTCGACGCCAGTGGTAATATGAGGGTTAATTAATTTTGCTTTTAAAAACAAACAGTCGTATTTATTAGATTTTTGTCTACTTAGACACTGTCTAACTAATTTCGAATTGGTGAAAATATGCTTTATTTAATAAAAATAAATATCACATTATTCACAGTTAAGACAATCTACTCTTGTGTCTAAGTTAGGCAGCTATAAGACAACAATAAACAAGGTTTTTGCACACATTTTCCAAAGTTGGCCAGTTGTCAACGTTAGACAACGTTTATAAATACATAACAACAAAAAGTACAAAACAAATTATTATTTGTCAGTTGGGCTTGGGAGCAGATTGAAAATCATTGCAAACAAATTATAATCAAAACAAATTTGAAATTTCACGGTCAATCCCATTAAATCGATGCAGTACTTTTTTGTTCTTTCTTGTTGTGATAGTTTTCACACACTTGTGGTGGTCTGCACTGTTCTGACCGAGTTTTTCTTCATTAAATACAGCTATTGTATATTTCAGATTGCAGAATGAGTGAAACCAAGTGAAAACGGCATACGATTGGAGAAAGTAAGGAGAATAAACTTAAATAGGATTAAATGTAGGTAAATAAAAATAGGAAGATCAAAAAATAATCTCAATTTAGAGAAACATTTAAAATAATACATTTAAATAAAGTAATCTCACCAGACATTTTTTTATTAATCGAAGGCCGTTTATGAATTGGGTTAAAATGTTAATTAAATTTTGACGCATAGATTTACCTCATTAGTGTCAAAAATTAAACTTCAGCTAAAATTTAAAACGATTTGACAAACGAACACACTATAGGCCGGTTTGATCAACATACATATTATGTAGCTATAATCATCTTTAATTAAGGATTATTGCAACTGGTAAATCATTGAATGTGCATTTTAAACAAAATTTGTCACACTCAATTTCAAATGTGTCAATACATAACAAATTTTATAATTGATTCTTAAACCGTCACACATTATATCCCATTTGAGTATTTTAGGTTATGTGAAATCAAAACGTGAAAATCGTTTTCAACAAACAAATTTTGCAATCGAATTAAATTTTCTATTATTTTTTAAATGCACATACATACATAACTATTCCACTGTACATAACACATACTCTTTGAGATATTTTGTATTTACTTTAATAAAATTAAAGATAAACAAATTTTTAAATAGAAAAAAAAAAAACGATTTAAATATAATTTCGCAAATTCTTTATTTTTTTAACATTTAAATTTTAGCGGTGATACCAATTTCTCTCTTAAACACACTCTAAAGAAAATAAGAATGTTTTGTGATGCAATCTATATATAAAGGGTTTAGGTTAATGCACTATAAATGAGACATTATTTTTCAATGTAAATAAAACATTATACATCTTATGCAATAAAATTGGTCGGAACAATGTTGGCCCTTAGAACCGGCCTATACTTTATCGAATGTCTTTTTATTCCCTGAATTCGAATTCAACATCCATCACGTCGTGTTTTCAAGATATTCCCATTTGAACATTAAAAAAAAATGTTTCTTTGCTATTTAGGAGGTTAATTTTGATCTTCAAATTTCAATTAAAATTTCTTTTCTATTATGGCTATTCCGAACAATGTTTCCATCCTTAGAAAATTGCAAACATGAATAATGCTTGAAAGGCATCGGCTTTAAATTTTTTAGACGAATTTTGGCTATCATTACATTGGATTTTTGTTCGAGAGAAATGTGTGCAAAAAACTTTTCAAGGGAATAAAATATTCCGAGGGAAACAATATGCCTTTCAAGATTTCGAATAGGACCCATATATATTCAGCCATATTGTGAGTTTCATCCGAACAACATCCCACCAGAAAATTTGACTTTTCACTTTTTGCTTATTGTGAGTTTTGCCCGAAATTTCATGTTCTATAAATTCCCCCTATTGTGAACATTCATTTCGGGGGGTATGTAATTAGCTTTTAAAATTCTGGGCGAACAAAAAAGTTAAAGGTGAAATAATTTTCGGGTGAAACTCACAATAAGCCTGATTGATTTCGGGCTGAATGTAATAAAAGTCTAAGTTTTCACTAATTTTTAGTAGGCGCACGAAATTTCGTTCGGGTGAAACTTACAATAGGTAGATTTTGAAAAATTTTAAAGTGAAATATTTTTCGAGTCAAACTCTCAATAAGGCTGATTATTTTCTTTTCTGTGAAAATCCTTGTTGAAATTTATGTGTTTGGTATAAATATAACCATAATAAAGTTTTTTTATTACATAAAATAATATAGTATTAACGGCCTTATTTCACTAAATGTTGGTGTGAAAGTTTGTATTCTGCTGAACAATTAGTATAAACTTTTGTTACAAATTTTGTATGTAACCTAAAAAATATCGAAAAAACAACTTTTTTCATTTTTAAACGGAAATATCTCGAAAACCTGGATGATGTAGTAATTTTGAAGAATAATTCGAATGGAAAGCATCAAAAACCTTCGGAAGAGTATAGGCTGGTTCCAAGGACAGAATAAAAGTTCAATTATGCAGACCAGTCTAATTAGAAAATCTTAAATGCAAAAGCATTCTTATTTATAAATTTCTTGAGTTGTTATCAAAAAATATATTTTATTTTGTATGCTTTCCAGTCGAAAATTGAAAACAACAAAACAATGAAAATGCCAAAAAAAAACAGCATTAATAATATATATGTACTCAGAATTTGTTTATACACATACATTATATACGTATGTATGTGATGCCTCAAATATATGTAAATACGAAAGCGTTTATTAAAAAAAAAAAAATTTAAGGCTTAGTGATACAAATTTAAATACACTACAAATAAATAATTTCAAACAAAAATAATTTGTTCTTAATTTTAAATAAAATAAAATATTTATAAAGCTTGACATGCAATAGCATAAAACAAAAAATACAGTTTATAACCGTAAAATAAAATCATAAAAATATAAAACAAAAATAAATGTACTATATGTTAAAAACATAGATAAAACAATAACAATCTTTGTGGGGTACAATACTCGATGTTTTTTTGTTTCTATTCTGATAATTAAAAAAAATATAAAATAAAATACAAATTGGTGTTGGTGAAAAAATATAAAGCGTTAATAAAATATAAAACAGTGCTAATAGCACCTTTTTCGTTTAGTGCAAATAAAAATACATACGTTTACAAAAAAAATAAATAGACACAAAAACACTTGAATATGTTGAAATAAATTCCGGGATCTAAATTTTAAATAATATCTCTTACTAACTAACTAAATAGTATAATAGTTTTAGAGCTGGAAAAAAAATTATCTGTAAAAGGCTTAAATGCAAAAGTTGTTTTTCTTTGTTGTTTCACGATAGAAATGATTCTATTGTTAAGTTCTCATTATCAGATGCGGCTCTGAACGTAAAGAGTCAGTAAGATATTGAGTTTTCATTGTTTTCTGGAAGTAGCGTTTTTCGTTCGGTGAGTTTACATTGTAGACGATCGGTCGTACACCGACATTTCGCCACAGTTCAGCAATGTGTCTGAAAAGAATAAAATTAATTTATGAAAATTAACTGTTACATAAATTCAGTTTTAATAAAGGTTCTTCCCCCGCTCAAAAGTTAGAAGGTATAACGGCAGTGCAGCATGATAATAATAATTATGAAACTTCAAAACTTGTTTTAAATGCTATTTTTAAATGACATGAATTATTGTAAAAGATATCGCTGACTAGCTCTGTTGGATTTTCTTTTATATGTAATAGTTTGCTAAAGAATTACAAAGTTAGGTTTCGCAAATTCCAACATTTTATTAAGGTATGTTCCAGGGCCCAGCTGACATAAATAATAAAAGATTCATAAAGCGTTACTTTTGGGAGAGGGCTTTGCCAAAATTGTCTTTTTGCTTAAAGAAGAAAGATTTGCAAAAGTTATTCTTCGTTTGATCTCAGAGGTAGTATTGCCGAATCCGCTTTTAACTGAAATAACAATACCACATGAGGTCAAACGAAGAAAAACTTTGAGCAAAAAAAGACCGTTGCTACTCTTCTGAACAGTGACGCTTTATAAATCCAAAATCAAATTTTTAGGAATTATGTAGACAAAATTCTTACTACCTAGCAGCAATTCTTCTGAATAAAAATGCCCTAATTTTGAAAGCAGCATTTAGTAAACATTTTCATAAAATATTCTGTGGATATTAGAATTGTGGTATCTTTACTGAACATTGATTGTCAAAACTAGGCAGTTCACGTTTGTGAAAGAATTCTTTGCCACTTTCCAAAAACTTGATTTCCTATGATGGAAAATAAAAAATATTTGAACAAAAATGAGTCTCCTTTTTTAATAAGAAAAGTGAGAAATTTTTCCAAAAAATTATGTTCAAATTTCTTATATCTCAGAAACCTAGTTATTCCTCGTTGGTTTAATTTCGTTTTATAATCGCATTTTTTTTTTTTATAAAAAAACATTTCTACTCATAGGTAAAATTCGCGCCATTTTTTTTTTAACCACGTATATGCATAAGAATTTTGTTTTGTTTATTCATACCTACATACAGAAAGGTGATGATTTATGCTACGAAATTGAAAATTTAGCGTTTCTTACTTAATATACTTACAAGTTAAATTCGTCTTTGCTGATGAAAACCAAGCTTATGCCAATAACTGGAGCAATGATATTTCGGAAAATGGCACCGTATATCGATGTAATAAGAGTCGATGCTTTTAAAACAGCCAATGAAAGAGTTTTTTCAGTCCAGAGTCCACAAATCAATTCCGGATGCAATTTTCGTAACTTAAAAATAAAAGAAAATTAGTTAATATTCGAAAAACCAAATAGTTTGCTTAATAATTAATGCTAATCGCTTTTCGATTCAAGCTCCGATTGAAATGATTCGATGACCAATCGAAAAAGCCATTATGTAGATAAAACCAAAACAACTTTGTATGAAAATTGTACCAATTTTTGTTCTCAAAAAAATGGAATATCAGAAAAAATCTATTTCGCCAAACAAGTATAACACATTTGTTTTTTCGAGTTTCTTGACACATAATACGACACGGAAACGTCGGAAATTAGAGCAGGCACTAACCAGCACACACACCACACTTGCATACACGGGAATAATTGTCGTGTATGGGCCGTTTTGGCTTTGGTATTTCGCGAGCTTTCGCACCATTAATTTATTTTATTTAGCATTAATTTACTTAAGTACGTTGAGAGGTTAAATTAATACAAAACATAACATCACCTAGTAAGGGAGTTATTTATTTTCATTTTTAACGAATTTTAACGAATTTGCTTACCTGGTAGATAGCGACTGGGGATCGACTGATAAGTATTGTGCGCCTTGTGAATTGTTCATTTGTTTTTATCACACTCTTAAGCTTCTCCAGCATTTTAGCACTTGTGTCTGATATGAAGAGAAATACTGTTAAATTGCTCTTTTCCAACATTTCCATCAAACTTGTCAACGTTACAGCAGTTTCAGGTTCAAATTGGGGGCTGCAAGTTTAGAAAATATTATCAATCTCTAGATTTCTTTGTGTTTTGCTCACCCCAAGGGATGTAGCTCCGAAAAGTTGATTTCCTGCAACGCATCCAAGGTATGTTTATGTACACTCCCACTCAGCCCAGCTTTTTCCAATGTCGTCTTGTGCAGCAATACAACTTCACCACAAGCCGTAAGACCTGCATCGAGAAGGACGTTCCTAAACCCCTTCGACGAACACTTCAGTGCGAAAAATCAATAAAAGAACACTTAATACAATAATTATCATCCATTTTACCTTTTTAAGCGCTGCCATTGAATTCTCAGGCGCATCATAAGCACCCCCACGATTAGCAATAGGCCAATATGACAAGTCATCCACTGAATCACCGCCCAGCAAACTGATCAGCATCTTCTCGTTGGGACTCTTTAATTTGATGAATTTTGAGGCAATACATACTGTGACCAGAATCAATGTAAACCATGGTATTCCAGCTGAGGCTAATGTGCAGATGAGCCAAAATAGATTAAACAGAAATGTGACCAAGTTGGCCGAATACCAAAGAAGATTGTAAAGCATTTTGATAAGTTCTATGAATGCTCTGAACACATTCATTCAGTAGGTGGACGGTGTGTCTTTATTTCTTAGTGCACAACTTTTTATTAGAATTTCTTTTAAAAATAGAAATAAATACTGTAGTTTTTCTTCCTGTTAGCAATGCATATTTGCATCTAAGCAAAAAATAACACGAATATGAATTTTCTTTGGGATGAAATGAAGATTGCCGGCTTGTCGCTTCGTCGTGAAGGGATAAATTGAACTGGGTGTGTGGATTTGGGCTCAAGGTGGGAGTTTTTTCCTACAATAAAATTTAATTTTATTGCTTTACTTTAGAAATGGCCAAAATGTTTGCCCTGAGCCCTGATAAACCAGAAATTAGGGATGAAAACTTGAGTAAAAAGGAACGTCAGAATATTCTGACGTTTTGATTTCATACTTTTCTTTGTTCTAATTCCTTTAACACAATGGACGCGTTACGGCGACGAATCGTTTTGTTAAGCATGGTACACACATTTGGTCAAGGTCGTTTAACAGACCGATTCTCCCCCTCGTGAAGAGTCACAGGTCACAAGCTCTTATGACTGTTCTTTGTGAGGATTGACTGCTTTTAGACGACTGCAATTTCTATCCGCAATTCTCTTTTGAGTTTCTTTCCGATTGCAGCATCCATTTAAACGCTGCAAATTTTAATACCTGCAATTTTAGTTAAATGAGAAGGAAAAAATATCTCGTCACTCTTTACTCCGCTTATGTCTCAAACAATAAGAAAAAGCACAAAAAAGAAAGAGCGATAACTCTGCAATTATTTCAACGTCTGCAACTTTGTCTACCCCGGACACCGCATACGTCCCCCACCTACATGCTTAAAAATTGCAAGGATAATTGCAGCATATTTGCAGCGTTTAAAAGCAGTCATTGTTGTGACCCGATTATATTTATAGAATTTTCCCCCAATCCTCACAAAAAAAGTCACAACAAAACTCACCACAGCAAAGTTTAATTTTGTAGTTATTAAAACAGGTTATTAAAAACAAAAAAAAAGATTTTAAATTTTGCCATGTCCCCTCTCACACAGAAAACAAGTTGCTGGAAATTTTTTGACGATTTTTTCACCTAAAAACTATTAAAAGTTGCTGGAAACTCATAGTCGTGTTTATTATTTTTTTTCTACTTACTTCTAACTATTTTCAAATTGGTGGAAATATGCGATTTTTTCACCTAAAAACTATTAAAAGTTGCTGGAAACTCATAGTCGTGTTTATTATTTTTTTTCTACTTACTTCTAACTATTTTCAAATTGGTGGAAATATGCTTTATTTAATAAAAATAAATATCACATTATTCACGGTTAAGACAATCTACTCTTGTGTCTAAGTTAGACACCTATAAGACAACAATAAATAAGGTTTTTGAACACATTTCCCAAAGTTGGACAGCGCTGTCTAAAGTTAGACAATGTTTATAAATAAGACCATCAGTTTCCTCGTATGAAAGGGGACCCTACAAATTTATTTAAAACTTGAAAAATGCAAGGTTATTACAAAAGTAAAAAAATACTAACATACACTAACGACATCTGGTTACGAAAAATCGTACCGAAATATTGAGTCTCACGTGTTAAGGAAAATGCTAGTTAAGTGATAATTCTCGATATAAGAGACATTCTGCTTGTCAGTTTCTTCAATTATTTGCCTATTTATGTGTATTGGTGTTTTACTTTTGAGCAAAAGTAAAAGTTTAACTTTTACTTTTGTAAATTTGAGAAAGAAGATAGGATTGCGTGGTATGTTGAAAAAGACAAAATATTTTGTTCACTTTTGTACAAAAATAAGTTCAATGTAAGTTAGCTTCCGGAACAATTTCGTTACCCATCTCTTTTTTTCAATTGGTTTTTGTTTTTACGCGTTGTCTGTTTTACAACATTGACGCCATTGCAAATCCAAATAGCTATATTTACCCCTTAAAGTAAAAACTAATTTTTGCAAGGAAGTAATTACAAAATTAAAAGAGAATATACCTATTGCTGCTATATATTTTGGTCAAACCAATGAACACCCTGTGTGGAAATATCGTTGAATGTGAACTCCGCTATTCATCGCTAGGCATAATACTTTAGTTGTCAAAATGACATAACAACCATCTTTTTTTTTCTTGTCATCAAATTCATGATTTTTTCTCTAGTAGAAAAATAGGGAATGAATTTTTTAAAATAATTTTAAAATAAAAATATAGATAATAAACATTGAAATGTCTTTAAAAAATATCTTAAACTACATCACAATCCTATTTGGATTACTTTTCATTCAACATGCCAATAGTCTGTATGAAGATCAGATAAAAAAATTTGATTGGTAAGTTTCCCGGTCAACCTCAATCATCCCTCGAAAATTTATCAATTAAGATAAAAAATAAATTAATCGTATTTATGCCTATAAAAAAACGTATTGAAATTTCAGGAGAAATCAGCACATTGGCAGCCTCATCTCAGCTTATCTGGATTTGGGCGCTCCTAATAGTCGTTTGCTTGTGACAACAACGGAAAATGTTTTCGCATCGTTGTGCCCCAAGTCTGGCAATATTCAGTGGCGACAAATTCTCGAAAAAAGTCCACGTGGTGATATTAAATTTAGTTATAATTACAATGAACAATTAATTGGCACAGCTGCAGCTAGGCGTAATTCCAATCATGGTTTTGATTTGCTTACTGTTCAGGGTATAGCTCCCTCAATTGTCCGCGGATGGAATGCAGCGAGTGGCAATATCGAATGGGAATGGTCATTAATGCCAGTCAATCCAGATAAAGCTGAGGGAGCCTTTTGGTTTTATTCCAATACAATGCTTTATCATGTGATTCCAGTATGGGGTTCGCATTTAGAAATCACCAGATACTTTGCCACTTCTGGTCAGTTGGCTGATGCTTCTACCACAAAAATCATAGCGCCATGGATAAATCAAGATAATTGTAAGTTAGCTGGTTTTTACTACTTTTGCCTTGAGGGAAGTCAGTTAATAAGTTTGAACTTGGTGTCAACGGATGCAAACATTATAAAAAAACAACTTCCAAGTGTTCCGAAATCAACACCACATGCATTAAAGGTACAATTTGTCGATATTTTTAAGTATAAGAGTTAGAAAACCCATACATTTTCCAGGGAGAAGACGGTATTGTAGTTATCGAAGGACAACTGGTCAGTGTTGATGACTCTATCAAAGTTTGTTCACTTGCCAAGGGAGGTAGTTACCTTAAAGCTACTTATAACCAAATAGGAGTAATATTGCAAGCTACTCTTGAAAATCATGTAAACATAATGACTCTTAAAGGAATTTGGTCTTATTTACAAATTTTTTTCTAGGTCCTCACCATCAGTGCTTTCAATTCAAAGACCTGTGAAAATATAAAGGAACTACAAAACGTTGTTGCTTATCCTAGTTATTACGGACAGCCAATTCTACAGTCATTCGACTGCGTTTCTGGTCGTAATGATGGCAAAGGATGTGCTTTTATTTTATCCACAAGTGATGAAGCTATTCTGTCTGTCCAGCAAAGTATAAGAAATAAGAATTTTTTTTTTGCTCTATTTTTTTAATGATTTTTTGCCTGTTTTTTAGATAAAATTCGTTGGGCTCGTGAAGAATCCTTAGCCAATGTAGTAGCAGTTGAATTCATAGATTTACCTTTGGCTGATGAAGAAGGAGCCATTGAGAGTGAGATGAAAAATAAACCCGGTAAGTTGTTGTTTAAAAAAACTTCGAAAAGTTATTGCTAAGGGTAATCGTTAAGAGGTTATATAACATTAAAAAATTTAAAGAAGAGCTTTTAAATAAATATTGCTAGTAGGCTCAGAACACAATTATTTTTATTTACTGTAAATAATGTAGACAATTGCTACAGTATAATAGTTTTTTATGTAGCTGTATGAATTTAGGTTCCCTTCATTCTTGCTGTCATTAGGTGAAGATATATGATTCTGAGAGATTTTATTTTGCTGCAACCAAGTCAATGCTGTTTCCAATGATTCTTACTTCAAAAATAATTGAAATATATATAGAGTAGGCTGCTTATAATTGTCTTGATTTTATTTTCGTTGGATCTAGTATCCGAAAATGCTCAATGATCATGCGATTAGGCTTTTATTAGGTTAGTTTTTGTTTTATGTTTTTCCTACATTCTTTTAGGGGCGACAATTATTAAAATTTAATATTAACTTTAGGATTAAATATTAAAGTACTTTTTTTTTATACAACTTACAACAACAATTATTAATAAAATCGAAATTCTAAAAATTCGCTCCCTATGCTTACCCATTGTTTGAAGAGGAAATCGGAATTGAGAGTAAGTAAAATAAAGTCTTAAAATGATTTTTGGTTGTTGTATTTACATATTTTACGCTATTTTTGATTTTTTTTTTTTTTTTTGTCTTTTTTTTTTAACGCAAAACTTGTTTTGGGAAATTTTTGTTATAGCAGAGTGCCGGCTTTATTAAAAAAAAATGGTTATTTTTTCACTAAAGAGATGGTCTATTTTTAGGTGACATTGCTGGGGCCTTCATTCGTCGTATAACTGGTCAAACTGCTCTGGCCAAAAGCCTTTTCCTTCATGTTATGGGTTTCGGTGCGTCTCAAACTGATACTCAAAAAGCTGGACTTGTCCGTGATTCATTTGGATTGCACAAAATGCTTGTCGTACTTACTAAAGCTGGGAAACTTTTTGGCATTGATAATATAAGCAGCAAAAAACACTGGATGCAATATCTACCCACAATAGGAAATTTCGAAAATGAACAAAATATGCGTTTGATTGTACAGCGTACATCAAAGCATTTTCCATTACAACCACTGTGTGCTGTTGTCGCCAAAAATGTGGTAAACTATTTTTTTTTATTGAGACATTTTACAAGTTTAAAATAAACTTTTTTTTTCTGTTTGTTTAGGAAACTGGAAATGGTGTGATTTTTAGCTTTAATCCCATTACTGGTAAGCCCACTAAAGACGGCTTGACTTCATTAAATTACCAAATCAAACAAATGAGCATGCTCCGTGAGAACGAAAATGATTTTATCAAAGGAATATTGCTGATGGATAAGGATAATGGTGTTCATGTAGTACCTGCTAATGCAAAGGTTATGGTATGTAATTTTTTTTATTTACATATATCACCCAGAATATTGCATAACTAACATTTGTTTTCTTTTTAAGGCCAATGGAATGTACATTTTCACAGCAGAAAAAACTTCAGCTGAACTAAATGGATTCCTTGTTAAACTAATCGGAGATGTAAGTTTAAAATTGAGATAATTGCAAGAATTATATTTTAAAAAAAATATTACATAATCCAACAGCAACTTAAAACACAGCCGATTTGGAATGCAAGATTAGGTGGCCACAGTGCTGAACATCAAATTATTGCTGTCGCCTCGAAGAATCCAATCGAACGTGTCCATTCACAGGGCAGGGTTCTAAATGATCGATCCGTAATGTACAAGTATATGAATCCAAATTTGGTTGCTGTTGTTACACAGGCACTAGATAATATTCATAAATGTAGGTTCTTGTGAATATTTTCAGCAAATTAGTGATTGATTTATGTTTGTTTTGCTTATTATTTTGTTTAAAGATATAATGAATGTTCATTTAATTGATGTTGTTTCTGGACAAGTTGTGTTCTCAATGACCCACCGCAAAGTACGTGGTCCATTCAATATTGTTCATTCAGAAAATTGGTTGGCCTACAGCTATTACAATGACAAGGTTCGACGAACTGAAATAAGTAAGTAGATATTCAGATAAGCATTTAAATTATTTTTATTATATTTATTTAAATCGTTAATTAAAACATTAAATATCTTACCTAAGTTCTTAGATAATAACTGAGGTGGTAATTAAGGACAATCGGCAACATATGTCATAAAAAGAAAATTGAACTTCTACCTACTAACTTTAACAAAATCGATTTAAACAAAATTCAATCTCTAATAACTGACCCTTTTACTGATAGATCTGACAATCATATGTACTTCATGTATATTTTTATAGGGATTTTCGGTGGGAATAAAATTATTTTAAAAGATAATTCTTTTCCATATGGAAAAGAAATAATTGACGTACATTACATATATCTAATGCGTTTTCTTAATGGGTTCATAAAAAATATGTAGTAGTTCTCATTTGTTACCCACGGGTTGTACTTGGGAATCAACTAAGCAAACAACTCACTTGAAGTTAATTTAAAACCTTAATTGAGAGCTTAGAAATTATGTTTATAATATAATAATATATATTAAATTTGTCGTAAATTTATAAGACATAAACATAACTCATAATATATTAACTACTAGTAATATTTCAACTTAAATAGGATAAACTTATTTTAATTTATGCTACATTCGATTAATAATCTTTCTATCCCTTAAATTTTAGCTACCGTTGAACTATATGAAAGTAAAACTCAAACAAACAGTACTGTTTGGAGTTCCTTGAATGCGCCTACATTGCCATTGGTCGAAAGACAATCCTACATCATTCCAACTTCTGTTGAAACACTCAAGGAAACCATCACCGAACGTGGAATCACAAATAAGCATGTTCTCCGTAAGCAATCTTTTTTACATTTTTAATTTACAATCTAGTTTAAATATTTAATTTAAAGTTGGAACATCAAGTGGTGCCATTGTAGAGATGCCATGGGTGCTTTTAGATCCTCGTAGACCGGTAACTATGCCTAATCAGGCACGGGAAGAAGGTTCCATACCTTATATTCCAGAACTGCCACTTCCAACAGAAAATATAATCAACTACAATCAGACTATAGCAAGAATAAGAAACATATTCACAGCTCCAAGTGGTTTAGAAAGTACATGTCTCGTTGTTGCAACGGGATTAGGTATGTGTTCTGATTGAAATGTTTTCCATATAAATCTTATTGAATTATTTTTCTTAAAGATTTGTTTGTCACAAGAGTTTCACCGTCAAAAACTTTTGATTTACTGAAGGAAGATTTTGATTACTTCTTAATCACAATCGTCCTTATTGCCCTGACGACTGGATCCCTAGTGGTGAAGCATCTATCAGCGCGAAAAATTCTAAAGCAAGCATGGAAATAGGCAGTATGAATTTTTTGTCTAGGTTAATTAAAAAAAAAGAAAGTACATAATTTGCATTTTGGTATTTAAACAAAAAGAAAATAACTTATAAATAGATAAATTGTAATTTTTGCAGTGCAGAAATTTTATTTGAAATAAAACAGGTTGCACATCTACTTTAAACTGTGTTTTTCAAGTGTGGAAGTATGAAGGCAAAAATTAAATTCACATAAGAAAACGTCGTTATTCAACGAAATGTGGATTTGCTTAAGAGAATACATAAAATGAAAATAAAAAACAACGGCACCAAATTCAATAATATCCTATACCGGATCTCTTTTCTTTTATCTTATCAACATATTCCTATCAGTAGTTTTCGAAAAATTTGCTTTCGAAGTCAAAAATTAACTGCAAAAAGTTTTTAAACTTATTTTATTGAAATTGTGAAATTAAGTACTAAATTAAATTGGCTTTCTGTCCCTTTTAATTTCTTATTGAATATTTACTAAAAACCAAACAATTTTTTTTTTTTTTTTAATAATACAAATTCTATATACTACTGAAATACATCAGCCAAGTAGAAGACTTAGCACTATTTAATTGGACTTGTTGAATTATTGATTCAAAATAGCTTTTAACGGCCTTTAGTCCACAAAAATTTAGGCGTTTCGTCCCGGGGATCTCACTTGGACTCATCAGTTGACTAGTGAGGACCTTGTCAATACGCAATTTTTGTTAAGTTCCAGTTCATCTAACATAGATTTCATGACGAATATCTAGTGTGAACTATATCCAACAAGTATAGAATTCCTAGTCATTAAATTGGAAGTTTTTGTTTTTGTTTTTTGCCCAGGGCCTGGCATTGTTTATATGAAGGTTTTTTTTTTTTTTAATAATATAAATTCTATATACTACTGAAATACATCAGCTTCAGTCTTCTACTTGGACTTAGCACTATTTAATTGGACTTGTTTTATTATTATTATTATTATATTTTATTAACAGGTAATTAAAATTACATGGTAATATTACAATTAAATGAGCTTAGCTGCAAAGACTATTAGCTCTAATATAAAGATATATATTTATTTATTTATGTTAGTAATTGATAAGAATTGATTAATTTTTTGTATATTTATAGGACTGGGAGTTTTTAGTACATCGTAGATATTGGTATTTTTAAATATACTAAGTAAAATCGGTTTTAATACTTCACAATTTTTGAGGATATGTGGTAGATCGAATCTTACGTTGCAGGCAGGACAAATCGGTGGGTTGTTTTATGATAGGAGATGTTGGTGGGTAGCATTGATATGGCCAAGCCGAAGCCGAACAAAGTTTGATATCTTAGTTTTTGAGATGTTGGTGGGATATTTTGGGGGGCATCTATCAGAGTTTATTTTACTGTAGTGGTAGTGATACGAGTTCCATTCAAGAAGCTGGTGAGATTTGTTTTTTTTCTGTATCTCATTTTTTATGTCTGATTTGGAAAAGGTGTTGAATAGAAGAAGTGGTGCATTTTGAGCTAGGTTATAGCTTGTTGGTCGGCATATTCATTTCTCAGGATACCAGAATGACCAGGGACCCACACTAACTTCAATTTATTTGGTGATTTGATGAGTTTGTTTCGGATATCGACTATAAGGTCGGTGTTGTTGTCAGGGTTATTGACAGCTTTGAGGACAGAGTTGCTGTCAGAGCATATTATATGTTTACCTCGACGGTTGAGGGCTTCTTTTGTAGCTTGTAAGATGGCAAATGCTTCTGCTGTGAAGATGGATACAAATCCGGGAAGTGTACCAACGTGAAGGATGGTTCTGTCTTCAAGTGTAACGGCAAAAGTTGTATTTTCTGGTGTTTTTGAGCCGTCGGTAAATATAAGCTTCCATCCATCTGAACGAAGGTCAGAGGAGATGCTGGAGAACATAGAACGGTATTGTTGGTGTTAGATTTTTTATAATCTGCACCAAAATGTACATGAGAGTTCAGAGCCCTCGGTATTAAAAAAGTAACAGTTCATTTATTGAGAGCGGCCCCGCTCGGGCCTTAAAAAAGAAAAACGCCTATTGTATTGTGATTTGTCGTTGTATATGTTAGTACATTGGTCGCGTTCGGGGATCAATCCAAAGCTATCCGGATAGGTTTGTGTTGTTGAAATCCCTTGTGACAAAACAGCTGAGGCAACAACAACCCGACGTATCTGAAATTTTTTGGGATAGGTTATAACCTATCTGATAGTTCCTCGAATGCAAGGATTATATTTGTTTGTAATGTTTTCCCTACAACTAGAACTGTCAAATTAGAAAAAGGAAAGACAAAGATAGTTTTTGGAAAAACTAAATTGAGTGCATCACATTCATTCTACGCCTGAAGCAGACCAATACCACACACCAGCACCAATGGCAATTCTGTGTGAATTGGGCTATTAAGACAACAATTTGAAATTTGTATTTACTATTTATAACTCGGAAGGCTGTGTAAGCGTAAGGACGTTTTAAAGAATGTTTGTGAACGGCAGCACTCCGTTTTGCAAGCATATAAGAAAGGCCGACATAGCTGGGTCAGTGAATTTGCTTGTAGGGAAATGACGATTTTAGCAGAAAGATGAACACGTCAAAAAAAGAAAATCGAAAATGTCAAAATTGGAATGACAGTTATTGTTGACGTATGAAATTCCAAAACATAAAAATCTCATCAAATTCAAATTGGAAGCTGAAACCTTAAACCAAGTAGAGTATATTTAAGAAACAATAATTTTTACACATATCGATTGCATTTTTGAAATCATAACAAAATAAAATCCCAATACAGAAATCGTAATAATTACCCTTCAACCTGATATGGTGGAAAGACAACCACAATTGCGGCGTCGAAACGCTTGTATAATTGTCCTTGGCGACATTGGCCGCAGTCCCCGCATGGAGTACCATGCCCACAGTCTGTTAGATGAAGGCTTCAACGTAGACATAATTGGCTATGTTGAAACAAAACCTATTGATGCATTACTCTTGGCAGGACCAAAGTGTAAAATCAACGAGTTAACATCTGTGCCCGATACAAATCTAACACCAAAACTTAAATATATATTCAAGACTATTTGGCAAACGCTGAGTTTGCTTATTGCCCTTGTCTCAATACGAAGACCTAATTTTCTTCTAGTCCAGAATCCACCTGCGATACCAACATTGGTTGTGTGCTATTTATACTGTACAATTACACGAACTAAATTAATAATCGATTGGCACAATTTTACATATAGTATTCTAGCGCTAACTGCTGGTGAACAGAGTTTGATTGTTAAACTGGCCAAATGGGTGGAACATCGATTTGGAGCCAAGGCAAATGCCCATTTTTGTGTGACAAAAGCAATGCAGGAAGATCTTAAATTGAACTGGAAAATCAGGTTAGTATTTTCAATTTTTTAAAATAATATATTTATTATATTATACTATATTTATAATTATATTTATTAGGGCAGAAAAACAAGTAGTTAACATTTGGATGCGTAGTCTGTTTGCGTTGGGTTTTCGATTTTTATTTTTACTGCAAAATGCCGTGTGGCCCATGAGATTCTTACTTCTAAGTGTTGAATATTTTCTTAAAAACTACCAGATCTCAAGTATTGGATTAGATAGTTTCGAGAGAAAACTCAAATTATATAGTTTACATAAAAGTCAAATGTGGAAATCAAAAACATAAGGTTTTGTTCGTAGTGCATTTTTAGGTCAAAATTTGAATATGGAATCCCATTTTATTACGTAAAAAAACTGCAAAATCTGTATTGACTATCAAATTCGCTTCTCTATATGAGTTTTACTTTCCTAATTCATTATACATACCTTTTGTTATTTGTATTAATCCAATAAGTTGTATATTCATTTTTAAATTTAAGTTCAATAACATTTTCATGTAGTGTTCACGTTATAAAGAAATGCCAAAATTGTGTTTGTGTTGAATCATTGCACTATGCTTTCCTTTTTTAGTTATTGGTGTCGCACATTTTATGTTATTCTGTGTTTATTTATTTTTAATTATTTGTTTTGTTAATTGATACATTTGTAGGCAATTTTTTGAATTTGAATAGAAGTTGTAGCTTTGTTAGCAAAAGTTCTATATTCCTTTATAATATAAATTAATATTCCATTTTTATTCGTTTTTTTTTTATAAATAATGTCTATAGTTATTGATTTAGAAATAGTTATACCATTTTTCCAATCTGTCTCATTCAAAAGCTTAATTATTTCTTGCATTATGAAGTTTTTTTATAATAACGGTGTAAGGTTTATTTTAGTAAAATAATATTATTTTTTTTTAAATAAATTCGCAAAAACTGTGTTTAATATAAAAAAAATCCCCAACTCTACGAGTTGCGCATAATTTATGTTAAAAATAGGATTAAGTTCTTTTGTCTTTTAAAAAATATACATCCTTTTCTTTTATAAGACTTTTATGCTGAAAAAGAGTCCTACAGTAAGAACACGTTTTACACAATGAC
Source organism: Epistrophe eligans (assembly GCA_951394125.1). Taxonomy (NCBI): domain Eukaryota; kingdom Metazoa; phylum Arthropoda; class Insecta; order Diptera; family Syrphidae; genus Epistrophe; species Epistrophe eligans. The sequence goes on along the minus strand of OX596028.1, from coordinate 88,608,180 downwards.
TTCTTGTCCCTGATTTTTTTTCGGAATTTAATGATTGTGAAGGTGAAATCAGACCATCGCGCTCTTTAAATTTTGAAGAACCAGTGAGAAAGAGTCACCGTTTAATAGAAGACTATGTTGCCGACATATTTTAAATGTTTTTTTTTTTTTGAAATAAGAGAAAATGAAGAGTAAGGTTTTGTTCTTTCTTTCTTTGAAACAAAAAATATTGAAAAGTCTTAAACTCCTATGTTCGCTAATACCCCGCGAAAATATTGCTCGTTAACTTTCACACCTAAAAGGAAGTTATGGGCTCTTAGGTTACTTATTTGAATTGAAAATAAATATGATAAAAAAACGTTACCGCGGAATATACAAATATACTTATATTTAAGTTTTTTTTTTAATTCATTTTACTGACACTAAATTCTTTCTAAAGCCACGCAGTTGTCCTTTACGACCGCCCGCCATCTCAATTCCATCCAATTGAACTAAGTCAAAAACACGAATTGTTTATGAAATTGTCTAAAGATTATCCACAGTTTCTACCAAAGAACTGTTTGGATTTTAAGGAGAACGGAGTCATTGAATCTACTGCACTAACTCAGAAACTTAACAGTGGCACGGTCATATACAAAAATAATCGTACAGCAATTTTAATATCGAGTACTAGTTGGACGCCAGATGAAGATTTTGGAATACTTCTCAAGGCATTGGAAGGCAAGAGATTTATTTTAAAGGCTGAAGCCTAGTTTACAGTTGTGAAAAAAAAAAAAATTTCAAAACAATTTTCCACCTATCCTGGGCACTATTTATTTATCTAAATAAACTGTTACTAAAAATGGAAATAATTTTTTTTAGCATGCAACAAATTCGTATTCACCAAACTATTTTTGTCGCTTTAAAAAAAAATTGTCCGGCAATTGTTTTCTGTGAAATAATTAAAAAAAAAAAAAACAATTTCATTAAATATTGGTGCATTCTACTGTACCGATATAAAATTATGTTTCGGTGGATTTTCGATGAATATTTGCATATAATGTTATTTTTCGCACGGGAACCGTAAACTAGGCTTTATATACAAATCGTTTAACTTATTTTTAAATTGACAGAATACGAAGCAACAGCCACAGAGAATCCCAGTTTGTATCCGGAACTGTTGTGCATCATTACCGGCAAGGGACCACAAAAACAACATTACATAGAAAAAATAAACGAATTAAAATGGCAAAAGGTTTCCATAATAACACCGTGGCTGGAAACTGAAGACTATCCAACAGCTGTAGCTTCAGCAGATTTAGGTGTTTGTTTGCATTGGAGCTCATCGGGTTTGGATTTGCCAATGAAAGTTGTCGATATGTTTGGATGTGGTTTGCCTGTTTGTGCGATAAATTTTAAATGGTAACGTTTAGAAATAATTTACATAAATAAGTACTAAAATTAAATTTACAAATTTTATTAGTTTGAACGAGTTAGTGATCCATGGCCAAAATGGATTTGTTTTTGATAATCACCGTGAATTAGCGGATCAGTTGAAATTTTGGTTTGAAAATTTCCCAAGCAACCCAAGTTTATTGGAATCAAAGGAAACTTTTAAGCGAAATTTACAAGAGTTTCAATCACTTCGATGGCGTGAGAACTGGAGGCTCAATGCTTTGCCTGTTTTCAACTCTTTTATATGAGTTGTTTTTTTCTTATGTATTAATGTTTTTAAAATATAATAATTAAAATTTTAAGAAAATAAAAACAAAAGATCGATGTACGGCTGAGTAAAACAAGAATGCAAATAAATATATTTTATACCTACCTTAGTTATGTAAAAAACCGTGGTTTGTTTGTGTTTTTAGGATAAGATAAAAAAAAGTTAATGTAAAAATATATTGGTTTTAGTTAAGAAAGCAAACTTAAATGGATAATAAGCCGCTGCTTTACTTTAGTATCTAGAATGGTGTTCCCCTTATACCAGAAATACCGTATCAAGCGTAGTAGACTTATGTATTTTAAACTATCCAAATAGCTTTCAAAAGAGCTGTGTAAGACTCTACTTGAAACTGGTTTGATGATGAATGCAGTGAAACAGACCTTTAACAAAGAGCTTCTGTAAACTCAACATTTCTAAGAAAAAAATACAAAGTGCCAGTGCCACAAACATGGATATTCTTATACAACCCTATTCTGCTCAACGTCCAAGTGAATTTTCGTATTCTGCTATCCGCCGGAGGAAAACGTATGTTCCAAAAAGGATATAAATTGCGATAAATTTGTGACAAATTAAGTGAACAATTCACTTGAATCGTAAAATTCGATCCGATCGGATAGCAGAATAGGGCTGATAAATATAATATGTAGTTAAGTATTTATCTCGATAGCAGGTAGATGAGACTATTTTACTGTTCCTGATTCATATCCTACCAATTATTGGCCTGAAATTAACACTCGAGTAACTATGGAAATATGTCACCACGCGTAGATCAGTATAAAGTAAACTTAATTTTTATTTAATGTTTTTTATCAATGTGAAAAAATGAATTAAAATACAAAATATCTAGCTATAATAATTATACATAAATTAAATACAAAAACTGAATCGGGAAGGCAAGCTGACTTATTTCGTCCAGTTAGGTATCAACCGTTTTAAATTATTTTAATAAATAAATGTTTCTTTTAAACAATTTTAGTCCTGCAATTTGGACATTGTCTCATCCCTCGCATTAATAGTTGGTCTACGCATTCGGAATGGAAAACGTGTCCACATTCAAGTTTCTGACTTCCTGACTCAACTTTGTGTTGGCAAATAGTGCATTGATCCGAAGCACCACTTTAGGAAATAAATATACATACGTTAGATTTCACAAAAAGTGTATAAATAAATTTATAATGTTTATGCTTACATTCTTTCTCTTATGCAATTGTTGAAATTGTTTATTCTCTGGCGGTGATTTTGAGGCCTTCTGTATTCGTGTTGTAAAGGCGGTTGTGTTGTTTCAATTGCTTTCATTATTAGTACAGCCACTGTAATAACACCAATTATTGGTATTGATAATCCAAGAAGATAGGCAGGTAATCCCATTTTGTTTAAAAGTTTTAATAATACAAATAAAGTGAAAAACTTAAATCTATCCTATTTAATTGATAGACGACGAATGCGTCAGTCACAGAACAACACAAATATGAAATAACCGAGATTTCATGAACAAAACAAAACAACTACAGCCGGCCGTGTCGAGATCGATGGATTATCAAGCACAAATAGGGGATTTCCCTTCACAGCGGTCCCTATAGTTCAAGCAATGTTCAAACGATGTTGAAGCGAGCTTGAATCTCACTTCGACCTTTTATATGCATACCAGTGTTGAGTTTAAATGAGATTCGTTTGTTCCCTTTCACGCGAGGAAACAAGTTGTTGGCTTTTTTTGGACGTTCTTTTTATGTGTTCTTAAATCTCTTGTACTTTTCACACGGATAAAAGTCGTAATAGATTTTCTGTAGTTTCCTTATATTGCTTTTAAACACTGCAATTACCCCCTGCGATTTTTAAGCACGTTGGTGGGGGACGCATGCGGTGGCCGGGCTAAATAAAGATGCAGAGTTATCGCTCTTTCTTCTTTGTGCTTTTTCCTATTATTTGAGAAATAAGCGGAGTAAAGAGTGCGAAGAGATATTTCCTTGATCATTTAGCAAAAATTGCAAACACTAAAATTAGACTGCTTTTAAACGCTGCAATTACCCCCTGCAATTTTTAAGCACGTTGGCGGGTGACGTATGCGGTGGCCGGGGTAAACAAAGTTGCAGAGGTTGAAATAATTGCAGAGTTATCGCTCTTTCTTCTTTCTTCTTTCTTCTTTGTGCTTTTTCTTATTCTTTGAAACATAAGCGGAGTAAAGAGTCTTAGCAAATTTTAACAGCGTTTCTCTTTGGAGTTTTTTTTGTATCGCAACATCCATTTAAAAGCTGCAAATTTTAATAGCTGCAATTTTTATAAAATGAGAAGGAAACATATCTTCACACACTTTTCTCCGCTTATGTCTCAATGAATGGAAAAAAAACACAAAGAAGAAAGAGAGATAACTCTGCAATTATTTCAACCTCTGCAACTTTGTCTACCCCGGCCATCGCATATGTCTCCCGTCTACGTGCTTAAAAATCTTAAATGATGATTGTAGCGTTTAAAAGCAGCCCACCCTGTTTTTTGGCATCACTATTTCAGTCTAATGTTCTACTACATTTATACTTGCTGAAATGCTGATAAAACACTTTCAGCGAAACTGGCGGAATTCATTTAAAAATTTAATTCCAACGCCAACAGAAACAACGCAAAAATAGGAGCGTCATTTTACGAATATTTTGTTTTGTCAATTGTTTATTAACATTTAAGGAATATGAATTTTATCAATAATAAAACAAACATTAATGAAACCAATTTAGTTTGAACTTTGAATCCCAAATAAAAAGGAATTGCATAAAAATGTCATTAGAAGGCGCAAAATTAATTTGCCTGAACGCCGATGATGATGGACAATTTGAAACGATGTCTGCCAATGGAAAAAATTTTAAATTTGGTTACTATATGGACTGTGATGTTGTCCTTGAGCATCCCGACGCCATGGGGCTGCATTGTGTAATTAACTGTGATGCATTCGGAAGGGTAAAGCCATTGTTCCCTCGAAATTTGCATTTTGTTCTATTTTGTTTTTGACTTCCTAGGTAACTATTGAAAATCGATGCATTGATAAACCTATTACTCTAGATGGCAAAACATTGGTCAAAATGCGTCCACTACTTCATAACACAGAAATTTGTATTTTGGGTAAAAAATATCTGTGGCAATTCGATGGCAACCCAGAGCACAGGGGATTCCAAATGGAAGATAAAAATGATTTTACAACACCATCTAAACAAATGAAAAAACCCCAGCAACCTCCAAACTCGGAACCATCTCGAAAGGTAAACATAGACAGTAACAAAAGTAATTGGAAGTTGTAATTTTATTTTTTGTTTTTTTTTTTTTCGTTAAGTGGCGAAAACCTTTGCAGACCCGACTAACAATTCACAGGTAAGGAAGATTTTATTAATTTATATGTGAAAATAGAGGTTTAATATTATGGGGATAGAATTCCGAATATTAGGACCGCTAACAGTGCATTCTGTTTTCGTCCTTATGTTGCTTAAATCGCCGATAGGATTAATAAGACAAACTTGCAAAGAACTTACCCTGCACGTAGTATGAAGAAAAAGTTTAGAAGGTTGATGAATGCAAAACGAACGGAAAAGGTGGGATTATGTACATATCGTTGTCATTCTATGGAAACTTCCTAAGTCCATTTCATTAGAAACTGAGAAAACTTTCATTAATACGGCATAGTTATTAGAAAATCAAGATTTAAGTTTTGTACAAGGTACCCAACTCTTTTGTTACGTTTATTCTAAATACAAAATTTCTCAACTCAAACTAAAAAATGTTCAAGTTCTTGTCAATAAAATGCAAATATTATAACATTTAAAAAAAATTTACTTAAGGAGTTTTCATAGAACGACGACGATATATGCGATACCATACATGAGCTGTTTTATTAAAACATCGAACAATAAATATTCTCGTGATATGTATGTTAAGTGTTTGGCTACTTCCCAAAAACTGCCAACTTAAGTGGAAAGTTGCATTTAAAAAAATCAAATTGATCTGAATAGAAAATTAGAATTTTGGGAAGTTAACGCACAGATCTGATATCTCATCTATATCTTCAATGGCATTCAACCGATATTTCGATTTCCAGAGGTAGATGCTTAAATCGTTCAAAATTTGTGAAGAATTCAACACATTTTTCGAAAATGTACCTACCTAATATATGCAGGGAAAAAATTCCCTGGAAAAATTATTCACAATATCTTTTTTGCTAAAAAGAATTTCCCCTTATAATTTTGAAGATGATTCCCGATAACAAATTTCCCAAAATGGGAAAAAACTCCGGGGAAATTTGATTCGCGATAGGGCTGATTAAGTATCAATTAAAACCATTGTGGATTTTTGCGACGTTTTAAGATAATGGCAATGCAAGACATAAAAAACAGTGAAAATCAATGTGTGTCTAATAAACTTATTGTTTATAGAACTGGGGCCTGATTCCGTAAAAAAAAAAATTATCGAACGATATCGTTATGGTAATACCCATCTCCATCAGATCTAAAGAAAAAGAGAGTGACAGCTTGTTTCAAAACGATATCGTTCGATCGTGTTTGTTTTAAGGAATTAGGGCCCTGATTTTTTTTTACAAAAACTTTTCCTAATTAGTAGATACTAATTTGGCTTAACATATACATAGACGGTTTTATTATTTTAATCGAATGCTTAAACTAGATGGTCTTATGTCTTCTAGTTTTTGAGAAAATTGAAAATAACAAACTAGGTACTTCCAAAAATTTTTTTTTGTAAATACTTTTTGTTTGTACATATTTCAACGAAATTTTTTTTACCAAAAATGTTTTTTTTTTTTACTTAAAAAATAGCCATTTCCGATGGATTAATCCAATAATAGTTTTAAAAAATAAATTTGGCGAATTTATTGGAGTTATTTGATTTGTATCACTTAAATAACATTATATCATTACTTATCACTTATATATATTATATAAAGACGAAGCAATATTTTATGTCCGGCGTGAACTCAGAAAGTATTAAATTGATTTACTTGAAACAAATTTTATAATATTCTTTGTATTTATAATATTGTTTAAGACTTTTTTTTTGTTTTTCTAATTTGTTTATTTAATCAGAATATTAATTTTTGTCAACTTTTTATTTGAGGTTGACACTTTCACTTATACGTCAAAACCTTTTGGATACTTTACAATAATAGAGAGATTGTTTCAAGACAATGTTCAAACTCAAATTTTAAGGCCTAAATCTTTTCTTAATTACAACTACAAGTTGAGAAATATGTACTTAAACAAATTTTTAAATTACAACTTTTTGTATTTTTTTAATTTAGAAATTGGTTGTATGCGCAATCAATGGGTCGGTGTATTTGCATTTTCTCTTCCTCCTTTTTCTATTTGCTTTTTTTTCTGTTCACTCAATTCCTCTCTGTGCCATTGAACTTTTCACTGTTTTAACTTATGATAGTGGCAGGGCAATTAATGGATTAGTCAAAAAATGTAAGACGGAGAACATGAAAAAGTGGGTGCTGTTGAGTGTGTGTCTTTTAATCGACTTGAGATACAAACATAAATTTGAGTGGAAGCGAAGCAATGCAAAAATGAGCCGAGTGAAAGGCTGAAGATAAAAAGAAAAAGTATTGAAGTTGAGTCGATTTTGGATTTACTCTTCCTCCGACATCTTTTTCCGTTTTTGCTAAACTTCCTGATTCCACTCAGTTGTTGGCTCTTTTTTTTTATAACAGTGTAGCGCAGTGGGTAGGTACGTAACGTATATCTGTTTTTTTTTTTTTTTTTTTTCTGCATACCTACTGAAGAATTATAAGGGCAATACATTTTAAAGGGCAATCAAGTTAAAACAAATTGAACGGGAAATAGCAATCTAACATGGCATTGTTACGATGATAAAGAAAAGAAAAAAAGGGGGTGTAAAGATTCTGTTCGGAGGATGGATTTAATAATTCTATTGTGTTTTAGAGAGTTTCACGATTTAGTTAATTATAAGAAAAAAATGGGGTAACTATGTAAATATCTGATTTTAAAAATTCTTTGTGTTTTAATGATTATGTTTTGCAAATGGCTTATGGGCTAAATAAACTTTTCGATTAAAATATTAGTAAGAAAAACATTTTTGTAATTTGTTTCAATAATAATTTGTTTGCAAGAGAAAAAGAATAGTCAATAACAAATTTGCTAACTAATTCAAAATTTAGCAGCTAATTTTTGTTAATACCGTTCCGTAAACCATATTTTTCGTTTTACTATCATTTACCTGGAACTCGACTAAATAAAGTTGTCCATGATAAACTCCTGCTACTTTAATGTTTGGCCTTCTTTATGGTCATTTCTTATTTATTTTTTTTTTAATTTTGTCAAACAACCGTGTCAATTCCAACAATAGACCCAGTTCCAACCTATTGCATATCGCCTCACCATATTTCATATAAAATAAGAAAAAAGTACGTATACGCCCGAGTGTATTGCAAAAAAAAAAAGAAAGGAAATCCTTCCTACCGAAACAAGTAGACAGACAAACAAACTGTCTTTTTAACTTCCCATTGAAAGTCATTGCAATTGGTTCGATTCGATTGTCGAATAGAAAATTTTGATATATAATTGATGAACGAAAAGTCAGTATTCATGGCTCTATAGCGGTCACCATTGACTGTAACGTTCTGGCCAGCATTGGTTTTAAAGAAGTACTGACCAATTATTCCACCAACCCATAAAGCATACCAAACAGTCAGTTTTTGTGAATTTAACGGTGTCTCAACATACTCTTAAGGATTATTATCACTCCAAATACGGCAGTTTTGTTTATTGACGTATCCATTCAACCAAAAGTGAGCTTCATCGCTAAACAAAATTCGCTTATGAAAATAGGGATCAACAGCAATCTTGTTTTGGGCCAATTTGGTAGCGTTGTTCAGGTGTCAGTCTATTCATGTTAAAATGCCATACCAAACTAGAAATAAATCACTTGACAGCTGATAAAATGGCCGCCAGTTAAAATAGTGTTGCCAACTTAAAGTTCTATACCTCTAAACAAAAAACACCCGTTATAATCATACAAAATTGTCTTATAACATATTTTATTAAATACTTTAATATACCTAACCTGATTGTTTTGTTTTGTTTTTTCAAGTTTCGCTTATTGCATCAAAGCCGGCGAGAGTCCAAAAGACGTTGAAACCACTACCGATGAGAATAAACCTTTGAACATTCACGAACAAGTAATAGATGCTGATATAGTACAAAACAAAAGATTTTCATCATCACCACCACCACCACCACCACCACCAGAAAATATTTCAGATTTCATCGATTTAAATACACCCAAAATTGGTCAACGGTCTTTCAGTCGGAGAGATCTACCATTAAGCTGTTGCAAACTTTCTGAAACTGTGATTACCTCATACTCACCTCGCGAAACTGGTATACGCCAAGAAAAATCTTTCGCAATTGTGCAATCACCTCTAACAGCAAGGAAAGTTAAAATAGCAGATGTAAGTCTAGAGCCGTTTCATCATATTGTTTCGCCACAAACAATACAAAATTACCGTCCTTCTATGCATCTGATTGATCTTATAACTCCAAAAAAACCAATACCACCGGCATCTTCCCCAAGCCGAACACTTCTTAAATCGACCCATAAAAAGAACCTTCCCAAGGGAACATCACCGCAAACTCCACAGAAACTTAAAAAAATAACGGAATTATCAACCCCTGGTAGTTCAAGTACTGTGTACAGCGTCCGTTCTACTGACGATGAAAGTGTAATCATACTTTCGGACGATTGCAGTGGCTCACCATCACCAATAGCAAAAACGCCACCTCGAGCACGGACTCCCACATCGCTTATGAAACGCGCCATACTTAGTAGTGCCAAAAAAGTTGCCATCAATAAGAAGTTACTCAATTTGACTGGATCTAAACAAACCCTTACCCCGCCGGTGACTTCGAATAGTCGAACCGCAGTAAGATTTCAAAGTCAAAGTACACCCCAAAGAAAATCTCTTGGAAGGGTTCCATCTTCTGCAGATAGTCTTTCTGCAGGAAAACCAAGAAGAAATTTAGTAACTTCCACTCCATTTCGTCAAAGAGCTGAAATTGTTTCTTCAAGTTCATCAAGGCGTTCTTTGATAATTAACTCGCAGTCTAGTGGCAAAAAAGAGAGCAGAAATTCTCTAATGCTTAAACAAGCTCTTTCGATGACACCCACTACATCAAGCATGACTGAGACACGTAAGTCAGTTTCATGTATGAAAAGCCAAAACAAACCAAGAAAATCAGTTTCATTTTTACAACACGTTGACAAAGAAAAACAAGTTAATGCGGATGAAGTTGAAAAGGCTGAAGATGAACTTAATCACACATTTACCATTGAAGAAGACAATAAGAATGATATTAAATCGGATCAGGTGGCGACTTCTTATCGCAAAGATGCCACTTTTTCACCTGAAAAAGAGAAATGCCAAGAGGGACAAGAGGCTTCAAAATATATTTTCCAATCGAAAGAGACTTTGTATTCAGAAAAGTTATCCAGTCAAAGGCTATCAACAACACCAGCATTTATATCTGGTTGCAAATCATCTTCAAAAACTGATTCTGTCGAGGTTACTTCTTCTGTAGGAAAGCTAACTGGATCGGTTGTCTTGCATTCAGCAGCTAAATCCAAACATCAAACATCACTCGAAACAGACGCTGAACTAACCCATTCATTGTCTATTGTTTCTCAGGTAGGAATTATATCTGACAATCAGAGACAAGTAGACACAGAGTTTCACGAGGATTTAATTGCCAATAAAAATACAGATCCACAATCATCTAATTCTTCAAAAAATGTTTCAAAAATAAATGAAAGTATAAGTGGAAAACATTTTCGAGGCAAACCCGAAGACACAGATTATGACTTTGATGGCGCGGATGAAATCTTTAAGACTCCTAAAGCCAAAAACATAATGATTCTCAGCTCGCCGAAAAGCATAAGCCTTCAAAAAATAGCCTCAGATTCGGTGGAGTTAATTCATCCAACTGAATTTGATTTGAGTGCAAATCTAGATGATCTCTTTCAAACTCCTCAAAGTGAATTTATAACTAGACGTGCTGAGGCTGCAACTCCAGCTACAGCTGCACCTATTGAAACACTATCACCAGAAGAAGCCTTTGATATGCTTGTTGGACGACCAATTGTTAAAAAAAGTTATGCACGAAAGACACCACCAAAAAAACAAGAGCTGCCTCCATTGAAAATCTCAAATGATCCGACCGTTCCCAAAACGGACATTGAGGAATGGATAGATAGTGTCAATGATTTATTGGAAGGTCGTCAAGATGAGGAAGAAATGTCTTACATCACAGCTACAATGGATGATATATCTCGTGATCCTTTAATGGCTCACTCGGTTGCAGGAAGGTCGAATGCAAAAGTATTAGACACTCCAGGAGACGAATTGCAAATGACAATTAAAAAAGAAACCGAAGAAAAAGAGAACAGATCAAATCCTTCTGTTCTGAAAGACCCACTGGAAACGACTAATCCAAGATCATTGTCGCCGAATATAAGTGGAATAGGTTTGTTAGATCATACTTCAGAATCGATTTTCTCAGAAACGCTGGCTCTTTCTGATGATTCATCACTAAAAGAAACTGAAAAAACAGTGAAACTATGTGATGAAAACGAAAAAACAACACTAACTAATAATCAAAAACAACTAAACATATCGCAGGAAGACAAAGCGCGTAGGGAAATAGAGGCTGCCTTTGAAAATTTCGAAAAAGAGCGCAAGACTCTTGATGAGAAAAGACTTGCATCAACCCCAGAGGCAAAGAAGCCATCGATATCAAAATTCGCTATGAGGAGAACAATGGGAAATCAGGTATTTTCAGATCCAACATTTGATCCTAATGCGATTAAAGAAGTGCAATCTGAACAGAAAAAGCAAATAAATACTGAAGAGTTTGGGCAGAGCAATGAAGTCACAGAGATTTTAGAGAAAAATATAGTGAACATTAAAGATCATAAGAGGACCCTCGGCACTGCGTTGGTTCCAGAAGTTAAACTAGGTCTGCAAGCAGCCAAGGCTGAACGGGAGCTAGAACTGGCCTTTGAAAACTTTGAAGAACAGCCAGAATTTTCGGAGCAGCGGGAAGCCAAAACTCCGGAACCCAAGAAGGTGACCATTAAAGATCATAGGAGGACCCTCGGCACTGCGTTGGTTCCAGAAGTTAAACTAGATCTGCAAAAAGCCAAGGCTGAACGGGAACTAGAACTGGCCTTTGAAAACTTTGAAGAACAGCCAGAATTTTCGGAGCAGCGGGAAGCCAAAACTCCGGAACCCAAGAAGGTGACCATTAAAGATCATAGGAGGACCCTCGGCACTGCGTTGGTTCCAGAAGTTAAACTAGATCTGCAAAAAGCCAAGGCTGAACGGGAACTAGAACTGGCCTTTGAAAACTTTGAAGAACAGCCAGAATTTTCGGAGCAGCGGGAAGCCAAAACTCCGGAACCCAAGAAGGTGACCATTAAAGATCATAGGAGGACCCTCGGCACTGCGTTGGTTCCAGAAGTTAAACTAGATCTGCAAAAAGCCAAGGCTGAACGGGAACTAGAACTGGCCTTTGAAAACTTTGAAGAACAGCCAGAATTTTCGGAGCAGCGGGAAGCCAAAACTCCGGAACCCAAGAAGGTGACCATTAAAGATCATAGGAGGACCCTCGGCACTGCGTTGGTTCCAGAAGTTAAACTAGATCTGCAAAAAGCCAAGGCTGAACGGGAACTAGAACTGGCCTTTGAAAACTTTGAAGAACAGCCAGAATTTTCGGAGCAGCGGGAAGCCAAAACTCCGGAACCCAAGAAGGTGACCATTAAAGATCATAGGAGGACCCTCGGCACTGCGTTGGTTCCAGAAGTTAAACTAGATCTGCAAGAAGCCAAGGCTGAACGGGAGCTAGAACTGGCCTTTGAAAACTTTGAAGAACAGCCAGAATTTTCGGTGCAGCGGGAAGCCAAAACTCCGGAACCCAAGAAGGTGACCATTAAAGATCATAGGAGGACCCTCGGCACTGCGTTGGTTCCAGAAGTTAAACTAGATCTGCAAGAAGCCAAGGCTGAACGGGAGCTAGAACTGGCCTTTGAAAAATTTAAAGAACAGCCAGAATTTACGGAGCAGCGAGAAGTAAAAACTCCCGAACCCAAGAAGAGGACCATTAAAGATCATAGGAGGACTGTCGGTACCGCGCTGGTTCCAGAAGTGAAACTAGATCTGCAAGCAGCTAAAACTGAACGAGAACTAGAACTGGCCTTTGAAAACTTTGATGAACAGCCAGAATTTACGGAGCAGCGGGAAGCCAAAACTCCGGAACCCAAGAAGGTGACCATTAAAGATCATAGGAGGACCCTCGGCACTGCATTGGTTCCAGAAGTTAAACTAGATCTGCAAAAAGCCAAGGCTGAACGGGAGCTAGAACTGGCATTTGAAAACTTTGAAGAACAGCCAGAATTTACGGAGCAGCGAGAAGTAAAAACTCCCGAACCCAAGAAGAGGACCATTAAAGATCATAGGAGGACTGTCGGTACCGCGCTGGTTCCAGAAGTGAAACTAGATCTGCAAGCAGCCAAGGCTGAACGGGAGCTAGAACTGGCCTTTGAAAACTTTGAAGAACAGCCAGAATTTACGGAACAGCGAGAAGTCAAAACTCCGGAACCCAAGAAGGTGACCATTAAAGATCATAGGAGGACTGTCGGTACCGCGCTGGTTCCAGAAGTGAAACTAGATCTGCAAGCAGCCAAGGCTGAACGGGAGCTAGAACTGGCCTTTGAAAACTTTGAAGAACAGCCCGAATTTTCGGAACAGCGAGAAGTCAAAACTCCGGAACCCAAGAAGGTTACCATTAAAGATCATAGGAGGACCCTCGGCACTGCATTGGTTCCAGAAGTTAAACTAGATCTGCAAGCAGCCAAGGCTGAACGGGAGCTAGAACTGGCCTTTGAAAACTTTGAAGAACAGCCAGAATTTACGGAGCAGCGAGAAGTAAAAACTCCGGAACCCAAGAAGGTGACCATTAAAGATCATAGGAGGACTGTCGGTACCGCGCTGGTTCCAGAAGTGAAACTAGATCTGCAAGCAGCCAAGGCTGAACGGGAGCTAGAACTGGCCTTTGAAAACTTTGAAGAACAGCCAGAATTTTCGGAGCAGCGGGAAGCCAAAACTCCGGAACCCAAGAAGGTGAGCATTAAAGATCATAGGAGGACCCTCGGCACTGCGTTGGTTCCAGAAGTTAAACTAGATCTGCAAAAAGCCAAGGCTGAACGGGAGCTAGAACTGGCATTTGAAAACTTTGAAGAACAGCCAGAATTTACGGAGCAGCGAGAAGTAAAAACTCCCGAACCCAAGAAGAGGACCATTAAAGATCATAGGAGGACTGTCGGTACCGCGCTGGTTCCAGAAGTGAAACTAGATCTGCAAGCAGCCAAGGCTGAACGGGAGCTAGAACTGGCCTTTGAAAACTTTGAAGAACAGCCAGAATTTACGGAACAGCGAGAAGTCAAAACTCCGGAACCCAAGAAGGTGACCATTAAAGATCATAGGAGGACTGTCGGTACCGCGCTGGTTCCAGAAGTGAAACTAGATCTGCAAGCAGCCAAGGCTGAACGGGAGCTAGAACTGGCCTTTGAAAACTTTGAAGAACAGCCCGAATTTTCGGAACAGCGAGAAGTCAAAACTCCGGAACCCAAGAAGGTGACCATTAAAGATCATAGGAGGACTGTCGGTAGCGCGTTGGTTCCAGAAGTTAAACTAGATCTGCAAGCAGCCAAGGCTGAACGAGATCTAGAACTGGCATTTGAAAACTTTGAAGAACAGCCCGAATTTTCGGAACAGCGAGAAGTCAAAACTCCGGAACCCAAGAAGGTGACCATTAAAGATCATAGGAGGACCCTCGGCACTGCGTTGCTTCCAGAAGTTAAACTAGATCTGCAAAAAGCCAAGGCTGAACGGGAGCTAGAACTGGCCTTTGAAAACTTTGAAGAACAGCCAGAATTTACGGAGCAGCGAGAAGTAAAAACTCCCGAACCCAAGAAGAGGACCATTAAAGATCATAGGAGGACTGTCGGTAGCGCGCTGGTTCCAGAAGTGAAACTAGATCTGCAAGCAGCCAAGGCTGAACGGGAGCTAGAACTGGCCTTTGAAAACTTTGAAGAACAGCCAGAATTTACGGAGCAGCGGGAAGCCAAAACTCCGGAACCCAAGAAGGTGACCATTAAAGATCATAGGAGGACCCTCGGCACAGCGTTGGTTCCAGAAGTGAAACTAGATCTGCAAGCAGCCAAGGCTGAACGGGAGCTAGAACTGGCCTTTGAAAACTTTGAAGAACAGCCCGAATTTTCGGAACAGCGAGAAGTCAAAACTCCGGAACCCAAGAAGGTGACCATTAAAGATCATAGGAGGACCCTCGGCACTGCGTTGGTTCCAGAAGTTAAACTAGATCTGCAAGCAGCTAAAACTGAACGAGAACTAGAACTGGCCTTTGAAAACTTTGATGAACAGCCAGAATTTACGGAGCAGCGGGAAGCCAAAACTCCGGAACCCAAGAAGGTGACCATTAAAGATCATAGGAGGACCCTCGGCACTGCGTTGGTTCCAGAAGTGAAACTAGATCTGCAAGCAGCCAAGGCTGAACGGGAGCTAGAACTGGCCTTTGAAAACTTTGAAGAACAGCCAGAATTTTCGGAGCAGCGAGAAGCCAGAACTCCGGAACCGAAGAAGGTGACCAATAAAGATCATAGGAGGACTCTCGGTAGCGCGCTGGTGGCAGAAGCGACACTAGATTTGCAAGCAGCCAAGGCTGAACGAGAGCTGGAACTGGCCTTTGAGAAATTTGAAGAACAACCAGAGTTTTCGGAGGAGCGGATAGCTAAAACGCCAGAACCAGAAAATAGTACAGAAACTTCTTTGGATCATAAAATTCATCAGCCGAGTTCTAATCTTTTGGAAGATTTAAATGACAAAGTTGTTACTGCTGCCAAAAATTCTCACAAAATTAACAGATTTC